>JAHLJT010000631.1:17499834-17611519 GCA_031308135.1 Acheta domesticus | reverse complement strand
AAACGAAGGAAGAGGGTCTAAGATGGATGAACGTCTGCCCGTCGCCGCGTGCGCCGTCCTCACCCTCGATAGGAGCGCGTGATTGGTGAAATATGAAGAGCCGGCCTCCACCGCCGCTTCGGTCGGACGCTGTCGATTGCTGTCACTCACCCCAGCCCCGCTCTTCTCGCTTTCTTTGAGCTGTCCCGGGAAACGTGAGGGAAGAGGAAGCAAATGCGAATGATGTGCTTTTTTGTGCTGATGATGATTGTCGATTGTCGAACTCGAGGGAGGACACTCTTGCCTTTATGTCGTGCTCTTTCCCCAAATGTTCGCAGTTGTGGTTTGTCAATGCTTCCACTTCGTGAAGGATGGTGAGGTGATAATAAAGGATGAATGATGATTGGTAAATAATAATGAATGGGAATGATCCTTGGTAATTTGAGGAAGCTATGACGCTACAGACATAGGGAACAACCCGTGCCTTACGCTGGGTATACCAGTAGCTTTCGACTTTGCATAACTCCAAGCCCGTATGCCTCCAGGAAAGGCCACTTTGTAGTGGAAATATGAAATTACAGTATTACTTAGTGAAAATTTCGAGAAGCACAAATTTCTGGGATGATTCTTTTCTAGCCTCTGGCACATTCTACAATTAACATATTTCTGTAGTTGCTAATATCTCAGGAAATTGTGGTGATGATAATGATGATGGTCATGATGATGCGACGTTCATTTACGAAGGAGAGCTTACGACTGCATGTATTTTCCTTTGACTTCCAATGATTTCATGAGGGAGGTCGATTATTGTATGAATACTGACTATGAGAGAGAAAATATAGGAATAGATTGATGGTTCAAGGAGGGGAGGTATTGATATGAGTCCCAATCACTTGCCTTCGCTCTTACATCGTGGCCAAAACGGTGGGCTCTGAGAAAGAATAGAAACTCAGAGAAAAACTGTATTTAAATATTACTTGCTAATAAATATTTACTGAATGAGAGAAAATAAAAGCGGACAATATTCTTAAATTCTATTTTTCGTCCAGATTGTCAATGTGTTTTTGTAGAAGATAATGCTCTGTGAATAAGTAAGTTACTCATATTCATTCGTTCCCATATTCACTAAGTACTTTAGAATTTGAAGAAAAAGATTTCAAGTTTTTAAAGCTGAGTTTTTATTCGTTTGACGTATTGTTTCATTCATTGTACACAATGCTTTTAGGAAAAAAATATTGGAGACGCTTTCATATGACAATATTAAGCAAAACTACAATTCAGTGTCGACCGAACTTTTGCAGATCATTTAGAGGAATAAATTGCAAAGAATTACTTCTGAAATTCTGTGTTTAAATAATTTTATTAAAACGTAGGTCATTCAAGATTAAAATGGATCAAGAGATATCTATTAGAAAGATTTGCAGACGTAACAGAAAAAAAGTTTTTTGATGATTTGAACTTGATGAGAAGGTTCACTAGTCCCATTTCGAAAGGCAGTTTCTGCTTTAGGGAACAATTTCCTAAAAAGCTTCTGTCTGTACGGTCAGCTCTCAATGGAAAGTGCAGGTCCTACAATGAATTTTCAATCGTCGCATTCGCGAGTTGAAAAGTTAAAAATCGACCGATTTGCGAGAGGGTAGAGTCAATAGACGCTCCTCCGGGAGGCGGAAAGTAATGAAATCAAAGCCCTTTTATCCATCATTTACACGTGATTGCAGAACTCGTGCCTATCGAGCAAACTTGGTTTGGAAACGCTTCTGACGAGGCACCTGTAGATCCGCCATTTCAATTAGCATGAATTTCGCGAAAGATCGAAGCATTCACGGGGCGGTTATTAGCGAGATTTTGAGCGTTTATTTCCGCAAGAGCTTGCTGCCCCGGTTCCACTCGCTATGCAGAATTATCCTGCTGTCGTTCTCAAAATGTTTGGCTCGTTCCCCCCTCCCTCTCCCCCTTACCCCCCTTCCCCTGCCCCCTACTCCTCCCCCCGGCTGAAATCGCAGTAGCGCAGTCAACACTTTCCGCTTTTTTAAGCTTCCTCAGTGGTGTCCTTCCGCGCCGAAAGAAAGCGCTACGTTCGGGAGGAAGACCCCCTCACTTTGGGAGCTATTTAGCTCAGGAAAACATTACCGATAATGGAATCTCGTTTTCCGATATTGAATTGAATAAAATTGCCGCTAATTGAGGAGCAAACTTCATTCATGGCTCTTTCGCCCATTGACGGGCTGGCGGGAGATGGAAGGTTCGATTCATTATGAAGTTGCGGCGACGAACAAGACGGTGTAAAGGGGTCGGCGGTGGACTTTCTTTGATAAAATATTACTATTAATTAAGAGAGGAACCCCTTTGCGCTTTTCGCCCTGCGTGAGAAAGGCGAAACGTAGGATCCCAACGGGGTGATAGCGGCGTGGTTGGTAGCGCCGGGGCGCATGTCGCTGGGCAAAATTGTTTGCAACTGTTAGTTGCTGTTTGCGCATTGATGCGCACTGCCGGCGTTAAACACGGATGCAGATGCCAAGTGAGAGTCCAAATAATTAGAAATGATCAATCTTTTAGATGGTTTTTCGAGAAAATTCGAAATGTTGAAATTCGTTGTTCATATAAAATTTCATTCTGATCATTATTCATTTTGGTGATGTAATTATTGATTTTAATATTTATCATTATAGATACAAATGTTGGCTACGAATTTGCAAAATGATTGCTGAAATTCTAAACTAAAACAAAATGATCTATAAGGAGCATTAAAAAAGAAACGAGCTCGAACATACCTGGCCCAAGCTCTTGCGGCACTTGTTCCACGGCGACACAAGGCGACGAATGGCTGTCTCTGACGGGGACTGCGTTGTGAATCAGTCCCGCACGAACTGTTTGACGTCGTGGTTTGCCCCTCAGAGCATTTTTTATGGGAACAAAATGGCATAATTGCAAGGCGAGATGTCTGGACTCGATGGAGGGTGACCTAATTCCAGTTGAATTTCTGCAAGAGTGGCGTGATTGTGTTGACCGTATGAAGCTTTGCATTGTCGTGGACCAGCATGTCCTGTACGGGGGAGCTTGCCTGGTCGTTTCTTGAAGAAATTCAAGTGGGAGGTTCGCGGTCAGTCTTCATACATGTCCAGACCTCTCTGCCCGCGATTACCCATTTTTGGTCCCGTAAAGAAGTCTCTCACAGGAAAACGATTTACCTTGCACGACGAGGTCAAGTAGTACGCGTGGAACTCCTTCACAATAATCCCGGAAATTTTACGAGACAGCCAGTCTGTGTCGCAATGGGACCAGTGCCTCAACAGCGAGGGCCAGTACTTCTGACATACAGGTACTTGATATGTTCCGAGACCTCCGGCTCGTTTCTTTTTGAATGTTCCTTATATTTGCTTTCAGAGAACATTATTAGATTATGATTATATTTATTTAAACTGCAATTGGGCATAACCCGTGGCAGCTAATTACAAAAACATAAATATACACAGCCTTTCTGTAATATAGAACTCCAAAACCACTAATAATAATAATAATAATAATAACAACAACAATAAGAAGAAGAAGAAGCAATTATATACTAATTGTAGTAATAATAATGGTAAAATAATGATAATAATATTAAAAACTGACTGATTCATAAAACATTAATTTACATTAGAGAGAAAACACACACACACACACACTGCATTAGTATTACACTCCCACTTCACTGCACTTCACTTCACTAAGACCTGAAAACATTTCCTTCTTTATTTCTCTGCTATACACTGCACTACACCTCACTTCACATAGAACACTTATGCATCGCTATATTACCCACTATTCTCCCTCATTTACTTAATAATACCCTAAATTAATTTCCTAAACTGTTGAACACTTTGAGGAAAGGGTTCAAAGGATTTTGCAGGCAATCTATTCATTCCGTAATCGTTCGATTTGTAAAAGAAAATTTCCCGACATCCGTTCTCTGCTGTCTTAAATTTATTTTGTGCCTGTGATCCACTCTACTGATGTATGTAGGAATACATAGCCGCCGATTAATTTCTTTCCAAGCTGGATGACCATTATAAGCTTTATACAAGGCTCAGAGTCTTGCTACTGATCGCCTGTTTTTGAGTGAATCCCACCCTGCCGTTTTCTTGTCCCTGAATGTAAATTTAGCTGCCCTATGCTGAATCCTTTCCAAGTGTTTACACTGCATAATCTTGTGCGGATCCCAACAAATTGTTCCATATTCCATATTGGACGAACAAGAGATAAATAAGCAATTTCCCTCGCGTTTGCCGTACTCTTTTTAGGATGCGCATTACAAAGTGAAGAGATCGCCAGGCTTTCCCTACAACAAAATCTACGTGTTTTTTCCAACTTAATTTACTATCGAAATGAATTCCTAGGTACTTGCACGAGGAAACTCTCGGAATAATGTCATTATTTAAACGGTAATGTGTTTCACTGTAATTATGACCCCTGCCAAAAGTGATGGATTTACTTTTAGAGCTATTTATGGACATTCCGTTATTTTCCGCCCAGTAATGTAACGCATCAAGATCCTTTTGCAGTATTTCTTCATCTCTTTTCGACGCACAGAATAATGAAAGGAAATCTTAGAATGTACATTATTTCAAAATACTAAAGATTTTATGACACTTTTTTATAAGGTGAAAAGTTCCAAATGGACTGATAAATGATATGAAGTTTTCGGCAAATGAAAATAATGACTATCTGCTACATTTTTCGTTTTGAAATTTCTGCACAAACGGTGTCGTAGTTTTGCTTCCCGTATTATGGCGTAAACTAAGATGAAAAAAAGTACATTTCTCTTTCAGTTTTATTCGAACACTATTGTGGAACATCTGTTCACATTGGGTCCGATATTAACATTTTAATCATTATTTAATTGCAGCATTGCTTGTACTTTTGGCAATGGTTGGCACTTTTGAGCCTATCAGCAGATTGCTGATAAAATCAAACATAAAATGGCAATTGAAGAATATACGTACAGGCTAACTTATTTCAAGTAATAAGTTTCAGAAAAAAAACAACGAGAAATGAGATTTCAATGATATAATAAATTAGGATGCTAAAATTATTATCAAATTTCAGAGCATTATGTAGAGAGAAGCATATACGAGTTAGTAATATTTAAATCAACCAATATGAAAATAAATCAAAATCCCTTCTGGCATCGGTGTGATGTTTCAAACTGCACTGAATTGATGAATACCGTACTCTATTTACTGTAATTTCGTACTTCAACTCGCACCCGTCATGTATTTATTTGCATGAAGGAGTGACAATAGAAGGAGCGCGGAGACAAGCAGACGGAATGGAGAGAAGTCGGGCGCAAACTGCACCTACGTGAGCAAGCCCGTCTCATTATGCGGGGCGGCGCGAAAGTTATGCGCCTAGCGCTTCCCTCTCCTCCTAATTTTCTTTACGAACCTTCTTCTTCTTCTGCTCGAGATGAAATGACGAGACTTTCGCAAATCGCGAAGCCTCGTTTTGGAAGAATGTAGTCGCCTAACACTGCGCGAGTGAGTTTCTTTCTCAGAGTTGGATGGAAATCTGTAGATTACTTTGAAAGAAAGCGTATGCGAGAATTCTGTTGAAAGTTCTGTCACAGTATTTCTTCTTGGAAAAAAAGTACTTGCCACGTCGTGCTCATGAAATAAGAATAGTTGATGACGAGAAGTGCTTGAAAAATTACAAAGTTAAACATTGGGAGAGGGAGACAAAAAAGAACCCTGAAGTAGAATAGCGTTAAAAATTGCCAACACTTTTACTTGAAAGAATATTTATGATATCAAATAAAATATCAACAATTAATGTAATTTATTGCGTAAAGAAGGGGTGTTCAACAGGCATTTATTGTGGCCCAGAAAAGATTATTAGTCAAATGTGAAAATCACTTTCATCCATATCGGGCAGAACATCGTTCTTCTAGCGTAGGCGCCCAGCCGGAGTCAACACTCCCTTTAATGTAAAAATAGGTTAGGTTTAGATGTAAGGATTGTTTAGGTAGTAAATTGAGAAATTCAAAATCACCCCAACGTGTATGTCTGCGCTGTGCATGGAACATCCTGATATCACGCATGCTTCGATTCCCACCCCCAGTTTCAGAGCAGCCAGTCAAACTGCCGAGATAATCAATACGGGGAAGGCAGGTAAGTGGATTGCCCAAGGAATGAAAATATGGCCCCCGATCGTATTGCAGGGTTTCGTTGTGGCCTTTCAAGTAAAACTGTATGAAATCTCATCGTTAGTAAGTCATTCATGCAAATATTAGTTTTAATAAAATACAGTGATATTAATTATTTATTCAATAGGTTTACAATGTATTAATATACATTTTTCTATAACCATTATACTTACTTTATATTTTCTATTGTTATGTTATTTTAAATAATTTTTCCATTTACTTTTAATTATAAATTATAATATAAATTAGTAAAATTAAAAAAATAATCTAATAATTTAATAAATAAAGTACACTCGTGGATGTAAAAATTGTACATGTTACTAAACTAATGGAAGATAAATATCTGGTGTAAATGTTCTTCGAAAGATAGTTGATAATGCTGTCTGAGATTCCTATATAGAACTTCACAAACCTTACACCACGTCTTACTATCTGGTATCATTTTTCATGTTAGTGTGAAGCTAAAGTGTTCGCAAAACGGTGCAAAAGCGGTCTGTGAAACAACACATCACACAGTACTCAGAATAGACGAAAGGACATGACGTTTGCCTGATTGAAAGACAAATTTTTTATCGTCATTTTAGGAAAAAGACTGTAGCCTGCTTATTTCTGCTTTGATAGCTGATTGCCAGCTGCGACCAACTCACGAAGGGAACGGCCGTGCGACGGCCACGCGAGAACAGGCAACCACTCGGCTAGATAAATAACTAAAGAGGATTTCCGGGCGCGTCACTCTGTCGGCAGGGCAGTGGCGGGCGGGTGGTGTGGCAGTGGCGGGCGGGGCGGGCGGGGCCGGGCTGGGAGGCGGGCGGGGGCGGGCGGGGGCGGGCGGGGGCGGGGCGGGCGGGGGCGGGCGGGGGCGGGCGTGGGCGGCGGGCGGGCGGGGGCGGGGGAGGTCGAATGGTCGCCCGGCTACGGTCACGAGGCGTCACGGGCGATCTCCCGCGCCAACCCCCGGGCGGCGGCGCCGGGCGAGTGGGGGGGGGGCGGGCGGTGGACCTCTGCGACACACATTAGCGCCGAGTGTTGCTTGAGGCAACACGCGACCTCCATCCGCACGCGTGTTTACCGCGCCGCGATCGGCCGCTGCCCTCCCGGCCGCTAGCTCCACTCGCGCTCTCCCCCCGCCCCACCCCCGCGCTCGCTAAGCGACCTTCGGCCTATCTTGGTCTCTCAGGAAGCTTATCTCTGGCTCTCGCCGTTTGCCCTCGAGCTCTGTCTGTTCTACAACCGCCTCCACCTACTCTCCTCTCACTTCCTACTTCCTGATTGCCCTGCCTCTCGCTATGGTTTGTTCTGTAGATGATTGTTTCTGACTTATCTGCATTTGCTCTCTTACTATATTTCTTGTTTTAGATTGCTGTCCGATTCCCTCGTTGTGCTTCCTGGAAGCTTCTCTACATTTATATCTCCTACTATTGTCCTGATCTCTGTACGCTCATTCCTGTCTCTCTCCAAATCACCCTGCGCCTGCTTCTTTGAACGTTCTACACCAGATACAATTCCCTTTCTTCCTGCTTTCCGCTTGTCTCTACTTCTGTTTTGCAGAAGATTTTTTCCTAACTCTCCTCTATTCCGCTTTTACCTCCTTCATTAGCCTCATATCACCATTCACACTCTCTCATTCTGCTCCCGGAAAGCTTAAGTCTGTTATTACTGGACCTCCCAATCTTCTATACTATCCTGCTCTCCCGAAGCGTATATAGAGATCTCCTCTCTTCCTGTTTCTGCTATCCTCCTGGACTCTGCTAGCAGAACAACCATTGTTATCCGCCTTTATAGAACATTATTTATGGTTCTCCCTCATTTTCTCTGTTATTTGAACGCTCTATGATTGCTCGTCTCTTGCCCTTATTCAACTCTCAACTCCTACTTCCCCCACTATAATCTACACTCGCTGACGACTCCACACTAGCTTTCTTTCTACATCCTCAAACCTTTCTCTAGATTTCCATCGGTCTACTTCCGCAATTCCGCTTTCTGATCGTCTTTCGCATGCTTTTCTATTCTCTGGCTATTATATTCCTGTATCTCCCATTGTTTCATTACCCGTTCTTCTTCTACTCTCTGGGAGGCTTTTCTCGGCTTCTGTTTCTCAAGACCCAGTCTCCCACTCTCCACTGTCCACTCTGCGCACACTCCACTTTCCCAATTCTTAGATGTGCTCTCCCGCTGTCAAGGCACGTGTGGCTTCTTTCACCGCTCTCGACCGCCACTTCCTTGCTCTCAATTCTCATCCCCCTGCGACCGCTTCCCTTTCCTCTTCGTAAGATTATGTTATATTTCCCCCCCTACATCTATTTCTGCCTCGCTAGCTTTCGGTCAGCGTGCTCGCTTTCCACTACGCGGCCTGGGTTCGATTCCCGGTCGAGGCAAGACTATACTGTGCGTTTTTCGTGCAATGTCTCAGTATGTGCTGTGGTGTGACGATGAGAAAATTCACTTCTCAGGTCGAGAGGAATTAAGCACTGCGCATGACTACGTGGTAACCACACGTACCCCCTTAACCCATGGCCGCGAGGTAGGGAACCCGTTTACGGGCTATCGCAACAAGTACGTATATACATCTCTTTCTCCCAGCTCTCGAATCTGTCTGCTCTCCTTTTCCTCAATCTCTGAAGAGTTAAAACGTCATCCACGTAAAGGATCAATTTTTTATCCATTCTTCTGCCTCCTTTTCTTCTCTTTATCCGTTCCGTTTTTCATTTTCTTTCCGCTACCATCTCAGCACCCTGCAGCAAATCAGCTCTCTATCTTTTCGTCGTTCTTTTCCTCCCTTCTTGTCACTTCTTCTCCTACTGCTCCTCTTCTTTTTTATTTTCTATCCATTCTCTTCACCATCTGTATTCATTACACTTGCCACCTCCGCATCATCTCTTTGTTTCCTCTCCTAGCGTTGTTTTACTGGTGATATCCCCACTCTCCGTCCGCTTGCTACCATCCCTGTGACTACAAATATTGCCATTAGTTCTGAGCTTTCAGATTTTCCAATGCTCTCCTACCTGAAGCGTGACCGCCTTGTCGTCTGCTTCCGCCTCGCGATCATACCATCCCAGTGTCGCCCAAATAATCAGATCCCCTCTCAGCCACATCGCTTTCGTTCAATTAACTCCTAAATACCTATTAACCTTCCAAATCCGTATGAGCGAATATGCGTCCCATCGGCACGCAAATAGTAGTCGTTGGATAAAAACCTTAGAAAAAACTGAACACTTTTTAGAAACTAAAAACTAATAGATTAAGGTTCATCATCGTTTATCTACTCTTCTTTACGACTACAGGTGATACATACACACATACACACACACACACACACACACACATAATACACACACACACACACACACACACACACACACATATATATATATATATATATATATATATATATATATATATATACATGAAGACATTACAAAATTTCTCATTGAACACTCCACCGCTAATACATTGTTGTCTCTGTATTTCTTCAGCCTTCCTTCCTCATTTATACATCTCCCCGTACACATCTCCATCTCTAATACTACCTTTCCATCTTTCCCAATGAAACATTTAGTATTAAACTTATTACAATGTGTCGTCCTTAACGTCTCCTATTCTTACATTATCCCGATTCTTCCTCTCTTAGTTTTTGTAACCTCATCATTTTTCCCTCTCTCCTTCCACCGTTACCTACTTTCCTACTATGTCTCTATAGTTATATCCTCTCTCCTTCTCGCTCATTATCCAACCAGGTGTTTCCAAGTCTCCGCACTGGCAAATCGTGCTCTTCTTCCTCGCCTCTCCCACCCTCTGTGCGGCCGGCGCCCCGCGTGGCCGGGCCTCGCCTCGGCGCACCGCGCACTCCGGGCCCCTCGAGGCCCTGGAGAGGCCAAGAAAAATACCTCGCAAAATGGGGCGCCGCCCGCAAAATATGAAGCGAAACACGCCACGGCGCGCCAAGCAGGCTGCGGGGAGGGCCGGCGTTTGCTCCCGAGGCGGCTGAAGCTCTCCCTCTGCCTTCGCCTTCGCTTAACAGCTGCTTTCCCTTCGGTGCTCCTCTACACAAATCTTCATCATTCTACCCTCTGCGTTTGCCTTACTACTTAAGTGTAGTAGTGCAGTGAGAACTGCCTTGCTTACTACTTATGTGGAGTAATGTAGTGCATGTATGTACAGGGTGTCCGGGGGAGGAAACGTCGAAAATTCGAAAATAAGCTCCTAAGACAATTCTAAGCATATTTTGTCTAATAAACCACGTGAATATTTTGAGTGGTTGGGCTGCAATGAGCACTCAAATTTGGTTTGAAAAAATGATTTCTAGGCAAACATTTGCATCATGGAGGCATAGAAACACTCCAGTAACATGGAAGCTCTCCCTCTGCAGCCGTTGCCTTCGCTTTTCGCCCTCGCCTAACAGCTCTTTCCTCGTCGATGCTCCCCTATGCAAATCTTCATCATTCTACTCTTTGCGTTTGCCTTACTTAAGGATATTTGTTTGCTGATATTTTCTAACGTTTTCTTCGCATAGTCATGGCTTCTGTTTCCTCCCCTTATCACATTCATGTCTGATGCTTGTCTCCATGACGCTCAGAAAGATGTGCTCAAGTAGACGCCTGTACATAAAAGGTGATAACAGTTCTGCGGTCAATGTTGCCATAACCGCCTTTCACTAACGGCCGTTTCTACATCTGTATCATTTCCGTGATAAATCCTGACTCAACCCTTTCCGTACGTATTTCTTAGAATTTTTCTGTTCAGTGCAATATTTCGACGCAAGTAGGCAGTTATGTCGTGTTCAGTTGCTGATTGGAGAAGAATTCTAGTGGCTCTCATCGGTAGTTTCCGTGGCTTCTTTCACGAATACCAGGCGAATGACGAAGCAGTGCCCTAACGATCTTTCCGTCCTCTTCCTTGTTTTGTCCTCACCCCTTACTTACATACGCTTATACTTACATGCACTACACTACTGCACATGCCAGCTTGTCCCGGCTGGGGCAATCACGCGCTAGTGGGAGATACCTGGTCGTAAGAGACTCGCAACCCGATGAGTAGTTAAGCATGCCATAAAATATGCAGTACTCTTTCGGGACTAATATTCTTAGGAGTTCGCACCACTAATCACTAATCAATCAATAAATTAATCTACCAAGCTTCTCAACGACAGAATCCTTATCAACCGCATTCTTTATGCCTGTACTCTTTCGCCTTATGACGTTTTCTGAAGTTGATCGTTTTCTGATTGACGTCTAGTTTTGTGTCAGCGATTTTGCAACCTCCAACGCGATCTTCCTCACTGCTTGCACCGTCACCGCACAGCCTCTGGAACCTTCAAGTGTAGTTTTGGCTTCCCTCTATCCTCCTCCTCTCTCATCCATCATTGTGGTTACAAAGATAGCATTTAGGTGACACAGTAAGTTAATATAGTATTCCAATATATTTTTCCTAAATATATTTCTATTAGTTTTTGGAAGCTTCCGATTTATTTTTAAATTTACAAAATCATTTTTAATTTTGTGGTATTCAGTATTACACATTTTTGAACGTACGTCTTCATTTCCAAGTAATTCGTTGATTAACTGTTTTGCGCACTGGCTATGTGTCTCCAAGAAAAACATTTCCATTCTATATTCAACTTAGGTTTATTACTGTTAAAATATCGACTGTATAACTATGTGTTAAAAAATGTAACATAACGAAATAATTTCCTTTACATCCTCTGTTCTAAAACGTAACAAATGCAGATAGAAAACTGCTAACTACCCGTCCTCTTTCCTCCTCCCCGCCTCACTTCTTCTCCGAACCACCCCCGTCCCCTCAAAACAGCGGCCATTTCATCTCAGAGCGCGTGCGCGTCTGTGCGTTACTGCGTGCGCGCGTGCCCGCAAGACGCCGCCGCCGCCGCCTCCACCGCCACCACCACCTCCATCGCCATCATCACCGCCGTCGCCGCCTGCGCCTCCGCCTCCGCCGCCTCCGCCGCCACCGCCGCCACCGCCGCCACCGCCGCCGCCGCCACCTCCTCCACTGCCGCCGCTACCGCCGCCGCCACCGTCGCCGTCGCCGCCACCACCGCCACCACCGCCTCTGGCGCCATCACCGCCTCTGCCACCGCCACCGCCACCCCCATCGCCAACCCCATCGCCATCATCACCGCTGCCTCCACCTCCTTCACCGCCTCCACCTCCTCCACCGCCTCCGTCTCCTCCACCGCCATGGCCTCCGCCTCCCCCGCTGCCGCCGCGTGGCGCGCCCTCCGATTAGCCGCGTTTCCCGAGAGCTGGGCCTAATTCCCCGGGGCGCGCGCGGTGCATAATGCAATTGGCGGCTACTCCGCTCGAATTAAAACTCCGGAGAATCCTCTGCTGCCCGCCGCGGCGGAGGGGATGCGGCGGGGCGGGGTGGCGTGGTTGACTGATTACTGATTCCGGGCGTGCCGTCTGAAAAGGTCATTAGTCGTAAGTGTAGTGCAAGTTTTCCCCGCAGGTGGAGGTGGTGGTGGTGGTGGTGATATTCTTCTGCTGGATGGCGGGATCTGGCGGCGACCTACCCGACGGCTTACGGGTTTTCCCGAACCAGGTATCTCCTACAAGATGGTATTGCTCCCGCCGGGAAAGCTCTAAGCTCCCCACTGGTCTCCCGGCATGTGTGGTAGTGTAGAGCAGGCGAGTATAACTGTGTATACGTGAGGGGTGAAGATAGTAGAAGGAAGAACAAGGAAAGCTCGCGCTTTGTCCGTGGACCGTTTGTTAGGGTACTGCTTCGACCTTCGCCTGGTGTTGGTCGGAGAAACCACTGAAAACTACCGATCAGAGATGCAGGTCGCTACAATTCTCCCCCAGACAGAGTCTGCATTCCACCTAGCTACGCAGCTGGTGTCAAAAATCCTGCCACTGTCGAGAGTGGAACCCTAGGGCCTCCCGGTCAGAGGCGCTTCAGTGGCATCAATTGATGCCCTGAGTCACCTTAGCCGGTGGGTTGCATGACATGGCCCGTTATGGCACGACGCAGTGGTGTAGCTAGGGGGGGCAGGGGGCGGCGCGCCCCGGGTGATACCATTCTAGGGGTGACACCAATTAAAATATTTTATAGTTGGAATTATATAATTTAAGTAATTTACTTAAAATGTTATATATTAATTGTCAGTTTTCTTAGTTTTCGTAGTTTGAAAATTTTATTGTTGGAATTATATAATTTTTATGGCTTAGTTAAAAATTATTTAGATTAATATAATAAGTACAAAAATCACAAGCATAGATTATGATTTAATTGCAATTATTCCTAATTACATAGAATTTTTAATATAATATAAATTAACTATCATATGTAAATATGTTTGTATTTTTAATAAACGATCAATGCAGCAATAGACATTTTTGTACCTAATTTATGGGGGGTGACACCATTAGCTTCGCCCCAGGTGACACCACCTGAAGCTACGCCGCTGGAAAGACGTGGGATCTGGAGGGGCACAGCGGGATGTCGCTGGACATGGTGGCACATTAGATGTGCACCTCGTGTTCTCGTGGAGCGGGTTAGAGCAGTGCTAGCTGACTCAATGCTCTGTGACGTCACAGAAATCTGCTCTCCTGCTCCGAACCGATCCACGGAGCAAAGGAAGTGCCCGACGTGGCGGCAGGCGCACAGTATTGATGGTTCGGATTACGTTTTTAAATTGTAATTATTACATCGAAATTTGACAATTCAATAACAATATGAAGAATTATACAATAGAACATACATTATTGCATAACTCAAAGCGATATCCGACCCTTTATCATTCGGTGGTGTAATTCCACTTCCATTCTTCCATTAGATAACATTTTTTGAAAAGACGGTTTTAACATTTTAAGCCAATATTTTATACATTGGAATATAATATAATGGATTAGTTCGTTCTGACACAATAATTAATGTTAAAAAATAGATAACAAATATAGTACCCGGTAGGGATCACGTGAGAGAATTTGGACCCCAGGCTTGGTTATTATTGATATACAATTTTACTTGAGAATGTTGTAAATCCTCGTTATATTCAGTATTTTCCCATAATCTTCAATCTACGAATTCCTTTACTCGTCCTACGATTGTGGGATATCTTTCTCAGAATTTATTCTGAGAATTCATCAAATCTCAGAGCTCATCAAATCTCAGAATTTATTTTTATCTCACAGGTTTATCTGGGTCGCAACGCTACGTAATACATCTGTAAGTTGGACTTTTTAACACATTGCAATTCTTTCAAACGTACCAAACACTTCGCCATTGTTCCAGTAACGACAAAAGGAAACCTTTCTTCTCAAACCGAAAGAAAATTAACGGGTGTAGATGGTTTCCCACTCACACTACCAGAAACACCGTCAAAGGCCCGCAGCCAAGGTTTTCGTCACCGGCGATCGCCGTTTGCTGCTCCCTCCCTCCCCCCCCACGCTCCCTCCCTCCCTCCCACGCTCCCTCCCTCCCTCCCTCCCCCCTCAATTTTCACTTCAATTTTCGACTGAATTGAAATAGAAAATTGTTATATTTCTGTGTAGTTGTATGTCTGAACTATGTGGAAACGTTGTTAGTTTTCTCTTGAAGGTCACAAGGACCCCATGGTGTATGTCCAAAAATGTCCATCGCCGCTCCGCCAGCGCTCAGCTTCGAATGGCCCTATTCAGTCCGTAAAGTTCTCTTGGTAGGAATACCCTACTCGTCTCATTATGTGATTTGTGGGTTTACTGTTAATAATTTACATGCTTTTACAATTATTTTATGTGGATTAAATTTAAGTATTTATTTTTGATGTGCCTAAAAGCGTTAATGGAAGAGGTGAGCGATTTATATTGAATGTATTACACGTTCACTAAATTCAGTTAGAGTTTTAGTGTATTATACACCATTATACACCTTTCGGGACATATACATTTTAAAACTAGTACTTTTGGGTTCTTAATCGTGAAAAGACTAGCTGCTTATATCTGCTTACCTGAATTATATATACATTTTTACAGAACGGGTCTTCAAGTTACCCACAGGTTGTTATTTGATATAAGAGTAACAAATTCAATTGATAAGAGATCTGAAGCTGTATTAAATGTTTTCTTACGTGAATTAGGAATTATAGAACCTCACAAAGCATTTTTGGACAAAATTAAGTCTTACGTTACATGTATTTGTCAAAAAGTTGAAAGCGGATTGCAAAACTCCGTAAGAAGTAAAGAGTCGTTCTTGAAATATAATTCGTCCTGGCTACAAGAAACTCTAACATTTAATCAGGAAGAGTAAAAGGCAGTCCCAGGTGCATCACAAATAAATGTAAAAATTAATAGAGCTTGAAGACCTAATGAGTCTTTCAGGTACTGTGGGATTAAAGCCAAAACCATACAATTGAAACCTTTTGTAGACACTACTAGCTCAGAAAAGTTATCCATAGCTATTGAAATCAAACTAAGGAAGTATGAGAAAAAGATATGTGGTAGCTATAGATAAGGAGCTCTGTGAAGCCTCTTCCAATAGGAGAATTACAATTAACAAAGCTCGAAGATCCATTCTTCAAAAGATCTATTCTTCAAACCGTATTTGTTTTATGTAAAAGAAAAATAGTATAGTAACCGAATCGTATCTTTTACATTACAATTTATTTTTGATCGTATTATCACTCTATACAACAATCTGTGTTCAATCTCGCGAACAATCACGAGGAAACTCGCCAGCAGGGAGCTGCCTCAAATTGTCTTTCCCCCGCGCGGCCAACATTCTTCGGCTGCCCCACCTTCAAAGCTTCTCACGACTCTAGCAAGGCTATACAAAAATATAAGAAATGAAACACAGATGTTCTGCCAACAAAAGGGGAGGGGCGACAGGTCATTACCCACCGCAGGCCCGCGGGGCGCGCGGTCCTCAAGCCATTAGTCGTTTACCTGCCCTTTTCTCAGCCTTCGGCGGCCAGACGTGTTTACAAACATTCATAAATATCGCTACGTGCCTTCCGCCCCAATATTGGCGTTAGTATTCGCCGACCACGAACTCATCTGCATGGCAGCCGCGCCCGCGCCCGCCTTACCGCTCCCGCCTCTCAGCCGGCTCCGCGGTTCCCGTGAGAAAATACCAAACCTTGCTAATGAGATGGAGCCTTCACGGGCACAGCCAGTGCCGCGCCAAAGTCACGTGACACACTTCAGAAAATAACAACAAATAGCGAGCATCTCTCGCGGCACACTGCGTCTCACTGCATGTCGTAGGCTAGCTGCAAATGTCGCGTGACTTCTCCCCCTCTGCACTCGGAAACATACGTTCAAATAAATACGGCAACTTGGCTCCCACGCGCCACTACGCAGTCACTCTTCAGTCAAACTACTATTACTGCTCTGTCAAATTACTCACTCTTCAGTCACTCTTAGTCAAACTTCCAAGCGACAACTTCAGTCGCTTCTACGCTGCTACTGAAAACTATTCAGTCATCTCTTCAGTCGACTTCTAACAGTCATTACTACTCAGTCACTTCAGTCAACTTCTACGAGACAAACGACTACCATTGACACATTTGTCAGTACAACGCACGTGTGTCAATCTTCGCTCTACTCGACAGACAGCCTGCGAACGAGTAAGCTGTCCTTGCTCTGCCTATCAAGGCTCCGGCAATCAATCAGCGCGGCCAGCAGGCCGCGATCTACATTCGGGCCAGTCGTGAATCAGCCTTCACCTGGCCAAATCAACAGTACGGGCCGCTCCAGCAGTCGAGTACGCGCCCATGGTGACATTCAGCCTACCAGCCGTAACATCCGCAGCCCATTTCAACCGACGGCACACACACACTCATCCGTCTGACCTGGGTTGGTGCTTGCTGTACTTTCATCAATCTGTAAGTGTAAACTTCAAGAAAGAAGAAACTTAAATCACAAACATTCATTGGTCCTCCGGCTTACTGCCTAACTACTTGCTTGTAAAACTAAACAATATTTCAAGAATTAAATTGAATTCACAAGTGCATTACCTTTCATTTGCCTCTAGGAACAATCTCCTGAAACCTGATCTGAGCCTGTATGTAGTTGCTTCGCAGCTCGGACCTCACACCGCGCTGCATCTACTACAATCTGTATTACAGGAAATACATTGAAACTTTCATTGAAAATGTATATATTGGTTTTTTAAAAACATTTTAATCTCCCTCCTTTACGTTTAAGACAAGTATACAAGAAATGGAATTTGTTAAGGTTACATTGCAAAATAGCAGTATTAAAAATTGTGTTTTGCTACATACCACTTTGACTACATACTGAATCATATAGGTCATTGGATGTCGTGATTTTCCAGCACTCGGTTTCAAACAGAACTGTATTCACTCATGACACAAATAACAATGCTATTTCTGCTACACGAATAGTAGTTACCACGGAAAATGAATTAGGACAATCGAATTGATTAGAAAATAAAAACAATCAATGTGTAAACATTGGTTTTAAATGCAATGAAACTTGTCTTAAGCGATTACTGTTGGTTCCGGAGAAAAAATGGTCTTAGAACATGGTGCGAGCAGTTAATAGGGTTTGTGACAAAATGGGAAGCAGATATCTGTCTTATTATGCTATTTGAATAGAGCTGGATATGCTTTAAGTATACGCCTATGGTTACAAGTTTTTATTTTAACATAAGCTACAAAATTCCGGAAGGGTTTTCATCATGTGCTATGAACAACTCATACAATATCATACTATTCACCTATTTTGCACTCGCTTCTTTGTAGGCCACTATTAGTTTCTTTCCATTTGTAGGCATGATTTTCAACCCAACACAAAGCTACAATGCATTTGCTGAAGAAGCTTCACGGCATGGGTAAAGCGAGTCGACTGATAAATAAACATTCACAAAAACACAAATCCGTAAAAATAAGTTTATATAACAGTGACAATTAATGTGAAAGTAAGTCCTGACGCACAAAGATATTACATTCCCAGTAATTTCCATCACTCCAACGCTTACTTCAGTGCTACGGCATGAAATAACGATTTTGTAAAATGATTTTTACCATTTAATAGACGTTGATCTGCTCTGAGTCTGGATGCTGACAGCATGATCAGGTGACTACTTAACACGCGTCTTAGGGACAAATTAATGGAGTCTACGAAACATTTGCCGCTTGTAGAGATGACCGCTTAATTGAGGAGGTCGTATGCCAGGTTTCACTCTAAATATTTTATACTGAAAGATTTCAATAATAAACAAAGAGAGTAGAATCGCCCATCCCTCCTTCCACTGCGAAGTCCGCGTTGTGAATCCATCGCCTCTTACCGCGCAACCTCGTTGCTCCTTGTAGACTTGATTTCCGACTAGACACAAAGCTGCAAAGAAGCAACAGAGCATGCATAAATGGAGTCAATTGATAAATGAAACACACACACAGACACACAAACATCCGTGAAAATAAGTCTCCTGTGTGACAGTGACAATGAATGTGACAGTAAGTCCTGTCGCACAAAGATATTACATTCCGGGTAATCTCCATCGCTCCAACGCGTACTTCCGTTCCACGGCTTGAAATACCGAAATTGTAAGGTTTACACTATTTTATATACGTTTGATCAGCGCTGAGCCTGGACGCTGAGCGCATGATTAGTTGACCACTTATAGAGGTGACAGCGTAATTGAGGAGGTCGTACGTCAGGTTTCACTGTAAATATTTTAACTGAAAGATTTCGGTGATAAAGAGAGTAGAATCGCCCATCCCTCCTTCCACTGCGAAGTCTGTGTCCCTCTTACCACGCTACCTCGCGGCTCCCCACTCCTCGGCAACGTCTTCGTCTTCCGTCGTCATCTTATGAGCGCCTGAAGAGCGCGCCATCGAAGTCTTCCCAGTTTTAATAACCTCTCAGGAAGTAATCGTGATATAGCAAACTTTTCTTGACACAAGAAGAGGCCGCGTCGGTGGACTTCCCGAGGAAGAAAAGACCCCGAGGAAAAAATAAGAGGAGAAAGTTCATGATACGTATTTAAATCCTCAGTTCGTCTCCTTACCGCACTTCCTTCATTACGCGACTTCCGGCTTGACGGGTATTCGTTTTTTTTTTCTCTTTATACCTCTTTTTTACTTCGACTTCTTTCTCCCTTTTCTTTCCTCTAGTTTCATCATCTTCACGGTCTACTCAGCATAATAGGAATCTGGTTTTTTATAAGCAACAGGGAAAAAAATGTCCGGGACTTTGTTAGAAATAGACCGGCTGGGAAGGGGGGGGGGGTCGTGAAGAGGGTTGGGACGGAGGGAGAAAGGAATTTTGGTGTTTAATTAAAACTGGAATTATCCTTTTACTATGCACAGTATCCATTTAAAAATTAAATAAAATGACTTATATAGCCGCACCGAAACTTGAATGGGGCATTTTCCTCTTTAATATGTTTATTTCGTAATAATTAAAGATGACCTTCATTTGCGAAATGAAGACACGAACTCAGGTTCGTAATATTCTCGCAAAGAAGCTGAAAGAAGGTTGTTAAGGAATATGGACTCTCTAGTAAAGTGTACTTAACCTGCATCTCTCGCTCGAGCCTCCCACAATGTTTTTGCTTGAATGTAAACGTCTTACTATGAAATAAAGTATGATAATGAGTACTATACTTTGCTCCCTTCTGGTCTTTTTAGAGCATATCTTCACTAAATCTCATTTAAAAATATATATAAATTAAAATTTCTATTTGAATTTAGTTCTTAAATTGGAGACTTCATTTCCTAACTGTGCAGTTCTTTACGGTAATACGATATTGGTTTGAAAAAAATGTTTCTTGTTTTTGTTGTCAGTAAAAAATTAAGATATTAATTTTGAAATTCATTGTAAATAAATTGTGGCAAAAGTGACTTAATTTTTTGGTTTTATTATCGAATGTAAAGATGAATTGGTTTGTGTTTAACAAAAGGAACTATTTAAAATTCGTCACTACAATACTCGATGAATAAAATAAAGATTTGTTTTTAGCAAGACTAAAAATAACTTCTGAGAAACGAAGCTGGTGATGTATCATTGATTTACAAAAAAGCAGAAGTACCCCTTCTATGTTTTCCTCTATATTTCTGAACTGTAAAAATGTTCCTCTTGACATCAGATTTTCTTGTTACGTAACTGAAACTATTGAACCTTGTCACTAGAGGAAATTATATATAAATATGATTAGATTAGATTTATTACTAATTCTACAATTAAGTTTGAGGACTTGGTGGCAGAATACACTAATTTAACATTACATAACTTAACAATTTTACAAACTTTACAAACTTTACAAATTAACGTGAACATTTCACGGTGCGAGCTTTCGTAGCACTTCACTTCACTGAACTGTTGATCACTCAGCTGTAATGTCTTTCTTACACATTCTTTTTCCTCTCCTTCACAACTCCACTCCACTTCACTGCACGTCACTGCGCATAAATAATAATAATAATAATAATAATAATAATAATAATAATAATTATACAACTTACTTTATATAACAGACTAGTAAATTAATAATATTAAACAAATTTGTAATACACATATGAACATCTAGGAAACTAATTTATTTTTAATTTTTTTTAATTTACTCAGGCTTGGAGGAATGGGATTGAAGATTGTCGCAGGCAAACCGTTTCAGTCTCTAACAGTTCGATTCGCGAATGAATATTTCCCAACGTCCGTTTTCTGAGTTCTTGACTGGATTTTGTGCAAGTGATCAGGTCTGCCGAAATATGTAGGTTTCCCTAATCGATTTTGAATTTCTTTCCAAGCTCAAAAGCCTGTGTATGCTTTATACATAGCACAGAGACGCGACTTCTCCTTCTTTGATGAACGCCATATTCCTTTTGTTCGATGGAACGCAGTAACTGAACTAAAACCCACAGTATTTTGTGATACAGTACTGTTCAGCTTTGGATTTCACAATCTCGAGAGCTGCGCCTATTGTTTCATGATGGAAAATTATCATACGCCACATCAAAATGTCTTACCTGTTCTTATGAAATCAACTTAAATGCTTTTATATTTTTTTTCAATATTCAAGAGCTAATATTTTAAATTAAAACAGAGAATCTTGTGACCAGTTTACGGGCTCGCATACCACTTATAAGTTCTGTATTTTTTTAAACGATACGCAAATCATCTGCAAAATATATATGATGATCTAAGATTAAAATTCCCGCGCGCGGAACGTCTGATACCACTCCAAGTTATCAGACAACGCGGTAGGCGTAACTGAATGCAGACCTTGCATTTGCCAACGAGGTCGCGCTGAGGTGGGGCGCGGCCCATTTCGGAACCAAATCCTCATTCCCTCGAGGAAGTAAGACAAACAGGGTTGTGGTAGCTGCGATGTGAGTGCTAGAACACGGCGTGTTTGTTACATACAAGACGTTCTGTACAGAGGAAAGTAATTGAAATGGACAAACCAGGTACGTTTATTTTATTCATTCAGTAATCGAAATTCACTTTAGTTTTTGTAGGTGCTGTCGGTATTAGTGAGCAGCACGAGGCTTGACGTAGGGCAGATTAAGAATGGAATCTGTTTGGCCGAAAATATTTGGACGCAAACGGTCCACTGATTTTGGCGAACTGTAGCGGTCACATGGCTTTCCACCACCCCATGACATTTGTATTCAACTCAATACTAGTAGCCAAAATGCAATGGGGTCGAAGAATTGAAACCTCACACTGAGAGTTGTACAAATAAGAGATATGTGTGGCATGACCCAAAATACTATGTAAAGGAAATTTCACATTCCAATTGCAATATTGAGATTGGAATCCTGTTTGACTAGTGGCCCACTTCAAAAATTTTGTTTTTAATTTCCTGCGTTAATTAATGAATGTTAGAGAAATGAATTGGAGGTCTTTCGCTGGGCGTTTCGTTCATAGACTAACGCCATAGTTTTTCAAGTTCATGTTGAATGTCTTAGATTGGTCGAAAACATATTTAATGCCGCTTGGCGAAGGTCGACCGTGTTTGCCACAGCACAGTGTTGTCAAGGTTGATGCCACGAGCGTGTGCCACGAGTGCTACGAAGAAATCGCCTCTCCACGCATTTGATAACCCCGCCGCAAGAGACAACGCCATCACTATTGTAAAACAGCGGGGATACTAACAGTTTCCTCTCCCGTTGCTAGTTGCGTAGTGAAGCTTGTGGCATGGCACGATAACGCGAGGCGTGCCACTACCACCAGTAGGAGACCTTGACACCACTGCCACACGTCGAACTGGGTGTGGCAATGCCTCACTTCCGGAGTGCTATTGACATTTTCGGTCGTAATCGGCGGCGTTCTTCCAAAAGCCAATTCTGTAGAATAATGTCTACTGTGGCCGCACCACTATAAGTACGACATTAAGAAATTTCAGCGTTCACTCTGATTTAACAGGATTCGCACTACCCGTAAGCAATATTCATTACGCTTCTTTCACCAACTGGCGAAGAAAGAAGATATAACTTGGGCCACGAAACAGGCGATTTGAATTTAGCTCAGAGGTTTCATTTAGTCTTGAGGATCTTTTACATGCAGTAAATCTACAACATGGTACATACCGCTTTACTTCTCCTCCGAAGAAAATCGTAAGAAGGATTTTTTCGCCCTTAAAGCGAAAGCCCTTAGAGCGTGTTTGAACCCACCGACTTGAGTATAACAGTCCGATACGTTAACACGCACACCGTCGACGCCACTGCGGGAAATGCCCGAAACGCTGCTAGTAATAAAACTTGTAGGTAACAACAATGATTAGACTGAAATGTGGGAACGCCTAGGGAAACGTCGAAAGATAGCTAGGCTAGTAAATCTTTTCAAAGCGTACACTGGATGTAAAGCGTTAAACGACATTCGAACTAGGATAGGGCCCCCTCAGTATTTCGGAAGGGGAGACCAGAATCGTCTAGAGAACTGCGTGTGATGCTAAATACTCGTGTGTTTTATTTCTTACTTACTTAGTTGTAGTTTTCTTTTAATATGTATTTTTAAGTGATATTTGTATCTTTATATGATCTGCATAAACCCTGCCTCCGAGCGAAAGCTCATTAGCAGGACATAATAAATATTATATTATTATATTGTAAATAACGAATTTTCGAAAACTCATATTTAAAATTATCTAGATTTTGACTATGGTCCGTTTAAATGAAGTTGGTGATTGACAGTTGTGCTTCTGACGCTGTTGCTTGATAAAATATGAGTATATGATTTGGTTACTTTTGCAAGTATTTGTTTCAAGTGTGTATTTTCGTGTCCCGGGAGTACGTGCTTAGTGATACGCAACCTGTCAACATTGCTCCTTTCCACACGCAACTGTCAATCACCAACTTCTTTTAATCGGATGATAGGTATTCTTAACCTCAATCTGGCTGATATAAGATAATGAAGTAAATACTCCTCCCAATACCAGTCAACAATATGTATTCCTCCACTCAAATACTCGTACTGAACCATTATAATGTTACACGGAGGTCGCCGCAGCTACCCCTTCGTATATTTTTCGTCTGAAAATGCTCTCTCCTAACAACTGAAAAGCCGTATGGCTGAGCAATGTATAATCACCTCATTCTGCAATTAAAAAAAAATTCTTAACCTCAGTGCAGTGAGCGATCGCGCCGCGTCCTTTGCCAGCCGTTTCGCCCCCCCCACCTCGCCGGTGGCGCTTCGGTCCGGTCGATCCGCGCAATCTGTGGCCGCGGAAACGGCCTTCTCCGCCATCATAAATAACAGTCGGCAGCGTGTGAAAGTGGGGCCGAGTCGGCGTGTTCTTTAACCCCAATCAGTGTCGGCGCGCGCCGCCCATCCATCATGCCTCGCTTTCACCCCCTCCCCCTCCCCCACCCCCTCCCCCACCCCCTCCCTCCTTACGCCTTCAGGCAGAGCTACCGCCGCCGACGACACCGCGGCCACTCTCCGCGCGGATGTCATTCGATCGGCGCCGCCCCCATTCTCATTTGCCTCGCGTTCGGTGGTGGCTCGTCGTGGGAATCATTTGCGATTGACAATATAAATGTGGCAAATTGTAATGAAGGGGCTTGGAAATAACTTTCCTCCGATTTATTTATAGAGTCCGTTGACGTTTGATCAGCTGTTGCGGTGTCATTCAATCGGGTACTTACACGTCACTACTGTATGTGTCATTCAAGCTCTCTATTTAATGCCACTGTAACAGGTGATTTACGTCAATGAACTCTGTTTAAATGGAAGAATAGCGTGTTTATCACGTATTTCTAATTTTTTCCTTCGACAATTCTCTTACGTTCGCTCCTTGATGGCCTTGAACGATCTTACGTGTGTCTGTCCTGCAACATGAAGCTACCATTCTTATTTTCCCAGCTTTCAGTGGTTGCTCGTCGTATGAATAATTTTCAATTGACAATATAAATGTGGCAAATTGTAATCAAGGGATTTGGAAGTAACTATCCTCTGATTTATTTATAGAGTCCGTTGACGTAAATCACCTCTTCCCGTGTCATCCAATCGTGAGCTTAAACGTCACTACTGTACGTGTCATCCAAGCTGACGATTGAATGACGAATTGCAGATTATTTACGTCAGCGGACCCTGTTTAACCCGGCAGTGACTTTTTGAAACAAAGGTGGTAACGTGGGGTGTCTCCAGACCCCCCCACTCTTTTCATGATATATGCTAAATTATTAAAAAAATAAATTAATATAATATTCTTCTTCTATTATTAACAATATTTCGTATGCAATTAAACAATTTATTAAGAATTCAGTTCCTAAACAATTCCGAGAATTTATCAGGAAAGCATCTAATATTTAGAGTAAATTTTTCTTCTGGTCTGCTGGTGTTGTCAAACCTAAGCCCATGTTTCGTAGCAAAAATTGAAATCTTTTCAAATTCAAAGTACAATGGAAAATTTCAATACCCATATGATCCACATTCTACAATTCAGCAAGATTTTGTTACCCTGATATCACAGACTCAGCCAAAATACGTAGCACAATTACTCCCTTCACTTCCTCTTTGTCAGTCTTATAAGTGCTGTGTTCATTTTTATTCCTCTCTAAATCCATTTCTTTTTTGATGTAGGTAGATTCTGTGATTGTCTCAATCACGATCAAATCAATAAAAAAAGAAAACATAATCCTGGTCTTTCGGCATTGCGTGCACACTGCTTTTTACAGGGCGGTGAGTAACGATATTCTGTTCCCGCTTTCAGCAAAAGTTGGCGTATTCTTCCTCTCGTTTCTTAACATATAAAGTGATCGAAAATGTTCGTAGTACTTCAGTATTAATTTTTCAGGGTAATCCTAATGTAAAAATACAGCATGCAATACGTTCCCAAACTAATAGAATGTACGAGACTGAAGACACTTTTGCTAACGTAGAAGGTAACGCGGGGGTCTGGGCACACCAAACAAAACAATAGCTTGCTACACGGATAAAACTCACTAAACTGGCAAACTGAGAGCACACTAAATATCCTGATACAAAAGGAGAAAGGTACTAAAACAATGGTCAAGGTAGCCAACATGGGAAATACAACAAGCAGGATGAAAGGGTCGTGGGGATCCCATAGACCCTCGCGTTACCACTTCCGGGTTAAATCGAATTATATCTCGTTCGTCTCTTATTTCTCATATTTTCTTTCGACAATTATCTTACAGTCGCGACTTAGCGGCCTGTAACGGTCATACGTGTCTCTTTGTTCTGCAACGCGACGCTACAATTCTTATTTTACTAGTTTTCAGTAGTTTCTCATCGTAAGAAGGAAGTTAAGTTTCACTTAATTTACAATTAACAATATAAACGTGACAAATTATAATGAAGGAGTTTGCAAATACTGTACCGTTTCTGTCTTTCATTTCTCATTTTGTTTACTCTACAGTTCTCATACTCTTGCATTTTGGGGTCATGGAACAAATATACGAAAGATAAGTCTCTTTTCTGCAATACAGAAGCGTTTCGAGGTCTTTGTCGAGGTCTTCACGTGTTTGCGTCGTAATGTGCCGTTGAAAGCGATATTTTATGCTTCTTAATATGACTCACCCGACTTCATGCTATTCATGTTATGCATGTTAGAGGCCAGATTGCCTGAGCTCATTGCTACTCAGAGTACGTCATATTGCAGCATAATATAGCGCTTTGCTGATGGTTAATATTCCTGTGGCAAGTTGTACCTAGTAATAGTTTTACGTTCTCCCCGGAACGTCCAACTTACTAAATTTATTTTGTGGATGTGTTAGATAAAAATTATTACTTAGGACCCGTATTAGTTTGAACAAACATTTTATGTTCCTTACGTAATAATTATCACATTATAATGAACTGAATCGTGCACAGAATTTCTTTTTGTGACATTAATAATAACTATTTTTGTGAAAGACGTAAATATGGGTAGTATTTTATCTTAATAATTTATTTCACGATCCACCTCCATCCGTATTATTGCTCCGCTCGAATTTCTATACGGGTTTCCAAAATTAAAAGATGGAGACGTGCAGGAATTCCGTCGATGTGGCAATGTTGCCCATCGTTGTGAAAGATGCTGGTAAAAGATTCGTGATTGTGGATAAACCTTCCTGCAATTCATTAGACGAGTCGCCCCTCCTTCTTCTTCTTAGCCGTTTGGTTTACCCATTTGTGGACCTTACGGCGCGTAACTTCTTCTTCCACTCTTCTGTGTTGTTCCAAGTCTCAGGAGGTATCCGCCATCCAGCCAATGTCTTCTCTTCGTTGTCTCTCCAACCAGGTGGCGGCCGGCCTCTTTTCCTTCTTTCTTGCATTTGCCAATCCAAAACCTTCTTTGGAAGTCTATTGTTCCGCATTCTCTGCACGTGTCTAAACCATAACAGTTGTTTCCTTTCAATTTCGTGCAGTATATTCTGCTTCAAATCCATGATCTCTTTAATTCTTTCATTTCGTATTTTCTCTCTTCTTGAATTTTCTCTCTTTCTATTTTCTCTCCTCTTTGTTAGAAGATCAGCTGGCATTTCAAGAAGAGAGTCGCCCTTCCTTGCGATGATAATTGCTCACTTCGAACTAGTATCAGTGTTTCTTAATTAAAAGATGGTGGAGGCGTGCCGAAATGTCATATTGCGCCCCACGCTGTTCTGTAACCCTGTAGACTCTTTTCATATCTGTATTGCTTGTTATTCAACTTCGTTTTCCTCGCAAGTTAATTTCTTTAACTTCACTTGCGATCGGCGTAGTTCAACTCCTAAGGAAATGAATAAGAGTTCCGAAAATGGCACTATACTACGATTTTTCTAACTTTGCCCCTCAACGTCTTCACGATCGAATATGTCACGGTATTTCCCGACGTTCTTACTCGTGCCGCCAGATATCGCATGATCGTGACCCGTATCAAGCAGTGTTTGCGATCATGCGACTTCTAGCTGCATGACAGAGAAAGGCTCAAAATGCCGTGTGATATTCCATCGTGGCCATAGAGGCTTGAGAGGCAGAGTTAGAAAAATCGCACTATAAAACTCTGATCAGAGCGTCGTAGCATAATGCGAAATGCGTTTTCTGTAGTACACCATCGGGAATGGTTTTGCCCGCATGGGCAGTCGTATTGATGTCCTTGCCGCGCGGGCACAGCATGACACAGAACATTTTAACGAATTTGTCTTAAATAAAATTAATACATAGATATTTTGTTTATAACGTTTTTCTTATGAGCTCGTTTGTATTTGGCACGAGGATTTAAGTAATGAGTGGGAGAGTTCATTTCACATTATCAGGCGACTTCTGTGTTTTGATTTTACTCGCTCCTCATTTTGATATCAGGTTCATAAAATGATCAAAATGTAATGAAATACGTGTATTATTTCTAGTATTTGATTCAGAGTGAGCAATAACCGCCAATATTCGCGTCGCCTCGAGTCTCTTGTCGCCATTACCCCACAGACAATTTTGTTGCACTTGCCCACCTCCGCTCAAGTAGATTGTGTAGTATACAAGGAGGCAGACTACCGTGGTGCAATGTGTTGTCGGCATGCTCAAAAGCAGGTGGAGTTGCATTTGTTTTTATCATGAATTCGCAAATGAAGGTCTAGCGAATAGTAATTAAGTTTTTGAAAGTAGAAGGTCATAGCTCATAAAAAAATAGCGTGGACAATGCCTTGAAATGTGAATTTTCACATGATGTCTACTTTTTCTTTGTTGAGAAGGACGCATTTCTGTATAATCAGCTGGACAAAGGGAAACTTCTCAATGCAACCAGTTACTGTGCTATCTTAATCGATTATGAAGAATAAGCGGACAGATATGTCAGTACAGGCAACTCACGCCATTACCTTACATGAGTGTGTCGTGGCATCCTGTGGCTTTTCTGCTAATGAATTATTTTTTATGGCAAAATAAAATCTTACGACTAGTTCGGGCACTTTAAAATGTAAACCAGGCAACTATTTAGCGAGTATGTCACCCATGTATTACTACTATTTCCTGTACGCTCATATTCTCAAATATACGAGTAAAAATCATTACAGAAAGTGTCGCATTTTTATGTGGGCAATTTTACACTGTTGTCGTCAAACTAACTCCGCGACTTTGATCCATGATGTGCAGTCTGACATTCTTCCAAAGGCTTTGACGAGGTCGATTGTTCCATTGTTAATCACGGTTTTTTCTATTCGTTTATCAGTGAATCAATGTAGTAACTCACTGATACATACAACCGACGTTTCAATACTCTTGGTTAAGATTAAAATCCTTCATCCTTGTTTTTACTGGCTCTGTTGATACCACTATACATTTTTACTGCTTTGTTAATCGAAAAAAATCAGTCAGTACGAACACCAACCTATGCCATTTGAGTTGGGACAACTTCATCGGCTCACTGTATTTGTCCAACTTCTTTGTACTCGTCGTTTCAACCACTGCCATGAACATTGTTGAAAGAATTTTTAGAATTACTTGGAGAAACTGTAAATTATAATTTAAGTTCCAGTTTGAAAAGTATTACTAGTTTATCTAGAGTACTCTGAACTTAAAGAGCAACATTCGCATATTAAGCCTAGTATGTTCCTGTTCATACAATGAGAATTATTTCTAATTATCATATAATCTCCTGTCTGAAATGCTCCATTCCACAGCTACTATTACTGTTGGCACATTGGCATAAAAAATGATTCAAATTTGGCGCCTTGGCGGGAGATTGGTTCTTAATAACAATCTTTGGCCTTTATTACTAGCTCATAATTTGCATTTTAAACGTACCACGTCGGAATTATAAAAAATTCCCTCCAAAACCGCGTGCTGGCTGCGAAAAGAGCGGTTGTATAAAATTTCTTTCTCTTTTTTTGCCTTTCGACGTCTTGCATTCGATCTGGCAGGATACTTGTTAGTTTCATCTCCCTTCGCCAGGGGGCAGCTCCTACCGGGCTCAACCGCCAAGCGCTCGTGTACATAAAAGATTATTCAGACACACTAGATCTCCGTTTCTAAACTACGACAGCATTGTTGCCAAATTCAAACGCCGAAACAGGCACTTCACAGTAGTTGATCCACCCAGGGAACGAGCTTCAGTGAGCTCGCATTAACGTTCCATGAGAACTGGTTACGCTCTCAAAGTTGGTACTACTGCCGCCCCTCCAATTATTTTTTCACGGAATAACCACTTTTGAGCGGGAACCGGGAGGAAAGTCGCCAGCGAAAATTGATGCAATACAAAGTAAGAAAAGGAGATTGATTTCACGTGAGGTGGATGTAAAAAAGGGAAAGATTCATTCAATGATTGCTTATTTCTTCATATTATCTTCTAATAAGAGGGGTGCATTGTGTTTTTCCAGAGATCGAGCGAGCGAGCATTGTCCATAACGTTCGTTTCGCCGTAACCCAACTTATAGCTCTCCCAATCTGAATCTTAATATGAAGAAGCTATATTTGCAGCGTCAACAATTACTGTCACGATCCCATCCACTAACAGTTACACTACTATCGCAGCATCACCGCATCTTAAGTAAATACAAAATAACTTATTGATACACGTAATATTCCAACCATCTTTGGAGTAATAATGCTAACTTCGTTATTTACACCAATACACATTTCGTTTACACGCCTTTCTGCTGTGACAAACACCACAATCGTACCATTATTAATACAAATGTCGCTACCCCTACAACACTATTTTCAACACCATCTCCTCCTCTCCTTTGCTACAACTGTTGCCTATTTATCTCATCCATTTCGCCTTCCTCTTCCGTCTCACACTAGCGTTATTGTCGATGACCTCCCCCACTCCCTCTGTCACATCCCCCCCTGGCGAACGGGCACTTAGGCGCCGAAGGCTTCGCGCGATCGAAATGGAGGGGGGGGATCCGAGAGAAATGACTGGGAGCGGAGGGCGGGAAATGATACGACTCCACCGAAGCGTTTGGGCTAGTTGTCAATACGCGATATGTTAGATTTACTTCTCCACTCTGGCAATCCCCCTCCGGTATATATTGTTTTCACGAAGGGTCACGCTCCGTTAGTCATATAACACCGAGTGTGCAACAATTGGGTGGAACACTCTGATAAGGAGATGGCGTTTGAAATCGTTAAAGTGAGATGAGCCAGAATTTCTGACTGTTTGAAGGGGACTAAAAACGAAAAAAAGAAAACTAAAAACGAAGAAAAAACTGATGGTGCTAAAACAGTACGTACTTTCTCGCCCGTATTTTCATGCAAAATTACGCGAAAAATACTCAAATTTTCAGAAAATTGTACCTGATCTTATTTCGAAATATATCTTTAAAAGGCAGATTTCATTAAGGGTAAAATCACTGTCTTCATAATTTTAGTTGTAAGAAGAACTTTTGAAATTTTCGAAAAATTAGAGTTTTCAACGAAAATTAGACCTGCACTATTATCTGATACTTTTACACCATTCAACAACAAAATTTAATCCAAAACGATGGAGAAATTTTTTTGAAAATTTTGAAAATGTCCCGGGGACTTCATATAAAGTACACCTCAAAATTGAAATATCGGTTTTAAATTCCAGGGCAGCATTACATTTTTCGCTCAGCATTACGTAACTTTTTACTCCGTAAGCGATAGCAAGAAAGTGAAACTGAATATCAACTTAATTGTGAGAATTTAGTGCTATTGGAGTTTCAGGGACATTTTTTCAAGTAAACTAAAAAAGTGCATTATTAGGAGGGAACGGTGATCTTTCCCCGTTAGAGTGTGAGATCGAAGCAAACCACCGAAGTTGAGAAAATTGAATGTTTATAATGATGAATATATTTGAGAAAATGTATCTAAAAAGAATAAATTCTTACCTTTCTGTTTAAATTTTATGCGCAACGTTAAAATTCCATGTTTATTTATAGAAGCGATTCAAACCCCCATCTAATTTGTAGGTCGCGTTCCTTTTTCTTCTTATAAATGACTGTAGTCTTGTCAATGCTCTTGCCCTGCAATACGCCACCACAGAAATAATATAATTTACTGTGTTTAAATTTCGATAAATTTTTATAAAAACGTACTTTTAATTATTTTTACAAAATTGTTACTTATAAAGAAATGCACATGTAATAATAATGGAAATTCAGATATATGTTTTGTTAATTACCATACTATAGTGTTTTATTGCTTATTAGTTTATTGCTGTGTGTTTATGGACCTAAAAAACTCTTAACACTTTCGCAAACCTTTTGATTTTTTTCATGTCCGAATGGGCCTTTTATACACTATATGCCCGAACCGCTACCAACACAACAAATCACACTTTTTTATGAATTCGATTTATTAAAGTCAAGAAACAGAAAAATACCATAAATAATTTGCATAATGCTCATATATGAAAGATAACTCGTTACAAACGTTATTTTGTTGAATTGATGGCTTGGAATTCTAGAGATTTTTCGCGAATTTATAGTTCGCGTCAGTCACTTTTATTTCACTGATACGTATCTCACATTTTTAGAGAAACATTTCTACACACAGTTTCATGAGTAAGAGTACTACTAGTGTTATGAGGTGAAGAAGACACATCGGCCAACTACCTCAAAATGTTATTTTATGATGTAATGAACTCTTCTAAATTATTTTCGGCACGAGGCAAATAACCTAATATCTGTTTTACCAAAGCAATTTACACTTTTATTTTATACATAACCCTCAAAAACCCAATAATAATTTTCATATTACATGAGATTTTACTGGAAACAACTGTGCGTACCTTTTTCGAGAATTTCCGTAAAAATTTCGTAATGCTCTTTCATTTTTCAAGAAAAAAATATACCTACTACGATTTTGCAATAGTAATTGGATGAACACATTGTTTTGTTTTTCTAACATAATTTTGACACTGTTCACTTTTGAAGCAACGCAAAGTTTAGTAAAAGCGCATCTTTTAGGGCATTCTTAGCGTGCGAAGAGTTCAATTTGTTAGCACAAGTGCTATAAATGGGACGATGCTCATATATTCAGAGAAATTTGTGAATGAAAATAAAGAAAACAAAATAATTTAATCTGATTTACATCAACTCCTACTGAACTTAATGTATTATGAAGTGATTTGTGTACTTTAATTAACCTAAAATGAATGTCAGATAGGCTGTCTCCAAAAATTCAGTGCATGACACACGTGGTAAACTCATTTTAGTTTGCTCGTTAGATTGCGCCGCTCGATCTGTCGGCCTTGTGTCGCAAGATTTCCTACCCGCGAAATAAAAGTACACATTTACCACCTGTAACATCAATAACTTTCCCGTCATTGTTAGAAGATAACGTCCTCGGCGCATCCAATTCTTTGTCTCTGGAATTCTGGTCCACGTACATCGTTTCTAATCTCAAGAAAAAGGTTTGCGCTGTAATGTTAAAATCAAAACGAGAATACATTTTCAATATCATTTCCAGCCTATCGCAGTGCCCAGGTAAAAGAATAGTCTGGTATGCCCAGACTCACTCGAAGGACTGCACACCATCCCCGACGCCAACTCAGAAGAGCTGGGCCGGGCCCACGCGCCAAATTTAGAGGACAGGAGTGGCGGTGAGTCTAATGGGGCCATTTTTGTTTCGCCTGCGCCGCCCATCTCATTTCCGCGCAACCGCTCACGTCACCGCAGACTGCCCGCCCACCCGCCTGCCCACCCACCGACCCGCCCACCGACCCGCCCACCGACCCGCCCACCGACCCGCCCACCGACCCGCCCACCGACCCGCCCACCGACCCGCCCATCAGCCCATTCGCCCATCGCCCCATTTGCCCTCTCGCCCACACTCTCGCCCAAACTCCCGCCCACACTCCCGCCCGCCCGCCCGCCCGCCCGCCCGCCCGCCCGCCCGCCCGCCCGCCCGCCCACCGGCCCGCCCACTGGCCCGCCCACTCTCCCGCCCACCCACCCACCCTCCGGACCGCCCGCCCGCCCGCCCGCCCGCTCTCCGGACCGCCCACTCGCCAACTGGCCCACCCATCGCCCCATTTGCCCGCAGCCACCACCACCCAACACTCCACGGAAAACACTACTGGAAGTAAGGGGGGGGGGGTAGAACGAAATTTGCCGCAAACTTTTATTATCACCACCGTCTCCATTGAGTAAATTCCGTTGTAGCGCTTGCCGTCGAAATTTGCCTGCTGCGTACGTATACCATTTAATGGGAGACAGTTGCAGCCATGAAGGCAGTAATAGTCATATAATGCAGTTTAATTCCGTCTTTTACCATCTGGAGGAGTGTGGAGGCTCTTCAGCGAGAAGAAAGGAAGAGGTAACGCCGGCGAACCGGAGGAAGACGAGGAGAGGAAAAGAAAGAAAGGAAGCTAGGGCGTGCAGAAGGAGGAGGAGGAAGAGTCAACAATATCGCTGGGCGGACGGCGATCAAAGCGGAGGAGGACGCGGGCTGGGGGTGAGGACGGAGGGTCTAGCGGCACGGCCTCGGGCAGGACGCCTTCATTTCCGCGCGCCGTCCTCTCCGCCTCCGCCCCTCTCCCCCATCCCCGCGTCCTCCCCCCCGCTCTGATCCTCGCCGGCCACGCGGCACTGTGGGCCAGGGCCAGGCTCAGGGAGCGCCGGTGCGTTGATTCCAAGCGAAGGACAAAAGCGAAAAAAAAAGGAATCACTTGTAATTCGCTCTTCTAAATAAGTATGTTAGTTGTCATAGTTGGGTTCTGTAGTATTATCATATTTTGGTTTTTCTTGATTCTTATAGTTTAAGATTTTTGTGATTTCAAGATATATGAATGTTAGTAACACATTGGAAACTGGCATTTGTCTTACGCAGTATATTTTGGGTCTTTATAGATTTTATATTTAATAAAACTCTACGTATCTCAAGATGTTACATAAGCGAAATAATAATAAAACCAATCTCTACTTTGATTAAATGAATGGACAACGTTTTTACATAAAAGACAACGATTTTACGTCGGTTTTGTTGAAGTAACACATACATTAGTATTATGAGATCAAATTTAAAAAAAGTACAGAGTTGTCAGTTAAGCCTTAAAAATATTAATAGAGAAAACATCCTATTCTTCCAAATATTTATGGTTATCTCAAGATCGAGAGATATGACTTCTGATGGAAAATGTCACTGTTTCATTTTTATTAGTTGTGTCAAAAATGCGCTTTTGGAGGCTGGCAAAACTATATATTCGGGAAAAAGTTACACCAAAATACGAATCTTCTTAAAGACCCACGAAATAATGCATTATTTGGGAGGTTACCCTTTAAATGTATGTGTTAAAATAGTGAAAGTTTGAATTGTGCTCCACTGCAACTCATCAAAGAATTATACACAATTCAATATATCATTTAAAAGTAAGTTGATCATTAAAAAGTCATATGTTCATGATTGATTTATTTTGACCTTAAAGAAAAATGCTAGGTAGGGTAAATGTGCGATGTTAGGGTCTGTGAGTTTGAACCTAAGCTAGAGGTCTTTGTACCTTGCCAAACCTCTGGCAATGGCAAACCACACTGGTAACCTGTCCAAGATAGGGGTGAGCATAGAAAAAATATGTAAGCTTCTTCCCTTACGCTCAGTAGTGGAGTACGACACTCGTCATGATGATACATCTATTGATAAGTTTGTAAGTGGTAGGTTTGTTTGTACAGTAGTGCTAAGAAAACGCATCACCTCGCTCGCAGTTGTAATCTGCAATATAATCCTGAAAATACATCATCTGATTTGCAAAATTCGAATGAGTTATGAAAGCAATGGAATCGGAAACATCGTATAATCCATATAAAATATTTGATTACCAATTTCTACTAATTTTTGCTTAACATTTGAAAGATCTGTAAAACAAAGAAAATACAGAATGCTCATTTTCTTTAAGTGTTTCGGTTTTATTAAGCACCACTGTAGTTTGTTTTGCAACTTGATAAGTTTGTGTTCACCGTAAATCTGCTTGCGAACTTTGGCTGCCATTCGGGAGGGTTAGAGGTCGTTAGGTCTAAAAATATTAGGTCTAATGACAGAAGGTCTAATTTTTAGAGTCTATTGACAAAAGGTCTATGAAAACACGTCTAATGATAATTTGGTCTAATTTTAATAACGTCTAATAATATTTGGAGTAATTGGCAAAAATGTCTAATAAACTTCGTTCTATCGGCCCTTAATTTCTAATCTATTACGCTGTAACAGAAGTTCGTAACAAAATATGGTTCACTTATCATTACGCCAGTATGTTATAGTCTGAAACGAAATCAAAATAGGAATGATACTTTCATTCAGGAAGTACGTAATGTACATAAAATGATACAGGTGTTAAAATAGTCAGTCTGTCTCTGTGTCTCAAAGACCGAAAATATAAGTCGATATCACCACGATCTTTAAAATTTTTGTAATTTGCTACCATTCGAAAATTTTGAAAATTAACTGACATTGTTAAAATACAGGCTTTTGGTTTTCAGGCGTTTAAAAATGGAGAAATAGAAACTTTGCCAGTACAGCTTTGTATATCTATTAGGCGTGGGGTGTTTATGTCTATTAGACCTTATTAATTGAACCTTCTAATTGTAAACGTCTTTTGGTATTAGACCATCTGTCGCGTAGACCTTATGTCGCATTAGACCTGGTTCGAAATAGAAGTCCTTTTCATTAGCCCTAACGAATATTGGACCTTTTGCCCGTGGACCTAACGCCCTGAAGCCTTCGGGAGCACTGTGTGTTGTGATCCGCCGGCCACGCCCCCGTGTTCCGGCGCCCGGACCGGGCTCGCTGCTGTAGCTGCGTCGATCCACGGGTTTGCGGGGGTCTCTCCCGAGCCCCGGCCGCCGCCCTGAGGTTTCTCCTCTGCATACTCTCTCACGTGTTCTGGGGTCGGGGTTTAGGGTTTGTTACTGACGTGTATCTCCCCTATCTCGGAGTTTGTGCATGCTCCTGCCCAAACCGCTGAGTACAATTGACTCCCCCAGTTTGTTGTCCTGGATTCTTTGATCCTCCGTTTTATCTTGACTTTGCCTTGGCTTCAGTTAGATGCTTCATGAAACTGTTTATTGCATGTTCTGGAATCATTCTCTCTTTCCTTTTCCTTCACGTCGTTTTTTCTCCCCGTTTCATGTCCTGGTCGTGAATATTTTGGTTTCGACGGGACCTCTTGCATAGTTGATTTCTCTCTTCTTGTTTCAATCCGGAAACGTTCTGATTATGAGATAAGCCAATTTCGTTTACTGGTATGCTTTTCGTCTGATTCATTCTTGCTCTCTATGGTTCGTAAATACATTTCTCTGTCATTTAACAGCTCTTCCGTCTCCATGGCTGCTGTTCTGTGTAGTTGTTAATTCAGATGTTTTCTACGTTTCATATGAAATTCCTTTACGTCGTTTACAGAAACAATTTTTTAATGCTTTGTATTTATTATTTATTGCGGCATAATGAATGAATCTCATATTGTATCTCCAAACACATTTTCTTTACAGTCCAGTAGCCTCTATTCATTGCACTGGGGGCGAAACCTTTCCACTATCTTGAAATTTCTAAGCCTGTGCCGTGTCTCAAATATGGTTTTCTCAAACACGATACATCTTAAACCTAATTTCAGTATACAGTAATTATCGAAATACAGTATACACTTATACACTTATACAGTAATTTTCGAAAGCCAGTGATTCAAAGCTGAAAGTAATGTAGACCTAATTACATTTTAGTGGTACGTCGGTAGACAGTTAAAGACTGCATTAAATGGTAGGTAACTCTGAAGAATATCTTTCTCTAATACGTTTCGTCGTGCTACTTTATTTTATTATGATATATTGATTGTAATTCGTGTTTTTGGCAGTGACTTATGTTCAGGAAGATATAACGGAATGAACTGGTTCTTACTTAGAATTTCAGGATTCGTTGCTTAGAATCTTTATAAGATGACTCTTTGTCAGGAAAGGCTCTCGCCACGTAAAATAAGGCATCAGTTCAATTCAATTAAAAACTACGATACTTTGTAAAATAATTGTTAATCACAGTGTATACATTTGAATTGCATTTGTATAAAAAATATTCAATTATAAAAAGTGAATATAGTAAATACAGAGAGGAGAGGGGTTTATCATGATTTTGTGCCTGGGGACCCACAGTACGTACCCGCTTTGGTACCCGCTTGGTTACCCGTTTGGGGACCCGCTTGGGGGCCCTCTTGGGGACCCGCTTGGGGACCCGCTTGGGGACCCGCTTGGTGACCCGCTTGATGACCCGCTTGGTGACCCGCTTGGTGACCCGCTTGGTGACCCGCTTGGGGACCCGCTTGGGGACCCGCTTCGGTAACCGTTTGGGGACCCGCTTGGGGACCCTAAACGCAGCCTCGAGAAAAAAGTAAGTTGCGCTCCAGTGCGCTTTTCCGCGGCGTCGCGTCGGGCTGTGTTCCCTCCCCGCCCGCGAGACGGCCAAGGCGCCGGCGCGCCCATGCCCCGCGGCGGCGAGAGCGTGGGCGAGGGCGAGGGCGAGGGCGAGGGCGAGGGCGAGGGCGAGGGCGAGGGCGAGGGCGAGGGCGAGAGCGAGGGCGAGGGCGAGGGCGAGGGTGAGGGCGAGGGCGAGGGCGAGGGCGAGGGCGAGGGCGAGAGCGAGGGCGAGGGCGAGGGCGAGGGTGAAGGCGAGGGCGAGGGCGAGGGCGAGGGCGAGGGCGAAGGCGAGGGCGAGGGCGAGAGCGAGGGCGAGGGCGAGGGCGAGGGCGAGGGCGAGGGCGAGGGCGAGGGCGAGGGCGAGGGCGAGGGCAAGGGCGTGGGCGTGGGCGGCGGGCGCCCGGATTTGAAAGGCAGAGCGCTGCGTCGCGACGCCGGACGCAGCCGCCCGCGATGTCGCGCGGCGTCTTTGAAGTGGGCGCTCCTCGGGCGCCGGACGTCCGGCCCCGCCCTCCTCCGCTCTCCTCCGCCCTCCTCCAAACTCCTCTGCTCTCCTCTGCCCACCTCCGCCCACCGCCCTAGGCCCTCCGCCCTCCGCGCAGCCCCGGACGGAGGACGGCTTCGCTCCTCGGGGGAGGACTGGTTTCTGGGCTCGGCGAGATCTTTACCGAGATGAAATTGAAGTAGAATGAGGATTAGTTTGCAGTAAAGTTATGGACAATCAAATTTCTAGAAACATTCACATTAAATAGACGATTTAACGTGAAATATAGGTAGCTACGACATTCCGTGGCTCAGTTATGACCACAACTTCAGGCAGAAACTGAAGAATATTCAATAAATACATCCCCAAATGAAACGTATGACATGTTACCTATGTTACTCATTAAATTAGATATTTATTATGAATGTTTTAATACGAGTAAATTTGATTCGTCTGTAATTCTATTAGAATCTAATCATTCTAAAATGTTAAAACAATCATTAAGAATAATTAATTAATTCAGAAAAATAGTTTAAGAGCCTAACATTCATAAAAAATTAGTTTATCACTCTCGTATTTTAGACCAAAAAAATATATCAATGTGAAATTGAAATAATTTAATAATGTTAAATCTTGCCAATCCCCGTTCCGCCACTCGGGCCCCACATCTTCTCGTCCCCCCTCCTTTGCTCTGATTCTCCCCACTTCTCTTTGTTTTTCCCCAACTTTGCCCACACCCTCCATCTCTCCCGGCCCCGCATAGCCATGCCCTGCACCATAGGGGGCTTGCTAGATGCATTACTCATTGAATGCTCAGTTCAAACGACAAATACGGGTTTGTGATCAAATGCTCGGTGACATTTTGTAGTCGCGATACACTTTTAGTGTTTCTTCGTTATGGCTACATATATTTTTACCATGAGTTACTGAAATGTAGTGTACGTAATATATATATAATTTTTGGATTGTAATATAACTGCCGCTAATGAAAGCAGCGGCAGAGACCAGTAAGTTAAAGTCATATCAATTAGTATACTCTTAAAAACATGAGCACCGAAAGCAAGATATAATCGATATTTTGGCGAAATTAAATTTGAGATGGTGCAAAATCTTTGTGGTTGGGAATGCGTGTTTGATGGTGAAGAAATAAAGTGGGCGCGAAAAAGTGACAGATTAGGTTTTTCTTTCTTTCACAAACCACTGAAACGCAGCGGACAATTTAATTAATGACATTTGTTTTCACTTTTGAATGAACCCGTCAAAATTGTGTAATTGTCAATCAGAACGCACAGTCTTCCATTTCACCTTTTCAATCTATATTTTCTGACCTTCCATTACTGGCCGTCAGCCGTCTCCATGCAGACTTCTTTTAAGTTGAACCATCTAAAAGAGGAGTGAACGTTCGTGAAGTCAAGGAGAATCGAATTCCAATGTTTCACATGTTATAATGAGCAACATTACAGTTAATAATAGAAATAAGTAACACATTCTACTGTAATTTAGTTTAATCAGTATGGTTACTTATTCGACATAAGTCTTAAGTGTTAGATAAAGCGTATAATAAAAAACAACAAAACAATTGTAACAAGATTTTAAAGATCAAAAGAAAATATAATTCATATTGAGTTTGAGCTGCATCTCAGAGTACAGAGTCGCGTTTTCCCGCAGATAATCCCTAACACAAATCATTCCAAAGATCACATGTCATTTGAAGTATAATTTCAAAGATTTGCTCTCGTCTTTCACGTTGTGAAAGGTGCAGGCCCGCGTTCGCCCTGCGAGGGCCGGCGGGAGAGCGCAGCGAAGCGCGGGATTCGGCCGCGAAGACCCCTCGCCGCCTCGCCAACTTCCTTGGCTCCCTGGGTTGCCACCTCCACACCCACCGCACCCCCTCCCGTCTCCTCTGCTATCCGCACACCGTCATAGAGCCCGTCGCCCACCGTCCCTACTGCTAGCAGTATAGTCATTTCTCCCACCGCCACTCCCATCACAGTCATCGCCCACGCGCCCTGACTCCGCCCTCGCTCCCGCCCTCGCCACCACCTCCCACCCTGTTCCCCCGCCACAGTCACCATCATCGGCTCCGCCGCCTTCTTTGCCGATGCAGCAACCACGTCCATCTGGATCTCCGTCTTCGCCACCGCCTCCGCCAGTACTCTCAACACAACGCCCTTCCCACCAATAGCTACAACCCCGCTCCCCGCCCCGACCCGACCAATGCAACAACCACCGTCACCACCTCCACCTGCGTCTCGATCTCCACCTTCGCCATCGCCACCGCCACCGCCACCGCCACCGCCACCGCCACCGCCACCGCCACCGCCACCGCCATCGCCACCGCCACAGCCACCGCCACCGCCACCGCCACCGCCATCACCTCTGCCACCGCCCTCGACAAAGCGCACTCTCCTGCCTCCAGCTCCAACCTCGCTCCCCGCCACGCCTCACCTTGCCTCGCTCACGGTCCCCACATTGCTCCCTCTCTCTCTCCAACATTAACGCCACTTATCTAGCAACCACTGCCTCCCCCCCCACATGCGTCTCTATCTCCAATTCCGCCTAAACCTCTACTTCCATCTCCGCATCCACCTAAACCTCCACTTCTGTCTCCGCGACCGCCTCTGCCGCCACTCCCATCTCTTCTGCCACTATAGTCACACTCATCACCACCGCTCTCGTCCGCGTTATCACACACACGGCCACTTCACCACCGACTCAGTTACTTCCACCATCTCCACCACTACCACCGCTCCTCCCCCACCCACGTCGCCATGCCGTCCCCGCCTCCTGGGTCCCTGCAGCTGGGCCCCTGGAGCGGCCGCGGCCTCCTCGCGCCTTATCGCGGTTCGGGGGTTCCCCTCGGCCGCCGGACAAAGGCGCTCGCGGTCGAGGACCCGCCCAGCAGCGCGCGCAGCGGCCGCCAAGCGAAGCGTGCGCGCAGATGGGCTGCGGCTGCCCGCCCCGCCCCCGCCCCGCCACTCATATGTTTCCACATGTAAAGGAGATGTGTTTTTAAAGCAAAGCGTCTCGTTGGGGACACTCTCCTACCAAAACGAAAATGTCCAAATGCCTTCTTTATGTCAAGGAATTAATCCACTGTTCTAGTGTTATATCAAGCAAGTATAATGACTAGCAATTACTTTCATTATTAGAGGATTTGTTGACTATTTCCTAAGTTAACCAATGTCAAAGAGCATGCTTAAAAGTTAATATTTACCACATATTTTACAATAATTTTTGTCAAAATAAAAACAATTTAATTAAACATTTATTTCAATTTCAGAAATTATTTCAATTACAGAATATTTGGCACTAAGACACATAAATATTAAAGCCCAAAGTTTGTAAGAGCACACACTCTCTCTGTGCGTCCTAGACAATAAAATAGCGAGACGTGCTACAAATAACGAAAGCCTAAAAATGAGTTAATAGTTAATGATTAATTTTATATTTATAATTAATTTTGTATTAAGACATTTTCACTTTGTAACGTATTCCGTTCTCAGTAAACAAATAATAAAGATCCCAGTACTTCATAAATATACTCGTTATTTTTTCATCAATAATATGTTCAAGAATATTAAATATCTGCTTCAACATACAATTTAATAGTGTACACCGTTAGTACGAATTAGGAGATACCATTTTGTCAAAATGTACTAGTAATAAAGTAATTACAATTAAAAAATTGTTATCAACAGTTGCTTATCAAAACGTAAATATTTAAAATGCATCAAATAAACACTTTTGATATGTCTAGAAGTTCAAAAATATAACGTGTCAAAATTCTTAATTCGTGTCAAAATATAAAGAAAATCATTGTAGTTCAAAATCTGCAAAATGTTGAAGAAAACTTGCAATTTCAAAACAAATGTTCAGTGTAAAAAGTGCAATGTAAATAAAATTCAAGTAATTGCAACGTAATTACATTCAGTTTCAATAAATAGCAAAAAAATATTCGTTGAATATAAACGAGTATATTACGGGGAATTTTCAAAAGCGAGGAAACCGATGGCCTCTCTTTATGCCAAGTGACAGACCATCTCAGAAATCTGATAATAAAACTGATATTTCATTAAAATATATTTAAAGGTATACGTTCTGTTTCATTTCATGAAGTCGTAAGAAGGAAAATATTGATCTCTCCATTATTGTTATAGTTTCTAAAAACATAATGAACAGTCCATCAGCAAGTCGGCAGAGATCGAAGAAAGTCTGTAGAAACAGTAATGGCGGGATGTTCGGAAAGCACTTCAAGAACTAACTTTTCCTTCTTCTGAAGAGAAGGTGAATATTTCCTAAAGCAACATTAAAGAGTTATAATGAATCTCCTCTTTAAGTAAAGATCTATAGAAATTTCCAACTTCGTCTGCAGCATAGTTTAAGTGGAAAACATGAGCGTTTCGCAATATATCTTGAAAATTGTTTTCACGAAGCAGAAACTTACCTCATATTCCTTAATTAAACACTTCTCGTGGAATATTTCGAAACAATTGCCGCTTCAGGTAAAAAATTAGATATTTAAAATATTTAAGAAATACACAAATATTGAAAAGAGTATCACACTATCTCTCAAAGATGATAGCAGTTTATTGCAAAGATATTAGCAATTTATTAAAACTGTGTTTCGAGTTGTATTTCCTCGTAAATCTTAGGGTTCACCTTTAATTTCATTTCAGGGTTATTATTTATTTATTCCGTAAATATTTATAGAAATGCTGGGTGTCTTCAAACTTGACAATGACCATTTTATTATAAAGCGAATTTCAATCTCCAAATATTCTAGTAGTTATTTGAAAAGCATTTATTCCCCAGTAAAATCAAAATATTTGTTAATTAAAAAGGGGCTTTACCATTTAATTATACACGAAATTTCAAATTAAAGGGGCGGTGCCTCGCTGATGGGGGATAACGTGTTGAGAAAAATTCTGCTAGTCGACGGCAGGTCGGCGCCGGATTTTGCAATCCAACGAGAGATCACAGATATCTCCCGATAAAACATACACTAAACGTACTGGATCGGAGAAGCCACGGAAAACTACCAATCAGAGCAGAACAGCGGGCGGCTAGAATTCTCCTCCAGACATGCAGTGACATCAGGTTGATGCATTAAGCCATCTCTCCCGGTCAGAGCAGGATTCAAACCAGAACATGACACAACTTCAGTCGCCCCAGGCCACAACTTTCCCCTCCGCGCACTAAACACGACGAAACGCATTCCGCCGTTCTGCCTTGGCGGAGAGCGCCGTCCCGCCGCGTATTTGAATACGAGCGTCGTAACATACTGCATCGATCGGCGCGAGCACCGCCGCCCTCGTGTATCTGCGGATTAGAGGCGCCGCGCACGGAAACAGGTGTTCGGCGGCGGCGACTTCGCCCGCGCGGCGCGCAAATCCTCGTCCCGGGCACCCCCGCCGGGCCGCCACCGCCTCAGCCGCCTCCGCCGCCTCCGCCGCCTCCGCCGCCTCCGCCGCCTCCGCCGCCTCCGCCGCCTCCGCCGCCTCCGCCACCGCCTCCGCCGCCGCCGCCGCCGCCGCCACCGCTTCCGCCTCCGCCGCCTCCGCCTCCGCCGCCACCGCCTCCGCCGCCTCCGCTGCCGCCACCGCCTCCGCCTCCGCCGCCTCCACCGCCGCCTCCGCCGCCTCCGCCGCCGCCGCCGCCACCGCCTCCGCCGCCGCCGCCTCCTCCGCTGCCGCCGCCGCCGCCGACGACGACTTTCCAGTCGCGACGCCGCCATCGCCTTCGCCACCGCCTCCGCCTCCGCCGCCGCCACCGCCACCGCCACCGCCCCCTCCACCGCCGCCGCACCGATACCGCCGCCGACTTTCCTGTGGCGACGCCGCAGGTTGGATGCGGCCGCCTTTTCCTAATTTTTTTCTACTCCCGTTGTATAAGGCTGTCATTAGATGGCTGCAACCAGTCGTATAATGATAGCCATTTCGATACAGTTTTCATTATGATACAAGTTCTTGACCAATCACAGAGACGCTAACACACCAAGTATTAGCACTTCATGAATCATTGAGAATCGTTGCAGTAAATGTTTCGTTCGAGTGTGTATATTAAGGTTGCCTTTAATATTGTTTTATTCTTCTCAATTTTAATTTCTTTTATTAGTGGTAATTTTTACGTGAAACAATATTTAAAATAAAATGGATCGTAATTTCACTTTGATCCTATTTGACTAGCGCAGTGGTAGTTATTAGAGAGAACATTTGAGTGACGTTAAGATCTGAACGCAAGTCATTTTTTCTACTCCCATTGTATAACGCTGTCTTTGGATGGCTGCAACCAGTTGCATAATGATGGTCATTTCGATACAGATTTCATTATGATACAGGTTCTTGGCCAATCACAGACACGCTTACAAATCAAGTATTGTCACTTCATTAATCGTTGAGAATTGTTGGAGTAAATGTTTCGTTCCAGTGTGTATATTAAAATTGCATTTAATATTTTATTAAGCTTCTCAGTTTTAATTTTATTTTATTAGTAGTAATTTTTACGTGAAATATTATTAAAAAGAAATTGTATCGTCATTTCACTTTTATCCTATTTGACTAGCGCAGTGGTAGTCATTGAAGAGAACTTTCAGTGAGGTTAAGATCTGAACGCAAGTCATTTTGTGTTATTTGCTGCTTCTGTGTGGTTGTCCTTAAAAAACCGGTCAATTCTTTAGTTTAAAATATTTAGTGAATGGTGGTTCTTTCTGATGGCGTTGACGTTTCCAGAAATGAGAGCAAATGCGAAAATACGGAAGTCGGAATATTATTGCCGCAACTTTTGTAGTCCCTCGCCGGCGCTCTGGTAAAGCACAGCCACCTGCGGGTGTAGGGTAGTGAGGTGACCGCTAGGTGGCCTTGGCTGAATCTTGCATGTCGACTGCCACGAAACGATTCAGTGGAGAAGTTTAACTTATAAAAGTTACCATAAGTCGTAGAAAAAGTACCGTATGAAACTCGATGTAATGGGTATTAATACACTCGTGTGAAGTTTACGATACTCGCTCGTTCCTCGCTCGTATCGTAATTTCACACTCGTGTATTAATACCCATCATTACATCATCGTTTCATAATGTACTATTGTGTTATTTGCTGCTGCCGTGTGGTTGTCCTTAACCTTCCAGCGGGCGCGCGTAAAATGTTCACACCAGCAGGCACGTGTCGTAAATTTTACGACATTTAATGACTCTTGAAAATTCAAAGAAATGGTAGAACAATGGAATTTTATATCGCATTATAATATCTAAGAATGATATTTACAACCAAAAAACACATCCGTTGATAAACGTTCGTATTTAGTATCAAAAAGATGTTGTATCGTTCTGATGCTCGTCTATATTTTCAACATGGTTTACTGTCACTGTCACTATGCAATTCATGATCTTCCTCCGATCAGACAGCTTGTTCGAACAAGTTTTCTTATATTTATTTCTTATGTTTCCTACTGAAGCACATCGCATGGTTTCGCAACCTCGCTTTAATACAACGTCTTTGTTGTCCACCGCGGCTGCGGCCTAGTTCTTAGGAATCATGGCAACCCAGCATTCGCCGTACACAACCGCCACCGCCGCGCGAGGCGGGCACCATTACAATTGATTTGTATCATAACAGCTCTGGTCCCTCCTGTTAATTTCATATTAATGGCGTAATTTCTATAATTTAAAGTCATGCCTAATTTACACTTTGTTTATGAATTCCTTTCTTTCTTAATTTTAAGCAACAGTATCTGTAGTGGATGCAGCGCGGTGTGAGGTCCGTACTGCGAAGCGACTGCATACAGGGTCAGATCAGGTTTCAGGGGATTGTTTCTTAGGGGCAAATGAAAGGCAATGCACTTGTGAATAAATTAAATTTAATTCTTGAAATATTGATTAGTTTTACAAGTAAGTAGTTAGGCAGTAAGCCGGAGGACCATTGAATGTTTGTGATTTAAGTTTCTTCTTGCTTGAAGTTTACACTTACAGTTTGATGAAGGCACAGCGAACACCAACCCAGGTCAGACGGCTGAGTGTGTGTGCCGTCGGTTGAAATGGGCTGCGGATGGTACGGCTGGTAGGCTGAATGTCACCATGGGCGCGTACTCGAGTGCTGGAGCGGCCCGTACTGTTGATTTGGCCAGGTGGAGGCTGCTTCACGGGTGGCCCGAATGTTGATCGCGGCCTGCTGGCGGCGCCGATTAATTGCCGGAGCCTTGATAGGCAGAGCAAGGACAGCTGACTCGTTCGCAGGCTGTCTGACGAGTAGAGTAGTAATTGTAGCAGCGGTAATAGTAGTTTGACGTGGAGTGACTGCGTAGTAGTAACAGTGAGACTGACTGAAGAGTGACTGCGTAATAGTAGCAGTGAGACTGACTGAAGGGTGCGTAGTAGTAGAATTTGACGTAGAAGTGCGACTGCGTAGTTTCACATAGTAGTGAACAGAGCAGTAATTGTAGCGGCAGCACAGTAGTTTGACTTAGAAGTGCCTGCGTAGTAGCAGCAGAGTAGAAATGACTTAGAAGTTTGACATAGCAGTTTCACATAGTAGAAATGACATTGAATAAATGACATTGAAGTGCCTGCGTAGTAGTAGCGAAATTGACTGATAGTTTCACATAGTAGAAATGACATTGAAGTGCCTGCGTAGTAGCAGCGAAATTGACTGATAGTTTCACGTAGTAGTAAGATTGACTGAAGAGTTTGACATGGTAGTGGTAGTAGAAATGACATTGAAGAAATGACATTGAAGTGCCTGCGTAGTAGCAGCGAAATTGACTGATAGTTTCATATAGTAGAAATGACATTGAAGTCGCAGTGAGATTGACTTAGTAGTTTGACATGTTAGTGGCGCGTGGGAGCGAAGTTGCCGTATTTATTGAAGCGTATGTTTCCAAAAGCAGAGGGGGTAGAGTCACGTGACAATTGCAGCTAGCCTATGATGTACAATGAGACGTAGAGTGCCACAAGAAATGCTCGCTATTCGTTGTTATGTTTTGAAGTGTGTCACGTGACTTGTGGCGGCACTGGCTGTGCCCGCGATGGCTGCATCTCATTAGCAAGGTTTGGTATTTTCTCACGGGAACCGCGATGCTGATTGAGGGAAAGGGCGGTTAAGGCGGGCGCGGGCGCGGGCGCGGCTGCCTAGCAGATGCGCTCATAGTCGGCGAATATTAACGCCTGTATTGGTGCGGGAGGCACGTAGCGATATTTGGAATGTTTGTAAACATCTGACCGCCGAAGACTGAGAAAGGGGCAGGTAAACGGCTAATGGCTTAAGGGCCGCGCGCCCGCGCGCCGGCGGTGGCTAATGACCTTCCCCGGCTTACAGTACAATACGCGGTGCGCGGCGCTTCGGCGCTTGCGGCAAAGAGGGCTTGACGAGAATCGTTTTGTTGCCGAAACATCTGTGTTTCATTTCTTATGTTTTTGTATACACGTGCTAGTGCCGTGAGAAACTTTGAAGGTGGGGCAGCCGAAGAATGTTGGCTGCGCGGGGGAAAGACAATTTGAGGCTGCTCCCTGCTGGCGAGTTTCCTTGTAATTGTTCGCGAGATTGAACAGTATCCCACGAATTTGTTTTGCTAACTCCCATTGGGTACGGCACAAGAATCGGCGCCAAATACTCTCAGCGAGCGTCGGCGCCGCGAGTCGATTGTCAGTCGTGCTAAAGATTTCGTGCAGTGCAGTCGTGCTGAAAATTCCTCTGTGTGCAGTCGTGCCGAGATTTGTTAGTGCACTCCGCATCGCTCAGTCGTGCGTTCTGTAAGCCATCATGGCAATTACTTGTTTCATTGTCGAATTACAAGCCATGCTTATGCTCCCAATATTAATGAACTTTACTTGAGCCATCTCCGGCAACCACCACGTGACTGTGCTCTGTGTTCTTTTATACTTGTGCTTTCTCTATACGCTGAATTCACGCCCGTCATGGCACCTAACTTTACCGTTGCCAAAGGACGCTTGCGCTCCGTATGGGCCAAGCCGGCCATCATGGTTTATAATTAACTTTGTTACTAAGCTGCACACTGTGTACGACTTCATATATTGTGACATTCACTGACTGTTAGTGCAACATTTGTGCTCCGTGCCGTGCTACGCATTGTCGCCGGTACTGTTTGTACGCTGTTTGGCTCGCCAACATTCAACTCGTGACTCCCAGTTTTATTGTACTGTGCTGTTTTAACTGTGTTGAGCTGTTCAGTGCACATCATTATTGCACGCTTGTTATGTACTGAGCGTGCTGTCTCTCAATGACCGCTGTCTGTGGTGGGTCGCTGCAAGTTGTGGCAAGCATTGACCCGCCGCCGCATCTCCTTGTGTGTGTGTGACGTCATCCTACTGCGTCATGCAGCCTTCGTCCACCACTGGGCGAGATTATTGGTCTCGTGTACTTTCTTTCAGATCAACTGCCCTCAACATTTAAGTATGCTTTCAAATAGCATACTATTTCACTAATTTATGCAATCACTAATTTATGTAATTATATATTCCTTGTTAAATTATGTGTTGTGTTTAATTAAGCAATGGTGACACATCACAACTCCGGTACCTTCTCCTACCGTGTTGTTTTTTACTAAATCGGAGAAGTGGTCCTTCTGAGTTATCCCAGATTTGTGAGACGGCGCAAAATTCATAACAGTCCACTCGCTCACGCTTCCCACTCACACAGCTCTTGAAGAATATTAAGATTTTCGTTCACATGAATTCTTTATCTGGACATTTTACAGAAAATTTCAATTAGGCCAAATGATTATACAATATTTTAGCACAACAGCTGGCGCGCAGCGTACAATTTACGTCACTATGCACTTATCCCGAATAGAGCGTTACAAACACTGAATATAGCATGCAAACTAAACAGTGGCTGCAATAATACATCACTAAAGATACCCGCGAGGAATACCAAGAACGCAGAAGTCTTTGACAACAATGAGTTGACACCAAAACAAAAAAAAAATCTGCAATTGTCGTAAAATTTACGACAACGCGCCCGCTGGAAGGTTAAAAAGCCGCCCAATTCTTTAGTTTAAAATATTTAGTGAATGGTAGTTCTTTCTGGTGGTGTTGACGTTTCCAGAAATAAGAGAAAATGCGAAAATGGTGACGTCGGAATATTATTGCAGCAACTTTCGTAGTCCCTCGCAGGCGCTGTGGTAAAACAAAGCCACCTGCGAGTGTAGGGTAGACAGGTATTCGCTAGGTGGCCTTGGCTGAATCTTGCATGTCGACTGCTACGAAATGATTCAGTGGAGAAATTTAACTTATAAAAGTTACCATCAGACGTAGAAAAAGTACCGTATGAAACTCGAGATAATGGGTATTAATACACTCGTGTGAAGTTTACGATACTCGCTTGTTCCTCGCTCGTATCGTAATATCACACTCGGGTATTAATACCCATCATTACATCATCGTTTCATAATGTACTATTTTTTCCTATTTATTTACGCAGATGGTGAAAACATAGCTCAGTTTAATTTAACTATACATATGTTTGATGGCTTAATAGCTAACTTGAATTAAAACTTAAAACTAATACATTGATTGAGGTTACCCATCGGGCTCCTCTAGTCCGGATGTAATTCGGAGAATTTCCTGAGGAAAATGTGGAAGGGAAACTTATTTTGTATTTTGGTTCTATGTGATGGGTACATCAAAACTTCGAAAATAAGCTCTTAAGACCATTCTAAGCATATTTTCTCTAATAAACTACGTGGATATTCCGAATGGTTGAGCCGCAATAAACACTCAAAAGTTGGTTTGAAAAATTGATTTCTAGGCAAAAATTTGCATTATGAAAGCATAGAAACACTCATGAAACATATAAGTTGTATATTATTTACAAAAGAAATGAAGATATTTGTTCAGAAAGAAAAATTAAGCGAGAAATAAAAAAGTACTCAATTTACACAATTCAACTGCTTTTTTATTTCTCGCTTAATTTGTCTGTCTAAGCAAATATATTTCTTACTTTTGTAAAGAAACAATTTACATGTTTTTGGAGTGTTTCTATGCTTCCTTAATGCAAATTTTTGCCGAGAAATCATTTTTTCAAAACAACTTTTGAGTGCTTATTGCGGCTCAATCATTCGGAATATCCACGTAGTTTATTAGAGAAAATATGCTTAGAATTGTCTTAAGGGCTTATTTTCGAAGTTTTGACGTTTCCTACCCGGATACCCTCTATATTATGAATAATTGAACATTTAGAATACACTTTTCGTATTTATCACAATTTAGCCAAGTTTTAGGTGCGGATGTGGGCGATTCTGTACCCGGGGACACTAGCGTCTTCTAAAGTAGCACCTTCGAAGTTTGTCCCTGGTTTTGATGGAGAGTTGCAGGGCGATGGCGTAGCAAGAGATAGTGATGAACCCATTTACAAATGAGAAAACTCCCGTCGCGTCGCCGCCCGTTGAATGCAGCCGAGTCATTCCACGCGAAGTAGTAGATTTTATGACATGACTCCTTCACACTTCAAAATGTTTTGGGATATTGTTGTCCATGATGCCTAGATCGTCGAGGTACGATATTAATATTTTCTGATTGTTTGGAAACAATGAATTTTTAAAACCTAAGACTTTCAGTGAACACCCCTACATTCTTTAATGTTTTGCCCTCATATAAACGTTTCTACAAATTCTAGAAATGTGTGAGTATATATAAAATACGTAGTACAATTATTCATTGAATATCAATTTATATCGTGCTATACTTGGCATTCAAGATAAAAAAACTTTTTTTAAACTTTTAAACGTTTTAAAAACTTTTTTCAACGGATCCGTCTTCTAAACCACTTGACGCACAGTCACGCATCGGACCGCAAAATTAGGGGTTGCAGATCATCGGTTTTTGCTAATTAACATGAGACAGGAATTATAGTACAACTAAGGTACGATTTATGGACCCACTCTGGTAATAATTTTAAAGCCTTCTCTATTCCCTAAAGTTTGTTACATTATTTCTGAGACATCTGTAGTCACCACTTTTTCTGGACGGCACATCTTAATCATAAAATCTTATCCAGTAAAAATGTTTGAAACCCTCAGCTTCATATCAAAAATAATTTAAGCTGGCAATTAACAGTACTGGTATTGCAATCGCGACAATTTTTTTATAACAAGAACAAAATAACGAGGGAGCGGCGATAGACAGCTACAAAAGCTACAAGTTGAAGTCACTGGAACACAAGGTCGGTTGGGGCCACTTTCAATCACGGACAAGCGGTGTCGGAGTTAAGATCCAGAACATGGCTATGAGCCAAGGTCTTTCAATGGAAATAAAAATGTTTGTCTAATTTTACTACCTAGCATTTCATAAATACATGCTCATTTTTAGTCTTCAAAAAAGTCGTCTGTATGAAAGTTCAAAATATTTTCATTCACTTTGTTACTTTACTTTAAATAAGAGTATTTTCAAAATTTCTAATCGTTTCCTGTGAGAAAAATGTTTCTCTACGACTACTCCGAATGTATACATTTCTGCACGTTATCGGATGCTGTAATGATGACGATTTGACAAGCCGTGCGAGAATATTATTATATATTATAACTCGTGAATAATAACTATCATTATACGCTCGTTTAAGAATATACCATTAAAAGTCAGTTTTCTAATATTTACATCTTTTCATACACGATATATATTTAGTTTACATTTTAATTTAATAATGAGTTATTAATCGGAACATGCTGAAACTAGGATTCTAAGCTCTCAGTCTAACTTTTTTAAATAATTGAAATCCATTTTTTTAAAATCACTCCTCTTGACAAACGTTTTCACACTTTTTTCAATTCAATTCTAAAAGAACTTCGTCTTGGCAGCGTCGACCGCCCGCCCGGCCCTGCCCGCTGCCTCGTGGCCTCTGCCCACCCAGGCCCCCCGCCCCCCTCTCGCAACCTGCGCTGTCCTACGCGCGCACGTGGGCGGGCGAGGGAGGGGTAGGGGCGGGGCGGTCTGAGCGGGCAGAGTGTCGAGTTTGGTGGACAGGCGGAATGGATCCTGGGGGGAAGAGCGGATAGTGTGGGCCAAGTGGCGAAAATAATGTGTAAGGAAAGTGGGTAGAGAGAATAAGTAAAGAAAATAGGGAAAATAGAGAAAGTCCGTAAGAAAAATGAAAAGGCGGAATGAAAAGGAAGAGTTAATAAAGAGAACGGGTAGGAGGACTGGAGAGAGAGAGAGAGAGAGAGAGAGAGAGAGAGAGAGAGAGTGAGTAGGGAGAAAGCACAGGAAGGATGGGTAGGAAGATCTGAAAATGCGTAAAGGAAACGTGAGCGGGCAGGTGGGTAGGTGGGTGGGCAGATGAATGTCGTTATTGGGAAGCGAGAGTGCGGTGGGCGGGTCCCGTAAATGCAGGCGGGGCACGCAGGTCAGAAAACTCTTTGCTCCGAAGTCACGAGAGACTTGCAGCATTGGTGAAAACATTGCCGGATCTAAGAGGTAACTCAGAGATTCCCGACCTTGTACTTGCATCGGCCCCTTTTATAAGAATTGGTTTCTTCATCGACCCCTTTCATTGTCTCTGTATTATAGATCATGCATAAGCAAACATAAAGAATTGCAAATAAATAAATTAAATATAATAATTTCGCATACCGACGTTTTTGTAACATGTTTAATAGTTATGTGCAAATCCAGGTTTTTTATAACCAAAGACGCTTCCGCTTCTGAATGGCTGACTTTATCATTTACAATATTGTTCAGTGTCGAGTATATTTTAAGAACTTGCCATAATATTTCTACACTGAATAAATAGTAATTAAAATTTCCTGAGTTTTCTAAACAAACCCTGGGGGAGACTAGATACTCGAAATTTCCGTGTAGAAAGTTGGGCTGGGGCCCCTATCAGTGGGTATTAAATGTCAAATTAAGAGTTTTAGTTCTAATAGTCATAAGAATACGGATGTCAAACCGAAAAAATAAACATGCGATAAAGATGCGATTTTAATTTGCCAAACCCTCTCCTGGGGTAATCCTTACTAAAGGCCCCAATGAGGTGCATCAGTTGTACCAGCCTAGTTATACCTCATTGTAACCACGAAAGAAGGGAAGTGAACTTGTAATTGTACGTTTTGCTGCTGTGTATCATTATTCATTTATTCAATTCACTAATACTTTTATGTAATCTCTGAGGTTCCTCAAGGAACATAAGGTTAAAATTGAAGAGTGTTATGTTGGAAAATTGGTAACAGTTTGTATAAGTAATTACATGTAAAATGAGCAAAGTAGCAAAAGAATGTTGAGGGGAAAGAATGGTTGTGAAAGCCAGAAAGGGAATTATTTAATATTGAATTTAAGAACTGTTGAAACGTATATTAGTTCAAAATGAATGAGATGAAGGAAGACTTTTATAAGGACGGCTGATGTGTGTATTGAAAGTTCTTCATTGTTAGGTACAGATAGCAGAAATCACCATACAAAAATGGGTTATGTACTGCAACGCCTGTCGCTCTCCGCAACACTGGGAGCGGCGGACTTAACTGCCAGGCTCGCTCAGATGGCAGGTGGTTCGGCTGAAATAGAACTGATGGATGGTAGACGTGACGTTGCGTAAGAAGGAAATAAAAAGAAGTTAGTTGAGATCTGATAAAAAAATAGAATTTAATTTCAAATCAAGTTTTTATTTTATTATTAAATATTCGGTAATGCTTCAGTACACAGAGGCAATCGTTACTGCGAGGGAGTTGTTAGGAAGTGGGCGAGCGTGGAATTGATGGGGCTCGCCCGGCGGACGACACCCCTCCGCTGAGAGCACGCCCCCCCCCGCGCCGCCGCCTGTTCCTCATCGAGATTTTGCCCTCCGCGGCCCCGTTGCCTTCCGCCTTCGGCTCCACTCCCTCGCTGGCTGAGGCCCTTCACAATTTTTACGGCTTGCGCTTATCAACCGCGGTCACCGGGGACGGCGCGGCGTCGTCGCTCTCCCGCTTCGCCCCTCCGCTCCGCTGCCGCTCGCAGCCCCGAAACCGCTTTCTCCCGCTCTGCCACTCTCTCTCCGACCCGTTGTCCTATGACTCCTTCCTCCCTCTCTGCGTCGGGCTCTTTTAGACGCTCTCCTACTCTCCGACACTCTCTCTCCAACGTTTTCTCTCTCCCCGCCGTGGTCCCCGTCTTCGACGCACTATCTCTTTCTCTCTGTCTCTCCGAAGCGCTCTCTCTCTCTCCGAAGCGCGCGCTCTCTCTCTCCGAAGCGCGCGCTCTCTCTCTCCGAAGCGCTCTCTCCGAAGCGCGCTCTCTCTCTCCGAAGCGCTCTCTCTCTCTCCGAAGCGCGCTCTCTCTCCGAAGCGCTCTCTCTACAAAGCGCGCTCTCTACGAAGCGCTCTCTCTGCGAAGCGCTCTCTTTCTCTGACGCTCTTTCCGATGCGCTCTCTCTATCCAACGTGCTCTTTCTCCGATGCTCTCTCTCTCTCCGACACACGCTCTCTCTATCTCTCTGCCGTGCTCTCTCCGGCATGCTCACCCCGCGGGTCTCTCTCTGCAATCGTCATCCAACCCCTGCCCTGCTTTTCCTGGAAACCCCCTTTTACTTGATCTCCCCAACCTCCCCCTCTTCCCCTTTACCTGTCTTGGCGCCTGTCGTCACTCCCCGCCGCCGCTTCTCCACCTGGCGCCTCTCCGCGCTCGTGGCTCGGGGTCCTGCGTCGCCCCGCCCCAGGGGATGGGACACTGAGATACAGGCAGCCTCGGACATTTTGCATGTTACCTCTTAATACGTGATAGCGTAACGTGCGGCGGGCATGAGAGCTTTCTCTCGAAGACAGCCAGCCGCCTTCTCGATTGCAAGAGTCTGCAATCAGTTTTTATCAAATGCGGAGAACTCAAGAACGCCATTACTTTAATACGTTAATCATTGCGCATAATTCGAAGGAATACCTTTTGCATTGATTAGTGCTAGCTTTCCACAGTTCGTCACACGTGGTTGTTACTGTTTTTTAACATTTAAACAAATAATAAAATACCTAAATATAAAAAATAATTAATTAAAATTAAATAAATTATAAATATATCAATAAATTTTAAAAATACATAAATAAATTATAAATACATAAATAAATTATAAATACATAAATAAATTATAAATACATAAATAAATTATAAATACATAAATAAATTATAAATACATAAATACATTATAAATACATAAATAAATTAAAAATACAATACTTAGAAATGATAAAATACACATAGAATCACATATTCGCGTTTCACGTTAGCCGTATACGGTAAAATGCCAAAACCTCGATTGCGCATGGACCTACGCCGCACGCATACGCCGTATTCTATTAATACATGAATGGCTCACAATTTGAATCACGGCGAAATTTTAAATCAAACTCGGCGGAAAACAAAATGCATGAATACGCCCGCAAAACCACAATACTCTGATTACGAAACAAAGAGATTCACGGTTATTCACATTACCCTACTAATTGAGACCACAGCGCGAGGCGCGGTGAGGGAGGGTGAGGAGGACTGGGGAGGGAGAGATGGTAGTGGAGAGGGAGGAGGAGGAGCGGAGAGGGAGAAGAGACGAGGTTGTCGAATGAATGATAGGGGGTTAGGAAAGTAGGCAAGAGGAAGGCCAGGAGAAGGAGGGGCAGGCAGAGAAAAGGGGGGCCGGGAGGAAAGGTGGAGGGATGTGGTGGAGGAGGAGGGTCGACGAGTGAGAAAGAAAGGCTGCTAGAGAGGGAATGACGAGGAGACAGAAAGGATCGTGGAGTCAGACTGAGATGATGTAAAAGGAAGGGTGGGGAGAAAGAAAAAAGGGTATAGAAGAGGTCAAAGGAGAGGAAAAAGAGATGTCAGAATGGGGGAAAACGGGGGAAAAATACGAAAATTGAGGAGGATATTAGGGAATAGGGGGCTGAAAGGAATAAAGAAGGGCATATCGAGAAGGGGTAAAGAGAGAGAAAATTTGGTAGGAAGAGGAGGGTAGGAAAGGGGATGGAATGTGGGAGAGAGAAGGGATGATGGGGAGGGAACAGAGACTGGGACGAAATAGGAAGGTCGGGAAGTGAAAACCTGGGTGAGTAGGTAGAAAGAGGAGCTGTGAGAGAGAAATCAGAATAGGGTTAGGGAAAACATGACCGCTAGAGCGATGGAGGAGACTGAAAAGAGAAGGGGGTGGGGAAACGATGGAGTGGGGAGAAGCGAGGTGGAATGTGATGAAACAGAACGAAGTGCGATGGGAAAGAACGAAGATGGATGAAGAGGTACGATGTGAAGCAACAAACGAAGAGAAAAGTAAAAAGAGGAAGAGGAGCAAAGGCAGATAAATAAAGTCAAAAAAGATGAAGAGAGGGTTGAGAAGTTGCAAAGGAACGAGAAGGAATAATGATGGACGAGGAGCAGGATTTGGCGAGGCGAGGCTAGGAGGGAACGACAACGAAAGGCGATGAGTCATGAGGAAAAAATAAGAGAAAATACGAGGTACGAAGAGGGGCAAAAAGGAGCGAAGAGTAACAAGTAAACATGAGGATATCGAAGACGAACAAGGAAAGACAAGAGGAACAACGAGAAACGAGAAATAACAGAAAGAGCAGGGATTGGCGAGAAGGGGTAAGCAACGAGGAACGGGTCGCGGCTAGGTGTGTAGGGAGAAGAGGGTTAAAGCGACAATATGATGGGCGAAGCGAAGAAACGAGGGGAGCAGCAGTCGGTGCTGCGGCAGCGGAAGTACTCCTCTCCTCTCCTCTGCAGAGGCAAAAAATTTCGGCTCTGAAAATAACTTCGCGCCGGCGCCGCCCGGGCCTTTTTTGGCTCGGCGAGGGACAATGGGGAAGGACGGCTGGAATGAGGGGCTTCGCTTTTTTCAGAAGTGTAAATTAGCCTCTATGATGTCGGGGTCGGCGCGTCCGGACGCGACGCCGCGGAAGTTCCAGCATGAATTTCTAGGCCTCCTGTTGATTAGTCGATAAAAAATATAGGACGGGAAGTCGATGTCCGCTTTTTGCGCTTCGGTAGAAAGCGATATCGCCTGACATTTCGCCGAAGACCGAGGCAATTCTTGCTCGTAAAGCAGATTTATACCCTATTTTGTCTTTGATTTTTTTGTTGTTGATTATTTGAGAGTGAAAAACTAGTTCAAGTCGTCAACTCGCTCGATATATCTGCTTGCGTATTACCTTTTGTTTGTTGTCACCAACAGAACTATACATTTTTCAAGGTAATTGGGTTCCATTCTGCTCTTCTAACACCATTACTGGAGTTCTGGAGTTATCCAACAATCTCGAATATCATGCTCCCCTGAATCTTCTTTTGCCAACGTCTATACAACCATAAAATTCAGCTATAGTCCTTCTACACCCTCACCGCGTATTATCGCAAGATGAATATATTTTTCTACTGCTAAAACCTTCTTCAGCGCTTCGTCTTCCGCATACTAACACATTCGTCAGTGTTTATTCCTTGACTCAAATGTTCTGTGCCTTTTCTCCTGCCATCCTCGGATGTAATATTCTCTTGCATCTGGCACCCTTTGCTCAGCTTCCATTCCCCCTCTCAAGCTTCCGTTCCCCCTCTCTCTGATCGCATTTCTGTCACTCATCGCTTTCCTTTTTCCCATCGCTTTCCTCTCTCTCTCTCGTCGCTCTCCTCTCTCTCTCTCGTCGCTTTCCTCTCTCTCGTCGCTTTCCTCTCTCTCGTCGCTTTCCTCTCTCTCGTCGCTTTCCTCTCCCTCGTCGCTTTCCTCTCTCTCGTCGCTTTCCTCTCTCTCGTCGCCTTTCTCTCTCTCTCGTCGCTTTTCTCTCTCTCCCTCGTCGCTTTCCCCTTTCTCTCTCTCTCTCTCGACGCTTTTCTCTCTCTCCCTCGTCGCTTTCCTCTCTTTCGTCGCTTTCCTCTCTTCCTCCCTCCCATCCTCCTCCCTCTCTCTCCCTTCCCAGCGCCGATGAGTCTCGCAGACGCGGCTTGGAAAGCGAGGAGCAGCGGGGAGCGGACAGACGCACCCCCTAATTGCATTATTCGCCACTCGGCAGCGCTGCGCACCGCGCATACCGAGGCGCGAGAAGTCCGTTCGCCCCCGCCCTCACTCCGCCCCCCACTCTCTCGCTCTTGAGCGCTCGCAGCCCCGTGGCTACGTGTTACGTATGCTGATTGCCACGACCCGCGCGGCGAAAAAGCGTATCATCGCGAGCGACCCGCACTTGGGCAACGATCGCTGCCGCCCCCTGTCATTTCTCGTCCTGCCATTTCAACCGCCGCGTTCACCATCGCCGAATCCCTCGTTCACCGTGCTGCACCTCCACACCCCCGAGACTCACTCCATTGTCATGGCCGTCTCCAGAATACCGACCCGCTCCTCCATCCCACCCATTCCAATATTCCCTACTCTATCATCAACTTCACTAGCTAGATAGCTAGGTCTGGTTCAGTCACTACAATAGGCGGTACTACAAGCGAATACGAGCGAATGCCGAAACATACCATGAACAATGGCCAATGAACCGCACGCGGCCTTTCTTTGATTATTCTTGCACTACACTCCTCCCTTACTTACACACATGTACTTACATGCACTGCACTACCGCAAATGCCGGGAGACCTGTTGGGAGCTTGTCCCGGCTGGGGCGGTGCCCCGCTGGTAGGAGATACCTCGTTGGAGAAAACTCCGTTAACCGACGGTAGGTCGGCGCCGATCCTACCTTCTAGCGGTGGAAGTTCTCCGCCCCGTCCCGAGGAAACACATGCATTACACCTACGGGACCAACAACCATGGGAGTTGACGCAGCTGGAATCACTGTTCAGTCAATCGCTGTTTTAAAAAACAACTTCACCGTCTACTAGTTTGCACTATTCCCGACTGTAGACCGGCATATTCTACCCTTTGGATCCATCGCATGCCTCAATTTCACGGCAAACATGACCCACCTCGCACCGCTTTTCGCCTCTGTGGCGTCCAGAGCGAAGGGGCCGGCGCCGGACCGTGGCGCAGGGGCGACGGTGTGAGGAGGGGCAGCGGCGGCCTGGCCCGGGCAGGTGACACCTTTCTCCCCCTCGCGGGCTCACGGGCCGTCCCTCGGCGCAGGCGGCGCCCGGACGTCCGCCAATATTTGCACACCGCACACGCCGCTCGGACGTCCTGAGCGCGCTTGCGGACTCCGCCCCGCCCCACCCCTCCACGCTCCAATCCACCGCTTTGCGTACACCTCCGGCAGCGGCCCGCCCATGCCGCCCCGCCCCGCCCCGCGCCACCCACTTCCCACCCGGCCAGACCTGACGCGCCGCTCCGCCGGGCTCCGTCCTGCCTCGCACCGCCCTGCCACGATCCGCCCCGGCCCGCCCAGCCCCGCTTGGCCCCGCCCCGCCCTCCACCGCCCCATCCGTTTCGCCCCACCCCACCCCACCCCTTAGTCCCCTCCCCACCCTCTCTGCTCCGCCCCCCCCAAGCAGCACTAAGCTCCGCCCATTCCATCCCCACCCCACCACACCCCACTGTGCCCTACGCCACCCCACCCCACCCCACCCCGCTCGCCCTGCCCAGCGCCGCCCTACCTGCTTCCTCCCCACCCAGCACCGCCCCGCACCACCTTCTTTGCACCGCCCCATCCGTTTCACACCCTCCCCTTCCATCCCCTCCCCTCTCCACCCTCCCCTCCCCTCGCCTCCCCGCCAAGCAGCACTAAGCCCCGCGCATCCGATCCCCGCCCCGCTTCGCCCCGCCCTGCGCCGCGCCGGGCCAGCCCGGTCCGTTTATTCCCTGCGCCCTAATTCGGAATCGGCGCAAACGACTGCTCATTAACTCGGGATTCTTATTAGATTTTTTCGCCGCCTGCTATCTTCTGCAGGAAGAGGTGGTGGTGCCGCGCCCGGCAATCTACTTTTGTCTCTCGGCGTCGTCGACTAATGGATGTAGAAATATGCGCTGGGTGGAAATGTGGAATCGTCGGAATTCGCAAAGCGGTGACAAGACAGGAGTGTTGTACCTCGTTAATTTCGAATTGGAGATGTGATTTGCATTTTCACAATGTAACCCGATTAAATTCGGTGAGTACAGGACTGTTAGACATAAAGACATCAAATGTTAGGGGAAATTGAGTGATACGTTTGGAGAAGGAGTAAGTGGTACTACATAAAATACAGAAATGCTTCTAAAATACAAATAATATAGAATACCTTTTTATTTTACAAATGCATATCATATTTCATTATCGTAGTACATTATTGCTTGTTATTGCCATCGAGACGGAATTCCATTTACACTGCATAACTTACCTGGAACGAGAGAATCGCTGTTAGCCGGGAAATATTAAAACACTTGTATGCTGCTGTACGTTCTCTTTTCAAGGAAATTATGGGAGGGAATATTAAAAGACAAACTAAGTTAATAACTAGTTAATTATTAAAAAAGTCAATCTAAATCATTAAAATTATGTTAAAAAATGCGATCAAAATTGCGCAGTATTAGAAACGCTCAAACGGCATTTTCTCCAATACGGCCCCAAATGGTTCAATCGAAAGGGGGAGGACAACCGAAGGGCTAGTGAGAGTAAGGAGATTAGGAAATTAACTAGTACGAGAAAGTCTGTGCAAGTCTTCAGCACCAATAGTTGCTGTTATATCTTAATACAACATACGCAAACTGCTATTTTTCGTTCCAAGTGCGAAATAACAGTTTTCTTCATTGTAACTAATAATGCGCAAAACACTACGAAGAGGGCGCGCAACATCGCGAAGATTGCGTGAAACATGTTTTGCCCATGACTGGTTGAAATAGTGTAACAAAATTGTCCGCCAGGTGATTCGCAGACTCGTCTATTGTCGCACTCGCAATGCCAGGACGATAACTCCGCTTGTGCGAGAAACAACGGTTTATCGTACACCTTGACATCGCGTGGCTATACTACTTTTATTGTTATTTATTATATTACTGTTACTGATATTAATTTTCAGTTTTCTTTTTACCGATTCAACTATTTCGAATTAAACATTTCTGGAAAAAATATATTTGAATAATCTTCAAACTAATTAGTTGTAGGATCCATATTAGCCAAAAATTTTGATATGTAATACTATGGTAATTTTGACGTGTAATATTATGCGTATTACGTATATATATATATATATATATATATATATATATATATATATATATATATATATATAGATATATTACGTATACGGAGATCTGCCTTACAAGTAGTGACAAGCGCCTTGCAGGCTCAATCTGACTGTTATTCACAGCGGAACAGCTGCCACAACGGGAACAATTATTTTTGTTGACCAGTTATAAACATGATATTGAACACAATGTGTGACGTGAATGTTTGTTGCCTTTGTGAAGTTCTACGAAGTATCTTTTGTCTACAGGAAGAATATGGTTCAACCCCGACGCGCAGCGGTCGACCAACTATCGTCCTGCTTGTTTGCACCTGGGCACCTGCAGTCGACGTGAGTAGCCTTCTTTTCATTTTCGAGACTGTTTGCATTGCTTTCAGGAGACTAAATACGCCCAGCGACCAATTATCAGTGAGAGGGGTTTGCAAGCGCTGTAATTATTTCTACAATAACTTGAGGTTCGCGTTGTTTCCTTGTTTCTACGTTGTTCATGCGAGTTGCGTCTTTTAAAAGCCAAGTTCTCTTACGAGTATCTTGTCCAGGTGGTTCTGATGTATAAATCACCATTAACGTTTACCTATTGTGTGAAAGTAGTTGACGGTACAGATGGTAATAAAGCGTTTAAAGAACATTGGAGTTGAATAATTTACAATGAAACGTTAACAACACTTTCCTTCGTCGTTTAGTAAATGAGAATGCTGATCTTACAATAAATCTGTGTCGCACTCCAATAGCGGTGGAATTGTGGGAAATAATTTCTTCTCCCAATAGCTGTGCTTGTCCAATTTACTTATGGAAATAATTATAAAATTGTGTAAATATATTTTCATAAATTTTGTTAGCGAATTTGCAATTTTTTAAAATCCTTTGTGAGGCTCCTTTGGTCTCTGGGGCCCCAAGCTGCAGCTTATTTAGCTTAAAGGTAAATCCTCCATTGATATACCACGTCTATACCAAGATCATGTAAGCTTACATATGATATTTGGGGAAGGTTGAAATAAAATGTGTGTGATAATCTTTTAACACGAGCTATGCATATACTACATATTACATGCACGTATGGGTATTGCTGTTTTGGTTACTCACAAAATAGGGAGCATTAATCACAATTTACAGAAATTTGTACGAAAAACTTGGAGCTTTTTAAATGTCGGACAAGCGTTTATCGAAACGATACAGGCATAAGAAACTAGAGATATGTACTCGTAATGTATTAATATGAGCGAGGGGAGTGTATAATGTTTGTTGCAGTATTCCTGGGCGAACAGCGATATCAAGGGAAGAGGCGGAAAACCACTTGAAACAAATTTCTGTTTTCCTGCGCACGATTACATAACTTTCTCGTCTTAGGAAGTACCTTCGTAAGACAAGAATGTAAAAAAAGTGTTAAAGGATTCTGGCTGACGGTTGATTGTTGAGGGAGGGGTTTATTCAAACACTGTGCGTTTCGTAGTGTACTGGGAAAACCCGGAAGATGTTGTACTGCCCTTCATCTCCCTCTTACCCCTCCCATCTTCGTGCTCACTCTCTCTCTCCCTCCCTCCCTCCCTCCACCCTCACCCTATCCCTGTCTGTGTAGTGTCTGTCTCTGCCGCTCTCTGTCCCTCTCATTTACGTGCACATTCTGCACGTCTCTGAGCAGGTGAGGTTATATCGGAAAGGGTCGTGTCAGCAAAAATGTAATAAAATGTTTAATTCATTCTGTAGATTACGGTGCAAGACACGTTTATCTGAGGTCTTTAGCCTCAAAATTTTCGGTTTTAAGGCCCTAGAATGCTTTGTATAGGAGTTATATAACGATATAGATTAAAAATGCTGCCGAGTGTGTTGCAGGTTGCATTTGACGTGAATATGTAGTGGATATATAGTGAATATGTAGTGCCATGTAGTGTAGTTACAACAGAATTAACAAGACATAAACCTTCTCGGTGCAAAATCACGTAGAAGAGCCAACTTTCATGGAGATCGGTCGAACGATGGAGTTTTGCTCTTATATACATACCAACTTCCTGTTATATATTACTGGAGCTGCGCGTTTGCAGTGTATTAACATAGGCGAGCTGCGAGTTTATTCAGTGTGGCTGGGCCGGCCTGCGGACCCAACCGCCTCTTCGAAGCCCTTGTGGTGTCGGCGGAACACAAAGCCCCTCGCGGTCGATTGAGCAGCATTCACCTGGTGAATAAAATCGGATGAGCGGTTTCGCGAATGAATACAAGTCATTTAATTTGGGAGAGTGGACATATTATGTAGGCAGTGCGTCTGACTAGGTGGAAATTAAATCCGTTAAAAAATGTCCTCCCGTATAGGGGACGAGGCGGGGAAGTGGTGACAAGGGAACAGAGGGAAAAAAGATAAAAGGGTGGAAAGCATTTGAATGAGTAAATAAGAGCATGTAGATTCTACCTGTGACAAAATTGTGAAGATCCGAATTTTTGTTGAGAAATATAATCGATACTGTTAATTGTAGACGTGAAAATGTGCATTAATACGTAATGGTCATTAGTAATATCATGCACACTAATCCAGTCTTGTCAAAATTGTTTATCTTTGTTCTTTTTCAAATTTGAAAGAAAACAAAACTAAGAAAGTCGTCACAGAAATAATCATCGATTTAAAACTAAAATCAAATATATTTTATTTTGCTTACTTGTAACTATCAATAAATAAATGAAAACATCCAAAATTAATTCCAGGAACATTTTTTCTACAGAGCGAATTAAAATTTGCATTAAAACAAATATATTTTTATTAGGAAACACGATTTTGAATGTAAATAATTAAATTTAATGATTTGGGTTATCGGATTGTTTAATGGCCTAATGTCCAACAACAAATGATAGCGATACACGATCTGCTCTAGCACTTCATTTTTTATTGTAAAAACTTGAGGAATGATGGTGATACCTGTTCCATAAAGTTTACATAAGTCGTTTAAATGAATGGCGTAGTAAATCAGTTTCAAAACCTCTTTAATAATTTCTTCCGTAGTTTGTCATTTATCAAAAAGCATAGCAACACATATACAAGAAAAAAGTGAATGTATGAAAGTGTGTTAATTTTTCTCTGCATTTTCAGAAGTTTTATGTACACGGCCTCGTTACCTTGGCATTTAACAAACTTTTTAATTCTATGAGAGCCACTTTTAAATTTGCCAACCGCTAACTAAGCAGGAATCTCTCGAGCAACACACACGTACAGTACTCGCATTTTTCCGGTACAAGCCCATCTTCGCGAAAACGAAGCATGATAAGCACGTTATTCTTTCATCAAGCACTTTATTCGGCGCTTCCCGCGTCTGGCGAGAGTTGTCAGAGAACTAAGCTCGTTATTCTGCGAGTTTTACGAGTGTTTTCGACAATTTAAAAAATTCAGAGGTGGGCCTACTCCTCGGCAAGTCGTTCCCGCTCCCTCCGGCGGTCTAATCCGGTGCTGATGAGGGGCGGAGGCCCTGGGAGTTGCTCGTCTCTATCCCTTGCCCCCTTTCCCCGTCGCCCTCACTCGTCAGGAGTTTGGGTTCCTGTCCCCATTCTTTCCCTTCCATCCCGAATATTTCTCCACCAACAACCCTTTTGTCTCGTCTTTCCTCTTTTGACGTAAGCTTTTTGAGTATCCATTTTTTTGAACTTCTTTTTGATCTCATATTCTCCACCCATTTGAGGTAGTTTAGTCTCCTTCTCTTCCCCTGCTCAGTTTCTCAGGCAGCCACTCTGGAGGAGTTTAGGAGTTTGGGTTCTTGACCTCTTTCTTTCCCTTCCATTCCAAATATTTCCATGCCAACAACCCTCTTGCCTCGTCTTTCCTCTTTTGCCGTATGCTTCTACTCCTTTACACTTATTTTGCTCCCATGTGTCTCCGTCAATTTGATTATTGTTTCGCTTCCCTCTCTTCCGCCTCCTTTATCACCTCCTTCCATTCCTCATTTCCCTCCGCTTCTGCTCTTGCTACTGCCACCTCCAGTTTGCCATCCATACTTGCCTCGCCTGCGTTAAAAAATTTTCATCGCCCACGATTATTAGTTCTTGTCTTCTTTTTTGTTATTTAAGGTCGCATCAACTCGGCCATTAGCGACCACTATTGGAGTAACGTTATGACGTGATGATGACACGATATGGTGTTGATAGGGGGTAAAAAGACGAACATGCACAACCACGCTCGAGGCGGAACTCGAACCCGCGACCCCACGGTCCAAGACCACTATGGCACTATTGCCTTAGCGGTCTCGGCCACGGGGCCAGCTAGTCCTTATTTTCATTCCCTCAGGTTTTTATGTTTTACTTTTGCCCATTTGCGTCCCCTCTTGTTTTCTTACTCCAGTGATTGGTGTCAGATGTCCCTCTTCATTTATCTACCCTCTCTCTCTTATCCCTTGTATGTTCTACGCCACCACCTGTGTTTCATCTCCCGGAACTTCATTTCTGTCATTCAGTGCATTTCCCCTTATACCAGCAATACCACTTTTGTTCATAAAAAGTAAAGTACTATTAAATTAAATAAAATACCAGATATGTCAGATTAAATGTTAGAAACGTCGAGGGCATGATCACTTCAAAATAAATTCATTTTATCAAGAATAATACGTAGTGAATATTTCATACAATCAAGTTACACATGTCATTTCCCCCCACCGCGATTTTTAGAGTAACCCATAAGTGTTTATAATACACACCCGAAAACCAATTGAAGTATTAAATCAGCTGATTGTAAAATGTCACCGTAGGTAATGACTATTGTGACATCTACAATATTGAAAAATTGAATTATTTGCAAAATTTGTGGGTTTTTTTTCAATCTTGAATTGGAAAACTTGTTCGACCATGCAATAACTTGATATGCCATTGAATAACTTTTCAGGCAGAAAAAATATTTCATAAATATTTTTTCAAGGCACATTGAACAAGATTCTATTGGGATTGAAGGAGGCGGGTGAGGGGTGAGAGCAGCGAGGGGTGGTTGAGAGCGGTGACGCAAGCCGCTGAGCGGAGAGTAGGGCAAAAGCTATGGAGAGCGGCGGGACGGTTTCAGAATGGTGGTATGGAGTCAAGACAGGAAGATGGGGCTTGAGGGAGGGAGCCATAGATTAGTGGTAGAGAAGTATGAGAGCGATGAGACTGTTTAGAAAGTGATGAGCGGATGGAACATGGAAAGGGGGGGGAGGAGTAGTAATCGGTGGCGAGCAAGGTGGTGGGGAAAAGCGGCAGGGCGTACTTGAGTGTGGGGAGGAGTTGAGAACGGTAGAAGAAGTGATAGTGGCGAGGTAGGACAGAGATTGGCGTGGAACTGGGCGGGATTGAGATTGCGGATGGGTGGGTGGGTCGGGGAGCGGTGAGGCTGAGTCAGAAGAGAGAGAAGCGAAGGGAAGTGAAAGTGGTGCATTGTGGATGGCTTGTGCGTGAGCGGTGCGTAGTGGGTGCGATGGGCTGGGCGGATGTGAGGCGGAGGGTGGCAAGGCCTGGAAGTGCGTGACGCGGCGGGGCGGGACGAGCCGGGCGGAGCTCCGCTGGACGAGGTGCGCGCCGGCGGGAGAGGACGAGTCGGAGAGGAGAACGGAGCGGGGAGTGTGAGGGTGGTCTGTTGTATGGAGTGGCGGGGAGCGGCAATGCCCGGAAATGCAGGACAGCGCGGCGGGGCGAGCCCGGGCGGGGCTCGGCTGGACGGCGGGCAAGGTGGGGAGAGCTGAGGCGAGTCAGAGTGGTGACCGGAGCGGGGAGTGTGACGGCGCGGCGGTGTGTTGTGCGGAGTGGCGGGGAGCGGGCAATGCCTGGAAGTGCGGGGCGCGGCGGGGTGTGACGAGGTGTGGCGGGGCGGAGTGTGTCGGGACGAGGCGCACGCCGACGGGGAGGCCGAAGCGAAGGCAGGGAAGCTGCCTGGAAATGAAAACAAAGGATTACCGGTGGGATTCCGAAAGGAACGCTACATTGAAAAGCGCGCGGTTGGGGAGGGGGCTGTGAAGGCAGGCGGAACAGACAGGCTAACGTTCAGGCGGGGGAATGGGACGTCATAGATTGTAGGGAAAATAGTCCTCTTGCAGAAGACGGGAAATAGGGAAGAGAGGAAGAATTGTGTTCACAAACTTAGTGGAACAGCAACAAAAGCGAAATCATTGAAAAAACATTTAGATTTTTGAAGAAAGTTGGAGGTAAAATGATTGATTACCCTGCGATTGATTTTACTTATTTTTGATTCAATTGTTCAAATAATTTGTATAGACTACATTATATAGTGTCAGAAAATAGGACATTGAAAAAATACATTGAGAGAATAGTGTGATAATAATGATACATAATAATTAATTATTATTATTATATTAACGGTAAACACATTATTTATGATTATTCTTAGTATTTTAACGATGACAATAACAATGAGAAAATAGAATTGAATTTTTAAATGTTTCACTAGATATATAGAATAAATTACTGGTTAAATTACTGGTTACTAGATATATAGAATAAATTACTAAATATATAGAATAAATTCTCTAATGTTGCAAATATTCTAATACCAATGCTATTCCTACCGGTCATATTAAGTCGCGTACGCTTAAACCTTAATTTTACGTGTCTAATTAGTATTAATACACGGGGAAGAAGCCGTTTGCTAATATCACAGATTACATTGAATGCACACATGAACTTAATATATACCAGTATTAAAGAAGAGATAGTAAACACAAGTTTGACATGACCATTATACGCGTCCAGCTTCCTTGGTAACAATAATTGTGTAAATAATAAATTTAATATACAATTGTGCAGTTAGACTATATTACAATGTTGGTTGAAAACGGGATTTGTCATTCTTTCGTGTAACGGCAGAACTTGCAGTACAATCTTCCAAAAAAGTAGCGGATATGTAAGTAGCAATTAGCAGATTGCGGCGTCAGCAGCAACGAATCTGCAACGGTCGAACCCCTTGTCAATGGAGAAGCGGTGTCGTGATGGCGTAGGCGGCCTTTCTATGCCGATGCCGGTCAAAGGCACTGCAGTGGCACCAGTTGATGCAATGATCCACATCTCCCGGTGACGTCATGTGATATCCAGGCCCCAAGGAAGAGGCCGGCCGCCATGAAATATTTTTTTACAAATCGCATTATAGAACAGCAACAGCCTATCTCTCGTGGCAGCAATAGACAGTATAATGACGTCAGGAGCACCCAGAGAACAACCGCGACTTCATGAACGAGATCTTGGAGTAGCGGTTATCTGCTTATAGTTGAAGGTTGTTTGAATGCACGTGTTATTTTGTGATCGCGTAACTTAGTAGAGATCCTGCACTACAAATATTTTTCCGTATAACTCGTAATCACTGGTGTTTCCATGGATGGATACGTTGCCATTTGACGGTGTAGTAGAGGTTGGCCCGTTCTTTCTCTCTGAATCAACGACAAGTCTCTGCGCACCACGCTCTGGTTGCAACGCATCTCGCCCCCAAACAGCTGAGGTTCACCGTTCTCTCCGAAGGTTATGACAAATCAGTTTTCAGTTCTGCTCTCCACTAGCAAAACTATGTCTCCCATTCTCCGTGAATGTCTCTCTAAAGTGTACGTGTGAAACAGTTGCTGTTCTATAATGCGATTTGTAAATAAATATTTCATGGCGGTCGGCCTCTTCCTTGCAGCCTGGATATCACATGACGTCACCGGGAGATGTGGATCATTGCATCAACTGGTCGTGCCACTGCAGTGCCTTTGACCGGGAGGTCCTAGGTTCCAGTCCTGACGGCGGAAGGATTTTCGACACAAGCTACATTGCTAGGACGAATCCAATCGCTGTCTGGAGGAGAATTCTAGCGGCCGGCTGCTCTGATCGGTAGTTTTCGTGGTTTCTCCGATCAACACCAGGGGAATGCCGGGGCAGTACCCTAACAAACGAGCCACGGACTGCGGGCAATTTTCCCTTTCCTCTTCCTTGTCCTATTCTCACTCCTTATACACACACTTACACTAACATGCACTACACTAGCGGCTCGGAACTTAGGGCTTGTCCCGGTTGGCGTGGTACCGTGCTGGTGAAACCTGGTTGTAGAAAACCTCGCTAGTCGACGGTAGGTCAGCACCGGAACTTGCCATCCAGCTGGGAAGATCGCCGCCTCCTCCTAATCAAAAAACATTGCACTACACTACACGACCAATGACCTCAGTGGTTGACGCTCCTGGAATGAGTAACAATGAATCAATCACATGACCTCAACTATCTAGTAAGTGACGCACTGATATTGACAATATTAGTTGGAACGACGAAGAAGTAAAATAGACGGAATAACTCAATCAAACATTTTCATTTTTAAGCCAAAATCATAACCATTTCATTGTTTTCGGATTCTTTCCGAGTTACTGAGTATCTCTCAATTTTAACGCGCATTGGAACTTAGACCATTTATGTAAATCTAGTGTTTCTACTTCAAGTCATATTATTAGAAATGCCGTTCTATTGACATTAATTATCCGAATGACTTACCGGAGTGTAATATGTGGCTGCTATCTACGAAGATTTTTATTAAACAGAATCGAAACATTTATTTCACGTTAAGCACCAAGATCGTGTGAATGATGCCAGAGAGTCGTGTTCTCACATTGGACGTTTCGCGCCGTCGACTGGAAAAGGCCTAAGACGGGATGCGGGGTGTGGAGGAGAATGGGACGGGGGACGCTCTCCCGCGGCGCTCCCGCTGAAATTTCCGGTCAGTCTGCTCCTCTGGCAGCCCCCGGAACCACAGCGCCCAATCGAGGCCGCTCCCAGCTCCTCTTACTCATCACTCTCGCCCTTTCCGTCACTCCCATCTCACGTTCGCCCTCGCGTTTGGTCACGACGCGCCCAAACGGCCCAAATATTTTAAATTGTAAATCAATTCAATTCAATTCAACTTTATTAGTAATTTGCTTACAGGATTATCCTATTACAAATTGCTGTATATATTCACAGCTCTATTATAAACAATTTCATTACAAATAACTCCTAATAGAATAGGTAGTTAGCACAATATAAATATAAATGACACAAGAAATGCAAATAATACCGTAACACAATAACAAAATAATATAATAACATATGATACAAAGAATTGATACAACAGAACATACCAATATATTTATACACAGAACAACCTGTAGAATTGAGCTTGAATTTTTATTTATAATGGTCCCTTGACAAGACGGATGGCAGTGTACTAGTCCATTTATTTTGTAGTTTTCTGATAGAATTATGAAAAGCGTGATTTTTAGTTTGAAGATATAAAAAAGTATCCAGAGCTTTAACGCTAAAAAACATGAAATTAGAATCCGTACATTGAAATGTGTACAGTTTTTAGAGATAGTATGATTTTGGCTAAATGTTTTCAAAAGATAATTAAAATTTGAACAAACATTTCATCATAAGAATGCTTCATGAATTAACAAATTAGATAAAGATTTGGCGATTTAGTTTTATTTACTGTTCGTGCACTAGAACTTTGTTGAGGATAGGACAAGTGAGAGGAAGTAAAGATCGCGCGCGGCCCGTGGTCCGTTTATTAGGGTACTGCTCCAGCATTCGCCTGGTGTTGATCGACGAAGACAAAACTACCGATCAGAGCAGCGAGCCGCTAGAATTCTTCTCCAGACGGCGACTGAATTCGACTTAGCTGACAAACTAGTATCGAAAATTCTCTCTGGATTCGAACCCTGCGACTTCCTGGTCAGAATCCTCGCCTCAAAATACGGCACATGAAACCTAGGCTCCAATCCTCATGGTTTGTATAACATGGACTTATCCCCAAACACACATGGCAAGTACTTGTTTGGGTGAATAGATGCGTCGTAAAACGTCTTACTGAACTTCCGTCGACCAAAACATCGTTCCAACGATTTCGCCTAATAGTCTTTGGTTGCCCTGCTCAACACACATTATTGTATATCTGAAACACAATTGATTTGTTTGCTTTGATTTATTAAAACTTTTAATGACTACAATCCGTCACCCAGACTTTTGAAACTCGTCGATTGAAATTCGAAATTCGAACCTTGCATTTCAAGATTCAAACAATATAACAATGGACGAACCAACATCGATACTGCACATGTAGACATGGGACAATCTATGAGGTGCAATGTTAATAAGTATTGTTGGAACGCTGATGTGTAATTGTTAACTTAATGATTCATAGTGGAAATCATAGGCGTTCTTTTGTTCTTTTGTTGTAACTTTACATTGACAATTGATGTTCGAGGGCTCTAAATGCATCAGTCTATCGATAGGTGGCGAAAATCGGGCGTCAGACCGCCCATGTCGGCATCGCCCCCGCTCGCCCCCGCTCGCCCCCGCTCGCCCCCCGCTCGCCCCCGCTCGCCCCCGCTCGCCCCCGCTCGCCCCCGCTCGCCCCCGCTCGCCCCCGCTCGCCGCGGCTCGCCCCCCGCTCGCCCCCGCTCGCCCCCGCTCGCCCCCGCTCGCCCCCGCTCGCCCCCGCTCGCCCCCGCTCGCCCCCGCTCGCCCCCGCTCGCCCCCGCTCGCCCCCGCTCGCCCCCGCTCGCCCCCGCTCGCCCCCGCTCGCCCCCGCTCGCCCCCGCTCGCCGCGGCTCGCCCCCGCTCGCCCCCGCTCGCCCCCGCTCGCCCCCGCTCGCCCCCGCTCGCCCCCGCTCGCCCCCGCTCGCCCCCGCTCGCCCCCGCTCGCCCACGCCATGCACCTACACGCGCTCTGTGCGTGCGGTGAGATGATTACGCCCTTTGTGCGTGCGCCGCTGTAGGAAGCCTACACGTGTATCAGCGCGGAGGTGGGGATCGCGGAACGCCGTTGTCGAAACCGTTGGCTCAAACCTTCAATTGTTCTCGCAACGCATTCAGGGCAACGATTTTTGCGCAGCAAGGGGGAATGTGGGTGGAACGTAACAAGCATTGTGTGGATATTTTTAGAGTTTCTTAAATACAGAAATGCTAAATAAAAGCCAGAACTTACTTTAAAGGAGGCACATAATTCTCCTGGCTAATTTTGACGATTTTTTGAGAAAAAAGAAAACTGGTACGCTTGTGAAACAAGCACAATTCAAAGTTTACATTTAAAACCTTCAGTAATTTTAGTTTCTTAACTTCAGAAGCATTGTTTTTATAATATACTGTTTTATTCTATTTTGTAAATTGTATACGAAAGTTTGACTTTATGCAATTACATTTATTAGTTGAAATAAAATGAAATAAACAAAGTTAACTTCAAAAACTCTTAAAGCACATGATAAATCACATTGTATCACGTGTCTTCAAATTGTCTGGTTTTCTATAAAAATTAGAATCAGGTAAAATTTACTCTGAAATTAGTATTTATTACTAATGCGCAATCCAATAAATGCCTTGCCGTGAAAAGGCACTGGAAACAACCACTTGCGAAAGCTGGAGTGGAAAGGGCGACGTGTGGGGAGCGACCTTTGCAGGTCCATGCTGCGCACGTCGAGCCTTCACTTCTTCTCAACTTCGTCTTCCCTCTATCCTCCCTCGCGCCCTCCGCCCTCGGGTTAACGCTGCGGATTCATTGATTGTTAGTGATTCCGGGAGAGTAAACTACAGTGATCATTAGTTCTGTAAGAGTAGTGAATGTTTTACTCTGTAGGGGGTGATCGTCCCCTGCTGAATAGTGAGATCCGGCGCTGACTTACTGTCACAGCGTTTTACTAACCAAGTATCTCCCACCAGAGGGGCACCGCCCAAGCCGGGACAAGTTCTAAGCCCCCGACCGGTTTACCGGCATGTATTGTAGTCTATGCTTGTTAGTATAACTGTGTGTGTGTAAGCGGTGAGGATAGGACAAGGAAGAGGAAGGAATGATCGCGCGCGGTCCGGGATCCGTTTATTACGGAACTGCCCTGGCATTCGCCTGGTGTTGATCTGAGAAACCACGGAAAACTACCGATTAGAGCAGCCGGCCGCTAGAATTCTCCTCTAGACAGCGACTAAATTCCACCTAGCTGACAAGCTAGTTTCGAGAATCCTGTCACTTGGTACTCGACCCTAGAAGCCCCCGGTCGCAGGCACTGCAGTGACATCAGATAATGCAGTGAGACACCTTCCTTCAATGCTGTAAGAGTTGGCATTAGTTGTTTTGTTTTTGCGCCTGTCGCCAGTAGTTTTCTTCAAAACTAAACGTTTTTGCTTATACTACAAACATCGTTTGATGGCTTAGAGGTCATCATCATCATCTCAATCATTAGCATCTCATCGTCAACATCACTTTTTATGTAGGAAGTCAAGACTTCAACTAGGACGGAAAGATATCTCGTCTAAGACTTAGTCTCCGATTTAGTTGAAGCCGAATATTTCAATTTTCCGTATTAAGACTTCGAAACTCAGCAAAAGCTGAACTTTCACGAAGTTTCATTATCTGACCCACTATTACATTTACAACATGCACTAACGCACAATCCATCTCAAATTAGTCGGCGTTTCATGAACCAACTGCGAGCATAAATTGCATACATTGTATGGACCTATGGCCAATATCTAGTAGTGAAGTTGTGTGTACTTTTGATCTTGACATCCAGAGGTGGAGTAATGATTGATGTCATTTTGACATCAAAAAGGGAAGAGTGGATTGATGTGATTCTGACATCCTGAACTGAAGATTGAATCCACTTCATCCCGCCATTCTGACGAAAAGTACGGATTGACTTGATTCCAACCTTTAAAAGTGAATTGATAATGGATTTGAATTCGACGACGACCAGATGCGAAGTGTGTGGACTTTATCCTCATAATTAAAAGGGAAGGAAGGCCGTTGATTAGGGTGCTACCCTCAGAACAACCGACGTGTGGTTGAATGTGGCGACGGCCTTGCGAGCGTCGGCGTCCGCAGCAGATGGGATCTTGACGGCGTCGCACGACCTCTGGTGGCAGCCTCTTTAATCTCACTCATCTCGCCCTTTTCTTCCTACTTCCCGACAGCCTCCATCTTCAAATTTTTTTCTCGTCGGCTCCTTCGCCGGCGTCGCTCGCTGCTGCAGGGACAATGTCAGAGCACTTGGTGCTGGGGATGCGGTGTGTTCTCGCCTGGAAGGAAGTGCCATACTTTTCTGTCAATTAATTGTGTTGTACACTATGCACTCGATTAGCAGGGGAGATAGACATCAAGGTATAATTGGATATAATATATTACATTCTATTGTATTGTAGGAAAAATTTCTAGCGAGTTAAGATTTTTATTTATTTTGTCCCGTAAGTTTTGAAAAAAAATATTTTTAGCCTTCAACCAATATTAATGTCAACCAAATAAAATATATTTTAGACGAGGTCCATGTAGTGATAAAACAACAATTATTGCTCTCAGATTGCTATCATTCATAAATATTTATGATGTCTCTTACGTTAATAGTAATAATAATAATAATGATGATGATGATGATGATGATGTTCATATATTCTTTGATTACAATGAGTCCTGAAATGATGAGAGTGAAAACTGATTATTGTATTTGATACATCGTGATAAAATTCGTAACTTCTTCGTCAGTGTAGACGCCTAATCGTCTGCGGCAGTGGTCGTAGGTTTTTAATGCTCGAAGGTGTAAAGAGATTGTAAAGGATAAAAACGTAAATATGATGACCCCATCGACGGAAACTGTGGCAATGAACCTCAGAATAGATGACTTGATGAGTGTCCAGCATGGAAGCAACAGCGCAAGAAGATTTCATTGCAAAAGGTCAACAAAACTCGCCATGGTACGCAACAGGTTAGTTTGAACAGTTCACTCCTGGAATCATGTTCTAGTTCATTGTGCGGTAGAGTTTCGCTGGCTTCGTGCGGTAGAGTTTTTAAAAAAAATCACAATTTGCTTATTATTTCCTATCATTTCGTTGTTGAGGCTTTAACGACGTATGTTAAATGGAAGTATGAGTAGGTGATATTAACGGGAAGTGATTGAATAAATGATGCAAAGAGGGACTGAGAGGCAAGAAATACGAACCAATACCGAAATCAACCATGTGACTGAATAATAGCAGCTTTCAAATATTTAGGGAGGAATACTCAAGGGTAAGGTCGTTGTGTAAACGCAACTGGTCGCTAAGTAATCTACTCCACACAAAACCGACTTGGGTGGCTCAGAGCATCACGTGCCCCTGCAGAGCCTTTGACCGTGAGGTTGTAGGGTTTGAGCCCCCACGGAGGTAGGAATTGCGACGCCGGTTAGACAGCTAGGTCGAATTCAGCCACTGCCTGGGGGGGGGATTCTACCGCCTCGCTGGGCGGGGGATATCTGGTTGGGGAAAACCGCGATAGCCGACATATAAGTCGACACCGGATCTCACCGCCATCTCAACGGGGAAGATCCGGTGTCAGTGGGGAAGATCACCGCCACCTCCCACGATAAAAGCCCTTACGGGACTAATTGCTCAACCCGTTTACGCGCCCAGGATCACTATACTGCGGTTTTTTCTAACTTTGCCCCTCGAGGCTCGTCTTCACGATGGAATATGTCACGATATTTCGAGACGTTCTCAGACGTGCCGCCAGGTATTCCATGATAGCGACCGTATAAACAGAACTTGCGATCATGCGACTTCTAACGGCATGACGGAGAAAGACGCGAAATGCCGTGTGATATTCCATCGTGGCCATGGGGGGCTTGAGGGGCAGAGTTAAAAAATCGCACTATCATCAATCAGTCGGTCCACGCAGAATCCCTCTTCCCATGCACTGTCCCCGGTGGCCGGCGGGCAGTGGAGCGAGCGAATCGCCCGCCTCGCGCTCCTTATGGGAGAGCAGCGCTCCGCCGCCGCAGCTGCGCTATCGAAATTGAGATCTGCGCTCGTCCCCGCCGCGCGCTCGCCAGTCGCCTCTCGGCGGCGGAGGGGAGGGTTTCTGTTCTTCGCTTGACAGAGGGCTTCGGATGGCCCAAGTTCTGGACGGGGCGTGCGAAGGTTGGTCACACAGTAGTAGTATAAATTCTGGTAACAATTTTTGTTTCCGAGATGTTTGAGTTCAGGAGAATTAGCAATGGCCATACTTTTTTAATTAACCTTTAACCTATTAATGCCCAAATCAATTTTTTGCGCACAGCGCTCGCCTTCGTGCGCGCACAGGAACCGGTGCCCTCTGGCAGCATGTTTTTGCAACTTTTAGTGCTAACCAATTGTGTTGCTAAATTATACTACTAGAATCCTCCAAAACGCAAACCGTTAGTTGTATGAGCGTTTGTTTCTGTAAGAAGAAGCAAAACCGTTTGACCTTTACAGACAATTAAAATTGCCCTGGCTATGGCGGAGAGGAGGTTTTTCTATTCTTCGCTGGACAGAGGGCCTCCGATGGCCGTAGTTCTGGACGGGGGCTTGCGAAGGTTTCATCTATTTTAATATTATTTGCGCAGATTTCATCTATTTTAATATTATTTTAATGGTAATATCTTCAAACAATATTACAAAATTCAAAAAATGCTCACTACAGAATTACTGAGTAGCCTTTTCGATTTCTTCGCTCATGTATCGTAATGTCAGACGTTGTGAGTACTATGTCATCTAAGGTTCCTGTGACGCCTATCGTCGCCGTTGTTACTTTGGCCGATATTAGCGATAAATAAAGGCGAGAAATTTATGTAATGAACAGTCCAAACTAAAAGTTTGCGTGCTGAGTTCACTTTAACAAAAGGAAGAAGCCTTTATCACATCAGTAATGTATCCAACAGCTTGAGTTGTTCATCTCAAGTGGTTTTGATGAAATTTTTACGTAATTTTTCTTAGTTTCTAGGATAATTTAACTCATTTTAATAGATTTTTATCATTTTTGGCAATGTTTTAGGTCATCAAAATCCGCCCCTAGTGATAACAATTTGTGTTTCCAAGATGCTTCGGTTGAAGAGAAAGAGCAACTATTTGAATTGACCTTCAATTTAATTAATTTAATGTCATAAAACAGTTAAGAGCTATGTGTGAGATATTATGGGGATAATTGCAATCTGTGCACGTTTGTTAATCTCTGTCCATTTCTTTACATTGTTCCAATTATGTCCCCATTACCCACTTTTGTCCCTCTTTCTCCTCTTTTGTCCCACTTGTCCCGATTTTGTCCTCCTTTGTCCTTTTAGTCCTTTCGAGCCCTGCGATTGAAATTTAAAAACGGTATTAAATTCTACCAACAACCCTTGCTGCAGATCGAGAGGAATCACTATTCTTAACTCATGAAAGTTTTCAATGTTTATTTCGAATAATCAATAAACTAGCCATAACAAAAGTACATTGTTTGTAACATATCTTCTATTCGTCTTAAGGACTTGTTAAGAAACCGCCTTTCCATTTGTGTAATATCTAGTAAGTACACATCAACAAAGAACTTACCGTTTATGCTATTCAATTATTGTAATGAAATTATAACTTTTTAGTTTTTGGTGTCGTGCATAAAAACTAACTTCTAACTTACCTCAGATTCATAGTAGCTGAGGCAATGTCATTTAGTCAGACGCCTTCTGTGCCTTACAAAAGTTTTTGTGTGTCATTTATCGGTCTGGTTTGTTTACACAATACTGCTGTTGAATTATCCCCCATACAGACCAATAACAAGTTTAAGACGGCCTGGCAGGAAGCGTCTCTCTCTCTCTCAGCGAATGGCAGCAGCTCACTTGTAAAACGAAACGTGCCACAAAGTTAAGTGTGCGTATTTCGAAGGATGTTCCGCAGTACGACACCGCATTCAGAAGCAAAGCACACACGGCATATCATCTCAACACACTCTCATACTCGTCTTTTTAACGCGCCGTTTCGTTCTTCTTCGTCCTTCGTAAAACGCGCCCTCGTGTTCCCTTCCAGCGGCGTCGGAGCGCGTTCGGTCTCCCACGCGACGCGCGACGGCGTCGCTGGCGCCGAGGCTACTTCGCTGCGCACCTCCGCATCCAGTGCGACGCGCGCGCCGGTTTAAACACAATACTCATAATCCCATGGGCTGCGCCGTTAAACCTCGCGCGTTAAACGCGGAATCAATCAGCAGTAGGCTGCCGCCGTCGCCTCCGCCGGCGCCGTGACTGCCAGCGACGCTGCCGCCACGACGCCTCGCGACGCCGTGACTCACTGTGGGTCGGATGAGCAAAGTCGACTACGCCATCGTGGGCGATGGAAATTTTGAGAGGAAAGTATACTTGTCGAGGTGTAGGTCGGCGTCGTCATCAGATCACCACCGATGAAAATATGCACGACACTTAAGGCAACAACGACGACGATTTGGCGCTTGACGCGACTGGAATCTCTAAATAATCAATAAATAAATTATAATTTATTTATTTGTCTATTGTCTTTTCGTTGCTTGACACCAGTCTAATGAAACAAATGAAAATCAATAAAAGGTGGATAGATAGAAGTTTACCGATAACAATTGCAAACCCATTGTAAGCTATAAATAAATCAAGAAGTAAAGAAATAACTGAATTATATCTGTCATATCATCTGAATATCTTGCAATCAAGTACCTGTCATCCTAATTTCCACAATATATTGATCTTGATTTGATGAAAGTTGACAATTACCAAAACTTTTCAACCTATTATTAGTATATGTTCTCCCTACTCTAACTAGAAACCGATAGTTTATATCCAATCACCTAACAGTTTGCAATCATTTTTCATAAATATTTATTGCATATTCAGTACAACTGAAGCACTTACTATGTTATACTCTACAATATTAAGTACACAGGGGTCCAAAAAATGTATACACTCGGTCTGCAGTTCAGTTGCATCAACGCGTTGCTTACCTGCTAATGGGAGTCATTTTGAACATATGTAATCCTAAGAACAGGTAACAAAATATTCAAGTGAAATAGCAAGCAAGAATTACAACCATATGTCTCCCCGTTCTAAATATTAACTGTCAAAGAGTGTGTACATTTCTGGACCCATCTGTATATTATATACAGTGCCATGTGATGAAGCCCGTTACAAATGTTTGTTGGGTTAAATGCCACTTGGTTATTTAATGAGATGGTGTATAGTGGTCGAACACTATTTTTTTGTTAAGCAGCACTCGTTTTCAACCAATGAAAATAAAAAAAATCACTTCATAATCGAGTGTAATGTTAGTAGTGCTACAGTAGTGAAATGAAGAGGATATATATATTTTTCAAAAAATATAATCAACTTCGAGGCGCTGACACTGAGCCAGAGGTGGAGTGTGGAGAGGTACATGGACGTTGTTCGAAGAGAGCTAATTGCCAGAGAAAATCAAAACAAGGAACACACCTAACTGTGATGTTTCACGCAACTATCTGTGTTCTTCCAAACCACACGGCTTCTAGAGGGAACATGGACTGTTCAGAGAATCGACGACATGCACGTGTAACTAAACACCCATGCTCAGAGCGAAAGTCAAACCTACAAATCTTGGGTCCGAGAAGTTTTCAAATCGCATTATCTCTTCCCGGTGATCCCTTCCCATTCCATATTCGCAGTCCTCGGCCTCTTTTACTTCGCACAACTTCCCATTACTTAAAACGTCGCCATCATTTGCTCTCATAATCTGCACATATGGTGTCTCACCTTTACTACGTACGGTTCATCATTTTCACAGTTTCGAATGCAAAAACTACTTAATAATTCACTGTTGAACCCAAATCTATGAACCAGTTTAGCCACATCGGTTACGAATGTCCGATTCTTAGTTTTTTTTATTTTGTATCATTTTCTGTTTGTGCCCCCTTTTGGGCCGTTTCGGTCCAGTGTGCGGCGCTGCTCCCATCGCTCTGCGCGCAGCACTAAAGCGAGCTGACGAGGCTCTGTGCTTTAATGCGCCAGTAAAAATGTTTACTCCCTGCTGTTAACCTGCATCGCGCGACGCCGGCGGCGGCAGCAGCAGCGGGAGCCATCCCAGCCCCCGAGCTGCCGGAGGAGGCGAAGGGCGACGGCGACGGCGACGGCGACGGCGACGGCGACGGCGACGGCGACGGCGACGGCGTAGGCGCGGCGGAATGCCGTCGGCGCCGACGGCGTAGTTCCTTCGTCTACCCATTTAGGTTGTCGCATTCTTTGTCAGTTCCATACAGTCCTACTGTCATCTTCGTTGCTAATTCCCTCTGCCCCACCGTCATATTTTACTTATATTGTCGGTTCACCATTATCCTACTGAAATTTTCATTTTTTGTTTTACACCGTACCACTATCACCCCACCTTCATTGTCATTTGTCCACCGTCCCACTCACATCATCATTGTTGGTTCTTCAGCGTCCCACTGTCATCAACATGGTAATTTCCCCACTGTTACATTCATTGTCATTTCCTTACCATTCCACTGTTACATTTAACACAGTCCCACTATCAGCGTCTTTATCAGATCCCCACCGTTCTAATGACACCTTCGTTGTCAGTTCCCCACCGTTGCACTGTCACCATTCTGCGAAGAGCCTGTCTGTCACCCCTTGCGCTGTTTGCTTATCTGGGACGCGTCAACGCTCCGTTTTCCTCGTTAGTTTATTTCGTTACGTTCGTGTCCGCTGGTCATTGCTCAGGTCGTAAGGAAACGTATAAGAGTTGTACTAATGAAAATGAGATATGAAGATCTAGCGACAATAGCAAGATTATCCTCTGCAAGCCTCGGGTTATACGTTAATGTTATCATCTCGTTTTTCGTGAAAGTGTTTTGTATCTTGTTACTACACACAGGTATGTCTTGTGACTATTTATTTTAGGCTTGGAACTGTAACAAAATCATAGATACTTCAATCAAAAATCGAGATATTAATATTTATGTATAACAGGAGGGTTGCTGTGTCTGGGGTGGCACAACTAGATTTTGCTCCACGCCTTTATGTTTGTCGCAGCATCATAGTGTACAAACAGAAAGCGCTGTGTTTTCTCTAATAGATGGCGTACTAAATTAATTAATGTACGCCAGATTGTAGTGAGAGAGGATCTCTTGAACAAAGGGGCGACCGCAGTCATAGAAAACTCTGACGGTGTTACAGCTGCCAGAGAAGTTCATTTAATGAAAGTAACACTGGACAGAAGTTGTTGCCTGTAATTGAGGATTTGAGGACAATGTGAAATGTGTTGAAAATGTGAATATTGCCTACATAAAAAGAGTAATAAAAACTTTAAGAGCAATAACATAATAATAATCACAATAATATAATAATGATGATTATATAATAATAATAATAATAATAATAATAAACCAAAGGATTTTTAATCGTTTTGACTGATCATGCTTATCATACCTCGCGATTCCAGCTTTTGCATTACCCTCGTTGTCTCTCCCACCACTGCAGCCTCCCTCTGCCCGTCATCTTGGCTAGCGCCTTCGCATCTCCTCGCCCATCGACGCGGCGTCTTCGCCTCAGGCGGCCACGGGGGCGCGCGAGGCAGGACATTCTACGCGAGTCATTAATAACGAAGATTGCGCCGGGATGGATATTTCGTGTTCGCATTAGCTGCGCACACTCCCTCCTCCCTTTCCCCCTCCCCTCCGCCGGCGCTGAGAGACGCGTGTGCGAGCTTCCAGGCCTCCCCCGCCGCGTCCCCTCCCGTCACACTTCGCCTCCCGAGGCGAGTACCACTTCCCTTCTGGTTCCTCGCCGCTGCCTCTTGCCGGGAGAGATGGCTCAGGGCATCACCTGATGTCACTGCCAGTCCCTCTGTCGAGTCCCGACCTAGCTTGTCAGCTAGGTCGAATTCAGTTGCTGTCTGAAGGAGAATTTTACCGGCTGGCTACTCTGATCGGTAGGTTTCCCTGGCTTGTTCCATGAAACCAGGCAAATGCCGTAGCAGTACCCTAGCAAACGAGCCAAGGGCCGCGAGCAATTTTTCCTCCCTCTTCCTTGTCTTATCCTCACCCCTTACACACACACACACTCCCTAACAATGCGCTAACTACCACACATGCCGGGAGACCGGTCGAGAGCTTACAGCTTGTCCCGGCTGGGGCGGTGCCTCGCATGGTGGGAGATACCTGGTAGAGGGGAAACCCCTCTAGGTCGGCGTCAGATCTCGCCATCCAGCAGGGGAAGATCACCTCCACCTCCAAATGAAAGAAATATGCACTACATTTACGTGACTAATGACCGCAGTGGTTGACAGCGCCCAGAATCACTGACAATCAATCAATCAATCCGCTTTCTCATTCTGTGTCCTCCTTCACTATCTCGCCACCGTTACTCGATCACCGCCTCCCATCGCCCCATAGGCAGTTTCCCAGCGTCAAATTGTCGCATTGTTTGTCAGTCCCGCACTGACCCACTGTCGCCTTCGTTGCCAATTCCCTCTGTCCCACTGTCACATTTTACCTATATTGTCGGTTCACCACTATCCTACTGTCATTTTCATTTCCTGTTTTACACCGTACCACTATCACCTTCATTGTCACTTGTCCACCGTCTCACTGTCATTATCATTGTTCGTTCCTCAGCGTCCCATTTTCACCTTCATATTCATTTCCCTACCATTCTACTGTTACATTCATTGCCATCTCCCACAGTCCAACTATCAGCGTCTTTATCAGTACCCCACCGTTCCAATGACTCCTTCGTTGTCAGTTCCCCACCGTTGCACTGTCACCATCATAGCCAGTTCGCCTCCCCCTCGTAGTCAACTTCACGGCCCTTTTTCCGCCGCACAACTCTCTAACTCACGACTTCACCGTCTCCATCATTGTTGTCCTCCGTTCCGCTGCTGGCAAGGTTCTACCGCCTGCGTCTCCACCTCACCGTAGCCGAACTCGTCCCGTCACCACCACTACTGTCACCATTTTCACAGAAGTTCGGCCATCACCGCCGCTCCTCTGTCGTTCCATCTAACGCTCCACTATTTGTCTCCGCCCTCCTGTCCACCAATACTAAATCGCTCCCTCCATCCTTGGTCCAGAAGCTCTGTCAACGCGATCACCTCATCACTTGGTCCGTGATTGCCACTGACCAGCAGCCCCCGTGACCGCATTGCCTCTCCGTCGCACTGCTGCCCCCTTCCCGCCTCACGCCGCCACGCCCCCCGGACGTCCAGCACCCATGGCGGAGGCGGCTGGAGGTGTCGACACGGCGGTGGAGGCTGTACAGGCGGAGACAAAGGGGAGCCGACAGCGAGAGTGGGGCGATAACTAGAGACCGGATTTCTATGTAATTACATATTTTTTGTCTTTCTACTTACCGTTCTCAAAATTGTAATCTTGGCTAATCATAGCCCTCCTAACAAAATATCGAATTGTTTTGTTACATATTTTTACATATTTAGTACAATATTACATATTTTACATATTTTGCTGTTTTCACAATATGTTTTCTTATTTTATCAATTTTCTTCCATTTAATTCCATATTTTTTATGAAAAGACGTTGCCTTTTTTAAAATCAGCGTTGTTCCTACATTATTGGGGAAATCTAGGTGTCCAAAATATCACTGACATCGCGTTTTGTGACGTGTAACCATGATTTCCGAGAACAATTTCCGATCGCCAACATGTAAAACACTTCGATGAAGATGCTAAGGTGTATGTTTGCTGGTCGTAGATCTCGACAGTTTGTGCGATGGCTTCTATTGCGATTAGTCCGGCTGCTAAACTACGGTCCTGTATTGCGATAGATTAATCTTTTACTACGGAGGAAAAAGTTGTATGATATAAAGTGAACTGTTTTTCTAAATGTAATTTCTTGCTACGTAAATGGTTTTTAATTAGATAATTTTAATATTACATATTATATCCGATTTTACATATTTACTACATATTCTTACTGTTTTCATTACATATTTATGTACATATTTTGACGTTTAATGCTACATGTTTTTCCGGTCTCTAGTGATAACTGTGGCGATGGCGGAGGTGGTGTTAGTGGCAGTGTGACCAATGGTGGTAGCATTGGTTCTGGTGGATTTTTGAGTGATGATATCTGCGATGGTGGTTGCTACGGTGGTAGAAGTGGCCAGGGGCGGATCCAGCCGATCATTTTCGGGGGCTCATAGATTTTTGTTAAATAATAAACATATTTTTTATATCCTATATTATTTTTGTAGTATATATACAGAATGTCCGGGGAGGAAACGTCGAAACTTCCGAAATAAGCTCTTAAGACAATTTTAAGCATATTTTTTCTAATCAACCACACGGATATTCCAAATGGGCTGAACCGCTATAAGTCCTCAAATGTTGTTTTGAAAATATCCTTTCTTGGCAAAACTTTGCAACGTAGAAGCATGTAAACACTCCAGATGTATTACTCGTTCACTTTACATTTGCAGATGGCAGAATTAGGAACTAATGTTGTTTTGAAAGTGATGGCCCGAACACACAACCGAGAATACACGAATGGCCCCGATGTCAATCAGCATCTGACCAATCAGCTGTCTCCGAAGGCAGCACAAGCGCTACGGACACAGCTGACGAATTATGCCTTTCTGACAGTGATCTGGAGTCGCGCTCTTAAATGATTAAGATAATATACAATAAAACAGATCACACCACACACTATTCACAACATTCACGTACAATATTTTCATTTCTTCTTTGCACTTATCTTAATGGTTATGTTCTTGCCCCGCCGGGGTTCTATGTGCTGCTCACCCTATCTACGTCATATTAAACGGTCAGTATATACTGCAGACACGCGTTTCTCATTCAGTCGGCGGTGACCTCATGTAAACAGATCGCAGCGCTCCGTCTGCAAATGTAATGTGAACGAGTAGTATGCAAGTTGTTTACTATTAACAAAAGAAATGAATGTATTTAATCGGAATGAAAAATTAACCCAGAAATATAAGAGCACCCAATTTACACAATTCGACCGCTTTTTAATTCTCAGTCAATTTTTCTTTCTGAACCAATATATTCATTTACTTTGTAAATAATGAACAATTTACAAGTTTCTGGAGTGTTTCTGTGCTTCTACAATGCAGATTTTGGCCTAGAAAGCATATTTTCAAACCAATATTAATATACAATAAATTAATTAATTAATATACAATAAATAAAGGAAGGTACCACAAATATGCCATATACAGGAAGGTAAAAAACGAAAACCCTAGGCCTTGGGGGGGGGGCCCAAGCTCTCCACCCTGTAACCGCCACTGACAATGGAGTGGTAATACAAATGGCAGTGACAGTGTGAGCGGTGGCGGGTGGCGATAGAGGCGGCGGCCGAAGGACCCAACGTTGTTCCGCTGTTGCTCTCCTTGCCGCTCGTTCGCCCCGGGCAGTGTCCTTTGCCGGCCGGGAGAGCGCATGCGCGTGAGCGAGGAGGAACGGCAGGCAGGCAGCGCTTACAGCGCGGCGAAAACAGCAGTATCGCTTCAGAGGGTACTCCCATGTCACATTCTTACGTGCTTACTCTAAGAGGGAATGGGTAGGAAATGAGGAAGACGTCCCATTAAAACTAAGAGACACGTATTACTCTCCCTTTGAGAAGAGAGCATTTCAGTCACTGATGAAAAGTTATATTTTAAAAGGTTGGCAATTCGAAAACATTGTAACATACATTCTTATTTATATATTTTTTAGAACATTCCTTTTAGTTCTGAAATGACTGCAAATACTTGGGATAACTTCTTTATGAACGAAATATTTTTGTAATCTTACGAACAAAATCGAAACATAAATTTCGGGCGTACTTGAATTGTTTTAATAGGAGGGTATTGTAATAAAAAATAAATTTATTATTTATCGGAATTTACAAAAAAGATATTTAAGGTAGTTGCATGAATATTCAGTTAATGGAATTAAAAAATTGCAATTTTTGAACAAAATATTATTGTTATTATTAGTATCACTTCGAATGTTGCATCTTCACCAGTTGGGTGGAAAGGTATGGTTTGCATTTCCCCGGCATATCAATCATTAATGAATGAATATGAACCAGAAGGGAAGAAGTTCCTCGTGCCCTAAGCTCCGTTGTGTAGAGAGATACTTCGGCATTCGTTAGAAAATTTTCTGGAAAACGACGGAAATCACCGATCAGAGCAGCCGAGTATGAAATTGATTCCAGAATTCTTCACAACACTCTGATATAAACAAATGAACGGTATCCTACCGGAATCCAACCCTCCTTCCAGTTTTCGCGATCATAGAGGCGTCAACTTTGTGTCCCAGGCTGTGGCTACAGAGGGTGGTATTCTTATTTCGTTAAGATGCAGCATCATGTTGGTGGACAGCTCTAAGAGAACGATTTTGAATAAAGACGTGACGTTTTGGGAATTTTCTGTTCAGCACGCTTTCCCGTGAAAGTTTGGAATTACTTTCCTTTACCGTAGTCTCGGAACTAAAACGTGTTACCAAAAGCTTTTATGACTTCAAACATTGTTTTTCTCTCTCGTTTCCTATACTCCATCTTTCTATTGTTTTTAGAAGTAACTATTTATTCAAAAAGTTAAGTATAGAATATTTGCTTCGTAATACAAGTCATGGAATACATTTTATTTCATGTAAATAACGAATAATTTTAATATTTTCTTTTTAAGTACAAAGGACGCCGGTGGAAAGTATTTCGTCGACATCCGTCTTCCGGAAGCCTGTTGTTCTCTTTCGCAACGGGTGACGACGCGAGCGCCGCCGGCGCCGAGTGGCTAACGCGCAAACTAGATGGCATAACCCTCAATTAGGAGGCAAATTCTCCAAAATTACTGGGCACTTTGTAAATAGAAGAGAACTACCCTAATTAATCATCTCGTGTGCGCGCAGATATGGTTTCTAACGCTGCATCCGGAGAGATCCAAACTCAAGAGGGAGCTCGCCGGCAGTCTGTGCTTTGCGCAGACTTTGGTCTTCTCGAGCGCGGGCCTTCTCGAGCCGCTCCGTCGTTACACGCGCTTGTTTCGCGTCGCTGCCTCTCCCGCCAATTGCTGCTCGCGAGGGCACTTGGCACGCCCGCCCGCACGCGCGTGATACAAAGACTGCATGTCGTTTCAATGCGGGCGACGGAAATATTTGGGGTAGAAATTATTATTATTTAAGGGAGTAGCTACAGTTAAAACATACTAATTTTTCACAAATTAAAAATTTTATTTGCTTCCAAAACTCTTAATCCTTTCTTAACCAAACTTGGCAAGTGTAAAGACTCACTTACTGTAATTCCAAAAATTGATCTATCAAACAAAAATTCATTTTTAAACATGTTAATTTGCCATACAAAATGGCGGCTGCAAAATATGGAGGCACTTACTGTTTTAATGATTAATAACATTATTTTCAAACTTTTGTAAGTATGATTGTAAATGAATTTGAATTGTTTATTTTGTTTTATTTCTGACAGATGGAATTTTATACATTTTTTATCTATAATTAATTGATTATTTTTGAAATGTGAAGAGTGACTGTGTTGAAAATAGTTGAATCTGTAGGTATGGGTAGCTGTAAGAGATCCTGAAAATTTGAGACAGATAACACCATTAGATAAAACGTTATTGGTAAAATCAATATAAAAATTTTCTTTTCCAAATAATTAAGTTTGAAGATTTAGTAACATGTGTTGCATAAATGGGCAGATCGTAAGTTAAACTCTCAACTTCTAAACTGAAATAGGTATAAATATATTTTTTTCTCTGAAATTAAGATCAAAATATACCCTTTTCAAACAAATAAAAAAATTCGATTTTTTGAACTCAGATAACTGTAGCTACCCCCTTAAATTTATTTATTTGGCTCTTAGAATCCCATTACGGGCTAAGGCCTCCTGTACAGGGAATGTGAGGTTGACATACATTATTATTTGGACGGTGTTATGCATCAACCGGCTAAGCTCTATTTTTGAAAAAATTAGATACGGACACCATCTTTTGCATTGGGCTGTGTTCTAAGTGTACGCAGAGTTCTGACGACAAATCTGTAAAAATAGCCTTATAAATAATGAAAAATGTAAACGCCATCAGTCACATCAGGGATTTTGTGTTTTGCAACAACCAGCAATGAACCTAGATCTTCAAATCTGCTGTTCTTAATTTCACATTATGCAGGTAAGCGCCAGATATTCCACTCATGTTTGTATAGTTTGCCGCTTCAATGAATATTAGACATTCTATTGGGTCCTAATTTGGCAGATGTGCATTCGTGGTTCTAGAAAATGTGAATGAAAATGTGAATACTGTAGATGTTATTTTATGTTACAAAGTTTAGAGGGTATTCCGTTTTGATAGAGAGATACTCATGATACAAATGCTAGATGATGTTCAAATACTATCATTTTTAATGACACGAAGATTAGATGATGTACTCATTCGGTGCACAATTACTAATAATGCCAATGCTAGACTGTGCCTCATGATTTACACGTATTCTCATGATACAAGATTAGAACATATTATAATATTCTGGATGATAGAACCTATGGTATCATTTGCATCTGTGAAGTAATTAGAATTGAGGCTTCAAACGAAAGTAACGATTTTCCGATGACATTTCGGGGAAAAATTTATGATAATACATATAATGCGCTTCTGGGAGATTTAGTATGATAAGTTCTTGTTTTCGTTCATAATTGATTCGTTCTGGAGACTTGTGAAGTAGTGGCTAGGGCGCACACCGTTCTCCTCTGGGCATCGGGTGAACGGTGAGATGGTGGAATTTGTTTTTGAATATTTTGCAAGAATATTACAAAAAAACTTGCTTCTAATAAGTGAAGTATTATTCACATGCGTGGCAGTGCTTACAAAACGTGGTCATGTTTTGTGCACAAAGAATTCTCAGTCGTGTCCTTTTGTTGGTGTGTTTGCCATTAATAATTTTTTCAAATGTATCACCACCCTACAAGGTATTTGAGATATCACTTATGTAAGAATTTATCAGAAAGACCTCAGACACTTAAAACGAAAAAAATATAATATTTTCTGTCATATCCACAGAGATTTCTAAGACAACAACTTCAGGAAAGGTCTAAAAGAAAGTGACTGAATGTGTCTATGAAGCTTTAACAACTTTCTCGCCAATAATTAGAGTCGGGGGTTGAGTAATTTAAGTAGTATTCTATTACAAACGTCTTCATTAATACGAGCGCAAGCTGTTTACAGTAATCTTGTGAGCAAAGCATCTCAACACTTAACTTGTAAGCATTTCTGGCTCATCAACACTTTCCTGAACTCCCAGCCACACCTCCGTCGAGGTGAGGTCGCCGCACTAAACTCTCGTCCCGACCACTTTCCTCCTCTGCTTCCCTCCGCCTCTGCGTGGCCTCGACCCCGCCCCGCCCCGCCCCCCCACCCGCCCCTCCTCGCACCGCCTCCTGAATTTCAAGCGCCTCTCCTCCTCGGGACAAATGATTTACCAGCGGGTATCGAATATCTTTCAGGAGCTGCGAAGGTGTATTAAAGGCGCGGTAGCATGCAAATTAAAGGTAAATTAGACCTGCAAAGCTTAATGCAGGCTAATCAGTTTGCAAGACAAAAGACTTGCCCCGCCGCCGCCACCGCCGCCACCGCCGCCGCCACCGCCGCCGCCGCCGCCGTCTCGGGGCCCGGAAGTCCCCAGCGACCGCTCCGCCCCTGGCGGCCCGAGTTTAAAGCAGCGAGAGGCGAAATTACACGGGCGCTCGCCTCGACGCTATACGACTTGCTTCTTGTTTAGTCATTACAGCTGCAGCGGGCATACGGTGGAGCTGCCCGCTCCCTCCCCGTCCCCTCGCCCTGCCGCCCCCCCCCCCAGCGCAGGGCTTCTCCCGCTAATACTCCCATGTCCCGCGGGGCGCGTTGGAGTCGCTATTGCAGGTTCACTTCGACTGTGAGCGAGCGGTCGACTCGCGCTTGCCGAGAGAATGTCCACGAGTTCGGTGCCTGGCGGGGTTGTCGGATGGACCGGTATTCCGTTTTGAAGGTTGAACATTTTCCTCGGGGTTGCGGGAAGGCAATATATTTTGAGAAATAACGCAAATTGACATTTGTTGGACAAATTTTAGCACATTTACAAACTTTTTCCAAACACAAACGTCCGCAACAACTTCTTAAATATTTATATTACATTGCTAACGTTTTGTTTACTGATTTTTCCTGATTGTATTTTCAGCCGCTCTGTGTTACAGCTTGATCCCTTACATTGAATTTGATTATTATAAATTGATTTACAAGATTGGCCATTACATTGTTCACTATACTTTCCACATGCGAAAACGATTAATTATAATTACTAGTATATTAAATTTTGAACATAAAATGGCTAGTATAATGTTACTTATTAAGGTCCTTAGAGGTCAGTTGTGTATTCTACGCGTCTTAGCCTTGCAGTGCGTTGTTCAGGTTAGTCACTTTCCCTAGATGCGAAAGTTTGTAGAGTACTTTCGGGTGCAACTCAAAAAAGAGGTGATACCAACTGAGACTAGAGAGAATATTGAAAGTTACTTATAGTATTTTATGTTAATAAAATAACTTAAAATATTCAAAGTGACAGAATTATAATGTACAGCTCACACTAGACTTTTAATGTTTTATTTGGTATGGTTTATTTGTTTTATAAACAACTATTTCTCAGTTTCTAATAGATTTATTTCATGAAAGGCTTATAAACACTTATGTATATTTTAAGGGCTCAGGAGTAAAGTATGGTCACCTTCAAAGGTATAGTTTTTGCGATATTAAAATTTTCGTACCCTTCCATCGCCTGTCCATGCTCTTTGATTCTCACACAGTCCAAATTATGGTTGCCTATCAATTGTTGTCTCCTTTTTCTCTAGTAAGCAGAATTTTTATTCTACAATTGAGTGGACGTTGCCCGGTGACAGAATGTAGAAAAAATGAAAATACAGTTACTATTACAAAAGAATTACAAATAAAAAATAATATAAATAAAAACAATAAAAAATATCATTTATACCCTTTCCATCAAATATGTTCACTTGCTTATATCTCGCAAATGTTTCCACGTGGTTTACCCTGTTTTATACACAAACCATTTAATTTTTCAGTTTTTATTATTAGTTTTATCATTGAAGGAATGCTTTTAACCCAGGCACCTTTTCTCTGTTTAACTGTTTTCAACACTTTCATAGATTCCTCCAGTTTCTACGATATAAAAAATGCTCACGAATTGGTATGTATCGCTAGCGAATGATTTTTCATAACAATTTTCTAGGGTCAGAAGCAAAAACGTCAGTTGTGTCAGATTTATTCTATAGCTGGACACCTTCCTTGAACGGATAATTTTTGTGCCTACATGTCCTATATAGAGAGAGTCCTCTGTATATCTCCATGAGGATACTTGTCTCAACAGGCATCTTGAAACTGAAGCTAGTTCAATACCTGTCATTACTTTCAGAGCAGACTGGAAGAAGGCCGGAATTGTTGAAAGTATGTAGGACAATTTGGCAATGTTTAATAAAAGGCTTTGGTGTATGTTTGTGAACAATACGGAACTTTCCATTGAGATCGCTGTTCCTGGATTGTTGCTTCGAACGCTGTCTCAACAGTCGTTTTATTCTAAACGCAATAAAGGAAAATAAATCACTATGTTTAGATATGTCAACTTAACCCATACTTTCTATACCTTAAATTAAATCTTTAATATTTTTGATATTACTTATTAGCATTTTCCGCATATACTATAAAAGAAGTATAATTTTATGAAAATTCGTTCTGCAGGGCTTTTATGAAATTAATTATTAAGCCTTAGAGAGAAAACTATATTAGCAGTTATCATTTTATGTTCCAACAATACATTCCGCTGTTAAAAAACACCAACTAAGTTTCAATTTTTCTTGAATTCTGTATGATTTTTTAATATTTTTCTTTATTTTCAAAGTTTTCTTGTTGACTATAAAATAGCGTCAAACTTTCATAATGCCCATATTCGCTGTAATGTTTTATTATTTAATGTTTTATCTTAAATGTTAAAACAAGTTATTTGCCTACCCTAGTGCTTACAATGAAATCAGCATTTACGCAGGACAATTAAAAATGTACACATAAATTAAAAAGTAATTTAATGCTTCATGTAATCTATTTCTGAAGGTTGTGTTTTCAAAGTAATTTGTTTTCAGAAAATTTCTAAAACGGACCCTCCCTAAATCTCTGAAACTCTTCCTAGATAAGATATTTTGCTTAATTATTCGGTAATCTAAAATCATTTCAAAGCAGATCAATTTTTAGGTTTCCGTATACATACATACATATGGAGTAATATACGCAATGCAGAGAAAGTTATGTATTACGGCGGAAAATCGATTTCGAGATTTCAACGGAAATTAACATTTTGGGGTCCCGTGATACCGAAAAACGTTGTTTATTTTCAAAACGTCCATCCATTTGTCACACCGTCTATCAGTCTGTAAACAACACTAGCGCCTAAACCATACGTACAATTTATTCCAAAATGGATAATCCCCGGTCGATGTGGTTCCACTGGAGGCGCCGCAATTTTCATAAACTTTCTTCGAAATTTAGGGGTATTTGAAGCCCCGCAGACATTTTCAAACTTTTTCTCAAAAACTTCTCGAAATCTTTTCTTTAAATTTTTGTAAGAATAGAGTAAAATATACTTGAAAAGATCGCATAGGTCCGATTTTCACGGATAGCTCACAGTTTTCGAAAATTGCAAAAGTTTAAATTTTTTTCGGGCTCTTCCAACAACTACAACATTAAAGATAAAGATTTTTATTTCAAATACAATTTGTTCTCCATAGTGAGTTCTTTTATTATCAGGTACAGTTTTCGAAAATTTTAGTAGTTTTCGCGAAATATATGCAGTTTAAAAAAATTACAATTGCAAGATTTTCTCAAAAACGGCTCCAAATTTTTTCTTTAAACTTTTGCTAGAGATAGTGCTAAATGTACTCTACATGAATGAGAGATGACATGAACGCCATATAGCCATATAGCTTTTGATTTTTAAAAAATTACAAATATTTTCTCCTGTCCCTCACGTTGTTAATATTTACATTACCTGCGATTTGTTCCACATTGTTATTTTTATGAGTACATGTGCTTTAAATAATGTCATATAAAGTTTCTTGAAAACTCAATTGGTCTCTGTGTAAACTAGCTCAAAATTTAGCATTTTCAGAAACAACCGCCATTTTCTCATAAATATCTCCAATTTTTTTTCAAACTTTTCGAATGGATATTGCAGAGAATTCCACTCTTTAAGCTGACGTTAAGTTCATTTTGGGGTATATTTTTAATTACGGAAATGTAATTTCTTTGAAAGACGGTTTCGAGTCCCGTCTTGGGTTTGGTTGTTTGTCCCTTCTCTCTCATGAGTGTTGTCGCGGAGGGCCTCGTGTGCTGCTGACTTCCGATCAGAAGAGCTCACATGCGTGTTGGTATCTAATTTATAGTCAAATGTGTATTGGTGTTCGAAAGATATCTCACACCGTTAATATGCACATTTCTAGCAGTTTGCAAGCACTATTGTATTTGTGAGTTGATGTACTTCAGATGACTTCTATTGATGTTTCTCGAAAACTCAAAAAGTTTCTGTGAAAAGGAGCTTCAAATTTCCCATTTTCAGTAATGCTTATAACGCCATTTTCTTAAAAACGGTTCCAAATTTTTTAAACAAAATTGGCAGCTGGAAAGGGTGTGTGTCAAGTCCGAGTAGCGAGCCGAGACCAAAGGAAATAAAAAACTAATACTGAAAAGTCTGTGCCATTCTGTAGCACCACTAGTTTCTCTTAACGGCGGATTTTGGGGGAATGTAAAATTCCGATGCAGAATGAACCTTTTTATCATGTCTTTCTTTGACATGCACCGTGCAAAATACGTGTGCACCGTAATCAACTCGTCCACACTGTGAAATTCTCTACAAGAAAGGTTATTCCAAATGAGAATCCACCTGTAATTGTAACGAATAAATATTTAAAATTCTGCAAATCATATATCAACTTAGATTTAGAAAGCAAAAATGAGACTTAGGATTGGTTTTAGGTGAGCACTACACGTTTATTGTAATTAATGAAACTAGTGGATAAAGAAGGGGATAACTGCACTAGTGGTATGTTGAAGAAAACGAACAAAGGCAGGAAGGCGCTAGTTCAGTATTTGTCTGCTTCCTTTTAAGAATAAATTTAACCCTCCGGCGGGCGCGTAGTGGCACTCGGTTCCGTATTCTTACATTGTTGGTTGCTTTAGCGTAAATAATTGGTGTTACACATATGAGCTCATAGTTATTCTTCATTCATTATATTTTCAATCTGATGAAACTCAAATCACGATTTTAGACACTGCCAATCGACCGTTATTCATTAGTAATTTAAACTCTGCAAGGGTCGCGGCACTCCGTACCGCACGCGCTTTGTCATGTAAGTATAATATTTGCGTATTTTATCCATTCGAATTCTTACATCTTTTTGCTTATTGAGATTTATGACAAAGATTTTGGAGTACTTACTACTAATTCAAATCTAAATGCGTTGTTTCCGAAGAAGCGTTATAAGGCACGTTTGCACCGTATTTATTCCCTTTCATGTAACAAGACTTGGAAGAAGCGAGTGATGAATCAGGGTTTTGTTAATATTGTGATTTCGTTTTGTATTTAGTAATTATGAAATAAAATGTATAAAAATATAAATAAAGAATATTTCCTTCACATTCCATAACAAAAGTAATAAGTATTTTGTCGCGAAATCGAAGATGATAAATGCGGCACGGAGTGCCGCCCACGCCTGCTGATGGGAAATAATGGGACGCGCCCCGCCGTAGGGTAAATTTTGAGAATTTTTACGTCTTTAGCATTCAAGACATTCGATGACTTCATATCATTCAGAAGAAGACGTATTTTAGTTGTCCTTGTACCTATTTATGATCACCAAATGCCTTAGAGGATAGGAAAATAATTTTAAAATGAAAGATAAGTATTTATCATATTCTGGATCAAATGTCAGAAGAAGCTGTAAAAGCAATGCAAACATTGCATCCCAGTGAAAGTAAATACACATGCGAGAGATATAGTTATAAATTTTGAAAAATGGAAAAAAGAAATAGTTTCTAGTTCACCGCAGGTTTTGTTTGCATACTTTTGAGAAGAGTAAATACGTTTGTATATTTTCACATTTTTAATGTGCTAACACCAAATGTATTTTATATTTATACATTTAATATATTATGTGGTTAAATATTTGATGTTGTTTTATTAGCGGGTGCCAAACCAATGTGCCATCCATGCTGAAGAACACGTTGCGTGTAAAGACAACATTGACATTTCACATTTCAACAACAACAACAAAATATTTTATAAATAAATAAAAGTGTTAAACAAAAAATTGAACTGTTTTAGCCAAAAAGAATTAAATAGATCCTTGGTGACTTGTCCGGACGACGAATTTCTTATTACCAAGAAAAATTTAGTAACTAGAAGTTCGATATCTATTTAATACAAATAAAATAGTGTAGTATTTATCAATAGATAATTATTGTTATGTTATCCAAATTAAGTAAGTGTACTATACATGTGCATCTTTCTAAATAGTAACTAAATATTTGTTCATAAGTGTTCTTGATTAACGTACTACGTTAACTGTGATGTGCATGTTCTGTTTGTGTTCATAGTGACTTCATTACAGGATCATTACACATTTCTGGAGTTCACATTTGTAGTTGTGGAGTTTTAATTGCGCGTGCGTAATTATTGGGCAATCAATTATTTAACGTGAAATTAATGATTGCATTTAACATACTAAACGAAACCTCAGAATTCGAATCCTGTTGATTTCCTTGCGTACATCCCTCATCTTAGGCAATATTAGATGTGCAGATTAGATTAGATTAGATTTATTACTAATTCTGCAATTAAGTTTAAGGACTTGGTGGCAGAATACACTAATTTAACATTACATAACTTAACAATTGTACGAAAATTTCAAACTTTACAAATTAACGTGAACATTTGGCGGTGCGAGCTTTCGTAGCACTTCACTTCACCTCACTGTTGATCACTGAGCTGTAATGTCTTTCTTACGCATTCTTTTTCCTCTACTTCACAACACCACCACCTAGGCCGCCACCTCACAACACCTAGGCCGCCAAGTATCGGAAGCGGGGTTTTGTGGCCGGGCTCGCCCAGCAAAGTCCTGGTCGCGCGGTGTGGTGCGGCGGCGACGGAATCCAGCGGGGCCGGAATTTGAGCCCCCGCGCGCCGGGCCGGCGTGGGGCGCCTGTGTACATTGTGGAGGCCTTAATCTGACGGGCAGCGCTGGCCGCAATCGCCGCGCGCGCGGGTTTTGTTCTCGGCTGAATAGGCGCGCGCGCAGGGGCTTCCGCTCCGAACTATTACGTTCCCCACCCCGCCCCGCTCGAGACCCCGCCCTCCTTCCATCGCGCTCCGCCCAGCCACCCTCTGCCTACGTTCTGCGCTTCCTCTCTCTCTCTCTCTCTCTCTCTCATACACACACACACATTGTCCCCCGCGTTGCCGCACCGCCCTTTCCGTGGCTAGCACCGCCCTCCCGACCCTCCTCCCCGCCGTCCCCGCCTGACCCCGCCCTCTTTCCAAAGCGCTCCGCCCAACCGTCCTCCTCTCCTTACGTTCCGCTCTTCGTCTCCTCCTCTCTGTCGCACTTTCCCCCGCGTTGACGCCCCGCCCTTTCCGTGATGACCCCACCCTCCGACACTTCGCTCTACACGCGTTCCACTCCGCAGTCCTCGCCTGACCCCGCCCTTCTTCCATCGCGCTCCGCCCTCCCCTCCCTAAGATCCCTTCTTCCTCTCCTCCCACATCCTCGACCGCGTCGCCGACCGCCTTTTCCATGGCCAGCCTCACCATCCTGGCTCTTCACAACGCCGTCCCCGCCTCAGCCACCCTCTCCCTACGTCCCTGCTCTTCTCTCTGTCTCACCGTCCTCTGCGTTGCCGCACCGCCTTTTCCGTGGCATGCCTCACCATCCGACCATATGAGCGTTTCTCTTTCCTGTCATCACTCTCTTGTTCATTTGCCGCGCCCTCTCTACGTCCCTGCCCCACCACCGCCCCATCGATTTCCTCCACGCCGCTGCTTAGTTTTGCCCAGCCATCTCGCTTCATCCTTACCCCTGTGATTGGGCGCTTTCGCCTCACTCTACCCCACCTCGCCACTCCGCTTTACCTTTACTGCGCCTCGACATTCCTTCCATCCTCCGCCCTTCCGTCTTTCACTTTCACTTTTCCCTTCCCTGTCCCATCCCACCTCGGCACTTGCTTTTTGCCATCGCCTCGTTCCGACAAACCACTTCACTCCTTCTCCCTTTGTTCTGCCTGCTCGTTCCGCCCTCAGCTACCCCCTTCGCTCTGCGTCCTTTCTACTCCGCTCTATTTGCATTTTTTCTCTTTCTCTCTCTCTCTGTGACGTCTTGCATCGCCCCCCTCGCTCGTTTCTGCCAGCTGTGTCCGGATCCCATATCCACGCCAACTGCCCCCTCCCCTCGTAGCTCTTACCCCGCTGCCGCTCACTCCCTCTGTGGCGTGCCATCCTGCCTCTCTGCTCTGTCCTGCTACTACTCTCCGCCTTCACCGCTCTCCAACCCGCCCCTCTCAGCGCTTCATCTCTCAAACCATTTCCGTAATATTATCTCTCTCCACTCCAAAACCGGGAGAGGTGGAAGAGGAGGTATTAATTGATGTCATTTAAATGCTTCTGGCCGCGAAGTCCTAGGTTTGAGTCCCGACGATGGCAGGATTTTCGACACTAGCTAGGCAGCTAGGTCGAATTTAGAGCTGCCTTGGGGAGAACTCTACCGGAGGGAAGCACCAGGCGAAAGCCGGAGAAGTGCCCTAACAAACGTGCCACGGACTGCGGGCGATCTTTACACATACACCTACCACTTATGCCGGGAGACCGGTCTGGAACTTAGAGTCCCGGCCGGGTAAGTACCCCGCTGGTGGGACATGGTGGGGCAAAGCCGTCCAGCCGATAGTAGGTCGGCGCCGGATTTCACCGTCCAGAGGGGGTGAAGATCACCACCACCTTCAGAGGAGAGAGAGAGAGAGAGAGAGAGAACTTGTACTAAACTTGCGAAACTACTGACTTTAGCAGTGGATACACCCAGGATCATTAATCAATCAAAATATATTGCAATACCCCGCTCCGCCCAACCAGCCCTCGCGTCCGTGGTCCACCACAGGAGTTCCCCTGGGTAACGCGAAATGAGATACAGCGATTCGCCACCTACGCTTGACCATTGTTGGCGTGCGGATCTCCACACGCTGAAGGGAAAACTGCACATCTATACTGGACAGCGCGTCACCAAATGGCTAATCTGACAAGTGTGGGCGTTGGCTAACTAACAACCCAACCAGCCTTTTCCGATCCCTCTTTCTTCGCCCCCTCCACCCATCCATATTCCACCACGCTTCTTGCGGATTCGATGGTGTAACGGTCAGCTTGTGTAACGATCGGATTGTCAGATGGTGTAATGGTGGGATTGTTGTACTCAAGATTGCGGGTTCAATCACGATCGAAGCCGTGGATTTTTAAGGGCGAGAAAATACTTCGTACACCTTTCGGAGATGGAAGTAAAACCGGCTGTCCCATGTAGTATATTTGCTGCATGTAAAAGATCCTCAAGTCTAAATGAAGCCTCTGAGCTAAATTCAAAATCGCCTGTTTGGTCGCCCAGGGAACACCTCCTGCTGGGTGGTGAAAGGAGCGTAGCGAAATTTGCGTGGTCAGACGAAAGAGCAGGCCTGATGGTCCAAATCTCGCCACGTAAAATAAGGCATTAACTAACTTCTTCGCCCCCACATTGTCGCCCCGCCCTCGCCGACGCGACGCCCCCTTCCACCCCCCGCTCAGCTAGCCCTTTCGCCCCTCGGCCCTTCGCGACGCCGCCCCGCCGCTCTCGCTGTTCCCTTCTGTGGGTTGAGGCGCCGGCTGTGACGATTGAAGGTGGACGCTGAAAGGAATGTTTCGGAATTTTTACGCGGCTGACCACTAAAATGCTTTCCAGTAAATGAAAAATTGGCATTGTTGCGTACTACGAATCATATTGTGCAGTTTCGAAAGAAATAAGACTTTATTTACGTTTTGAGAATGAACCATTCGAGGCTTAAAATTTATTTTAAAAAGCGGCAAAATGGAGAATCCATATTCTACTTATTTTGCTGCCCCCTTTACATCTAAAAGACGAAGAGAATTCTTCTTATAAAAAGACAGTCACATTTGTACGCGTTTGGTTCGTAGTCTCCATATAAAATTCTACGTTGTGTTTAATTATAAAGTGAATATTGTAACATAATTGTTGTGCAAATCTTCTTCAGTTAAAAAATGTCAGTACAGATGATGTTCAACACATGTATGCCCTACCCATATCTAAAGAAATGAAAATATTCAAAACAAACATGTAGAAAATAATTGTAGTATATTGATAAATAAATTAATAATTAGTTCCTTGTTATAAAAGTATTCCTTCCGTTATATCCCAATAACGTCTGGGGGTCTGGCCACTTCCACCTCTCATTGGCATTATCCGGTAGTGGATGACATAGGTATCGTGGTGTTCAGAATTAGTATTATTGAGAATCCTTTACAATTTTGGTTTTTCTGGCAAGGCCAACATCTGATTAAATTTTTATTGTAATTATTCATGGCTCAAGTAATGTCTTCTAACCAATAATTATACTATAAATGTTCTGACCATTTAGTTTGCAAGAAAAATCGTGAAAACGTTTCTGAGTACACTTAGAAAAGTTGTATCTTGTACTTTTCTTTTAAAATTCGCTTTCGTTCCATGTTAACTATTTTTAAGAAGAAAAATTATATATGTAACAAGTTTTTTTTACACAAATATTAAGTATTTTATCTGGCCTAGGTATTACTGCGCAAATACCAAGAATCGATCTTCTCTATAACTAGCATTTACTCGCAGAGGACTTTGCGATCTCTGGGGCCCTAACAAATGCGTTAACTGCGGCACTAATCCAGTCGACATTGTTATGGCCGCTAAGGATGGTAATATCGGACAGAGAGAATTGCGCCGTTCTCGATTCTAAACTGAAAAGCTCCGATCTTGCGTCAGGATTGCGCATTGACAATGAATTCCCAAGTATTCGCGCATCGGCGGAGGACTATCTGCTCTTTATTGCAGGGCAATCCATGGAGCCATTCTCTGAGCCCTACGCCAGAGAGCTGGAAAGCTGTCAGAAGCAGTCAATAGCTCCCTTCTCATGAAACTATGCGCACACGACAGCCCTTGTGCTTCGAAACATCGAAAGAATTTATAAGTCATCTCTTGATACGTGTATTACTTCACTCCATGCAAATCGATACTTAAAACTACGATACTAAAAAACCAAGAAGAAAAATATGATATGAAGTGTAGAAGAGAGTTTCAATTTAGGATTCTATAATGTACACGATCTGTACATAGTACTACGCATTATTACGGTAATTTATGCGATTCGTTATTTGATTCGTTATTTGAAATATTAATCTGTTGAGTTATTTCATTCAAATAAAACCACATTATGTCTTGTTACATAACGTATTTTCAAAATGAAACTTTCGACAGATCAACATCACATCAGCCGGTCGTAACGTAGTTTGTCGCCGCCAAATAGCGTCGTGTCCCTTTATTCCCTGCCATTCATTCTGTGAGTAAATAAAAAGGGATTAGAAATCGAATACAAATGGGAGGTGTCAATGACGGAAGTAACGTAGATATTTGTGTCTATCTTTGTTTAAGTAAGTAGTTACTGTTTCAGGGTAGTTTACGTAAGTAGTAACTGGTAGGGGAGAGAACTGGTCATTGCTAAAGATTGGAGCCTGGCTGTTCCTAGCTTGCCTGTTTTCGTATCTTATTAATCTACAACGAAGCAAACTATGCGAACTATTCAACTGTGAATTGCGTTGTATCCTGAACCAGTTGCAGGTCTATTAAGTTTGTTAATTAATTCTTCTTTATAGAAAGAGCAAACACAATAACTTGCCTTGTGATTTTCCTTGCAATGTATTCAATGAAGTTGAACTCCTAATTTAAGAAGTGTACATTTTGAGTAATGATAGTCATTAAGACATTTTACGCAGTGACCGTTGTTGAAACAGCTCGTTGCATGCCCAAAGCGTTGACAATTTTTACAGTAAATAGTTACATAACTTTGCAGATTAACAAGGAAATAGTTTTAAGTATTTATTTTTAGAATTGTTTGATGAGCAACACTGTTTTCAACATATGTAAGGTCTCCCTGTTTTTATCATGGTGTCTGACCTCTTTTAATCTTGAAAAATTTATCATTGAGCTCGTTTTAATATGAATGTTTAGAAACTCCGGAACATCTTTTAACTATCACTCAACACGTTGACTGTTGGGTATTTAAGGAGTAAATCTCTTTCATTATTTTTGCAAAATGTTTTTAAATTTCTAAAATTAAAATTCTAAAAATTTTCAATGTTCCCCAACTGCATTTAAAATTTATTGTTACTATATTTGATTTCAACATTTTCAAATTCATTTTTCACTATATCCTCTTTAATTAGTTTATAATTCAGCATGTCATCATGTTTCATTGTAATTTTGAATAATAATTGAAGGGAATTTTTATTGCCTTGAACTCACTGTCATTATTCTCATCTAAGTTTTGAAAGCATTAGAAACTGTTTGCTACAGGTACGATATGTCTCATTTGATTTTCATCATTTTGTGAACATTTTTTATCACTATCTTCAGTTTCTCGCCAATATACGTCTATCATTTTAGTTGTGGTGTTTAACGTGAGTTGTTTCGCACTCTGAACGGGATGCCCCACGTGCTTTTTAGTCTTTTGTAGCTGATCGTATGGAATTTAAAGTTTAGGGGTGGGGAAACTTCACAACGAACCATGATTAACAAGTGCAGTGTACGTACAGTTGCAGTGTACGTGCAAGTACAGTTGCAGTGTACCTTGCTGCTGAATTTGTACAAGGTTTTTATTATACCCTGCAGTAGCAAGTTAACATTCAATTGTGGCTGAAATGGTAAGCACCGAGCACGATATTGCAGCAACAACTGACCGTTTGGATTTGTAAAACGTTTGTTATTTTTCACCGAATGTGATGAATCTTCAAAGATCATTGTTGTACCATTTGTTACCTCCCTTGCAATTTTTATATGCTGCCATACAGAAAAAAATAGTTTAACCTACACGCTATTTTACTAATGAAACAGCCACTAATACCATCAGCGTCGATTACTCAAAAACTTTAGTGGCAGTTAATGAACGCCCATCGCGAGGAGCGATTCTGGCGGCGGTTTACCCCGATGAGAAGTGAGCTCGAACTCATTGAAAATGTGCACTATGTTCCGGTGGCATAAAACTTGCAACGAAATTAAGAAACTTTAAAAAAATATTTTCGTAGGTAATTCTTACTTGTGAGGCCTAAACAGGAAAGGCTTTATTTAATATTATTCTTAAAAACACGCCAGCACAAGATTTTTCTCCTTAATTTACTGTCCATGTATCATTTTTTAACTGCGTGTAAGTCTGCTGTATTTATTGCAAGCTTTTTCTATCATTAATTATTACAACTGGTTTTAGAAACACGATCATAGTGCCTCGGGGGGAAAATGTCGCTGTTTCCCGAATATGTGACGCTTGACTGATATTATCTGTTTCATTGGAGATGGCCAAGTAAGGTTTAGGGTCGCTCGATGCTAAGGATAAAATGAGGACGGAACGACCACGCGCTGTCCGGAGCCTCATTCTAAGGAGACACTCCGGCATTCGCCTGAACGTGATCATGGGGACAGCTGCTCAGAGCAGTTGGCTTGCGAGCTTGATTTCATCAGGCGCCACCTCACACTTACCTGATGCTAAACACGTCAAGTAAATTTTTGTCTTCTTGACGAGATCAAACCTGCGACCTTCGAATCACTGGTATGCTCGAGCCCTAAGGCGTTACCTTATGCTTTAGTTATGCGTTATGCTTATAGTTTAAAAGTAAAAATAAAACTAAGCACGTTTTGCACAGTTAAAATTTATGGTAACTCGAATCTCAGAAATTCATATTTGTCTTCGCAAGTTTCGTATACGCATGGCATCATTCGATAGTTTGAAACACATTCTCTACCCGCCGAAGTAAACAGTTTTAGGTGGCGGTTCCAGTAGGGCCAATTTTGGCCGAAATTTCGGTGGGCGGATGTCGTACGGACAAAACCAAAAGAAACAGATCTTTGTCTGACACTCTGTTTCTGGACGCAAAGGTCACTCGGGTTCACTACGACACTTCCCGTTCAACCAGTTTCATTGGTTGGTTTATTTATTGGTTATTCCCAGCGCGTCAACTGCTATGGTCACTTGTCCCGTAAGTTTAGTGCATTTTTTGGGTGAATTGGCGGTGATCTTTCCCCGCTGGATGGTGAGATCCAGCGCCGACTTACCTTCGGCTATCGGGGATTTCCCGAATCCGGTAACTGCCACCAGCGGAGCACCGCCCCAACCAAGGCCAGGTCTAAGATCCCGCCTGGTCTCCAGACTTGTGTGATAGTATAGTGCATGTAAGTGCGTGTGTGTGTGTGTGTGTATGTAAGGGATACGATACGACAAGAATGGGAAGGAAAGATAGCGCGCAATCTTTGGCCCATTTTTTAGGATTCTGCTTCGGCCTTCGCCTGGTATATCGGAGAAACCAACGTTAAACTACCGACTAGAAGAGACGGAACTAAATTCTTGTGTCTAAAATCCTGCCAGCCACGGGACTCGAACCTAGGACCTCCCGACCTGGGGCCAAAGTTCGTCCAAAATCGTCTCCACTGTAACCGGCGCCTTATTGCCTGCAAAATATCCTCTGCTCAAACGCTGTGTCGGAGAACAGAAACCAATTACTGTTACCTGCGCTCAACCGCCGGCGGGTGTGGGCACCTCAATGCCATGATGTGGCGTGTGACGGCGGCGGCGTCCCGTCAGGTCGTGGGATGACGGCCTATGCTGCGCCGCGCCGCTTGCCCTCGTGAACGGGGGGGCGGGGGGGGGTGGGCGGGGGGCGGTGTGCTGTCACAACAAGGGTCAAGGTGTCCCGTCACACGCCCGTACGCTCGCCACCCCGGCCGTCACTCCGGACGCCAACCGTCGCTCTCAGACGCCTGGCGGAGACCTGTGGAGCTGCGACGGAAGGAGACGGGTTCTCACAAAAGGAGAGAGACGAAGGGAACTTAGCAATTAGACTGCAAGAGTTGGGATTGCACGAAATGGAAACTGCACATGTTCAGTACGAATTGATGAACAAAATATGTTTCTTGTGAATAGTAATTTCTTTATAGTAATAATAATAATAATAATAATAATAATAATAATAATAATAATAAATACCGACTAAAGATGTAATAGAAGCTTACTGGTCGTCACTTTGGTCTGCAGATCTTCATCATGATAATAGTGTCCCATGGATAATTGAAGAAGAAATGCGTTGCCAACAAATGAAACAGATGCAATTTACAGGTTTCACAGAAGAAAATATCACCTTTACCATAATTGTAAAGCAACAGGTGTTCATAACATTCACAACTATTGGTACAAAAAATTCACATGTACACACGCGCTACTAGCAAAACATCTCACAAATTTGTACAGCAGCCAGAGACAATGCCACCTTACTTCACACAGGGAATGACGTATTTGAAATCAAAAGATTCTGACACAACAAATCCATCCAAATACAGACCGATCACTTGCCTGCCCACAATCTACAAAATATTGACTTCATGCCTTGCAAACCAGATAAATGCGCATTGTGACAAGAACAAAGTTATAGCTGAACAGCAAAAGGATGCAGACAACACTCCCAGGGGTGCAAAGGGCAGCTTTGATTGATTCTGTAGCACTGGAACAGGCGTACAAAGATCGTAGAAATATATATACAGCTTACATTGACTATAGTGAAGCATTTGATTCAGTTCACCATTCCTGGTTGTTGAAAGTTCTCAAAATATACAAAATTCACTCAGCAGTGGTCACATTTCTTGAATACACCATGAGAAATTGGAAAACAGCAGTCACGCTCAGCAGTCAAGACAAATGTGTGACAACAGACCCCATTACCATTAGGAGAGGCATCTTCCAGGGAGACTCTCTCAGTCCCCTTTGGTTCTGTCTAGCACTGAATCCTCTTTCAACCAGATTAAATAATAGCAACTATGGGTTCAACATCAAAAGTAATAAAGTGACTCAGTTCAAGCTTTCACATTTAATGTACATGGATGATACAAAATTGTACGCAACAACAGCGACACAACTTACACACTTGCTCAAAATTATAGAAAACTTCTCCAGGGATATTTCTATGAAATTTGGAATAGACAAATGCAAAACACAAAAAATAACTCAAGGAAAGCGCAAATGTAATGGCTTTCAACTCCAAACAGGAGAAACAATAGAGGCAATGTCTGGAGAAAATACCTATAAATATTTGGGTTTCGCTCAATCCAGACGTATTGAACACCGAGTGATTAGAGAAACGCTCGTGAAAACATATATGAACAGATTGACCAAAATTATGAAAAGTCAACTCAATGGGAAAAACAAGTTTAAAGCAATCAATACATTTGCAGTACCTGTTCTCACCTACTCTTTTGGTATCATCCACTGGACCAAAACTGATCTGGAAAACATCGAAAGGAAAACAAGAACAGCTCTAACCAAGCATAGAGTGCACCACCCTAACTCATCAATAGAAAGACTTAAGCTACCACGTCAGGAAGGAGGTCGCGGCATAATAGACATTACAAACCTTCACAACAAAATAATTCATGCACTTCAAGAATATTTTGTCACGCAGAAAAACGACTCGTTCTTACATAAAGCAATAGTACTAGCAGATAGCAAACTCACGCCACTAAATTTGCACCACTATGATCATGATTCATTAAGCTCTGCAACTGAGCCACCTGACAAATACCAGTCCTGGAGACAAAAAATAATTCTTGGGAGACATCGCCACGATCTGCCACAGTCCTATGTCGACTTGGAAGCGTCGAACGCCTGGCTTTCCCGTGGCGATTTGTTTGCCGAAACCGAGGGACTGATGATAGCAATCCAGGATCAAGTCATCAACACAAGAAATTATCGTAAATACATCCTTAAAGATTCAACTCTGGGAAATGATTTATGTAGACGGTGTCATCTGTCCAGCATCCCACTGTCCATTCAACATATCACATCCGGCTGCAAAGCCATAGCCCAAACCGATTACAAACATAGGCATGATCAGGTAGCCAAAATTATTCACCAAAGGATTGCAATAGACAGTGAGCTTCTGGAAAACAAGCTGCCATATTACAAGCACACACCAACAACTGTGATGGAAAATTCTGCATGCAAGCTATATTGTGACAGAACTATTATTACAGACAAGATGATAGCACACAATAGGCCAGACATTACGCTAATTGATAAAATTAACAGAATCACTTACCTAATTGATATCGCAATCCCAAACACAACCTTCAGTCCTCTCACACACAAAAGGTGTCCAAATACACTGATTTAGCAATAGAAATAAAAGAACAGTGGAAAATGTAGAAAGTTTACACAGTACCCATCATTGTGTCCACAACTGGTGTCATCCCAACAACTTTGCATAACAGCCTACAACAGTTGAAAATGTCAAAGACATTGTACATGGAGTTACAGAAAGTTTCCATCCTCAATACTTGCGCAATAGTCAGAAAGTTCCTCAAAAATAGTATTACTCATGCCTAATACATGTAATCCTGCTTCGACATCGAAAAGGGCCGTTACTTGGCAAGAGCCCGTACGGTTACCTCAATCCTGAGATTTTATCCAGAGACAGAACTGTATGATGATGATAATAATAATAATAATAATAATAATAATAATAATAATAATAATAATAATAACTCCACCTAGGGAGTACACGACCTTGGAGTTGGTGGTGGAGCTTGAGTACCCCCATGAGCCTGAGAGCTATGTCAGTGGTAGCCTAGCTACTGGTAGGGCCTCCCTTACTGAATAGGTTGAAGGTGAGGGGTCCGACGGAGAAGTACTCCATTTTGAGGAGAGTGGGTAGTAAGTAGAGAGGGAAGGGTCATGAACCTTTGGACTTCCTGTTGTCGGCCCATGGAGGGTACAGGAGAGAAACTGGGTTGGCACACCAGGCCACTGATTAGAGTGGAGGCCCGAACCTTGCATTAGCCAGCGAAGGAGGCTGCCTTCAGCAGTCAGTGAAAATCCCGTGGGGTTTAGTAATGCCGACTGGCGATCGGAGGGACCCCTTGCTGGGCCCTGCGGGGGGGATGTCCCGAGGCCACTATGGGTCGCAGTAACGGATGGCAGGAAACAACCCAAAGGTTAAGTGTGATCTGTAGAACTCGAATTTGCTACCTGCGAATCTTCACTTGAAACCAATGAGCCAAATGGATAGAACAAGCAATGTAATGAACCTTAACGTGCCTTGTTCTACCAATGTCCAATACCTGCTCAGGAACCGAGCTAATGTCACCTTGTCGACGCCTGGCCATCCCACGGATGTTAGTCCCAGGGACCCAGAGCCGGCAGTAGCTCGAAGCCATCGTCAGAGATGGACCCCGGGATGAATTAAAGGAGGTGATGTGGTGCTTTTACTATGCAAAAGCGAAAAATGGGGGCTCAGAATAGAAGTTTTCAAGGTATGGAGAGAGCGGAACCCAGATATGAGACCTACCCTAGACTCAAAGAAGCTTGCCAGTCAACGACGATACATACTCAGCAGTGGAAAATTCACAGCAGAACAACTGCTGACATTGAGAGAAATGCGGAGTATGTACTTCGCTCGAACGATCCACATGACGAACATGTAGAACTTGAAAATGATGATCCCGTGGAAGGTTCATCTCTTTCCAGTGAAACACACGTCAGTGGTGAAAATTCATCTGGCGATGAATTACACGATAAGGACATAATACGAAATCTCCTTCGGCGCGAGATAGAAAGAGTTAGTCAACTTCCGTTTGAATCTCGCGAACCGTTAAGGAGAATATACGAAAATGCCAAAGCTAAAGTGATAGAAACAGTGAACTCTGTCTTAAATGAGGTGGTCGAGACCCCAGGCAGAGATCTAGATATTACTGAAATTCAATCACATCATATATGCAACTGGATATCTAGTATCTCAGATAATTTTGGGGCCAGCCAAGAACACCGACGGCCGACAGCAAAACAGAGTAAACAGCTCTGTACCCCATGGATGAACAGAATTGAGAAACGGATAGCCGACACCCGGCGCGAAATATCACTATTAGCTGAGGCATCTTCTAAATCAACGCACACCTCTAAAGTTCAACGAAAAATAATCAATGTTGAACAAAAATACCAAATTGAAAATGACACGAGCAGGCTAATGGTAGTTGAAAAGCTAAAAGAGAAAATTGAGCATGGGCTCAAAGAATTAGACGTTACAAACGTAGAATAGATTTCCGTGTACAGAACCGGTTGTTTGAAACAGACGCGAAGAAATTCTATCGCAATCTGACTCAAAAACCGAATGGCAAAGCTGTTACTCCTTCAAAAGATGACGTCGAGGCATTTTGGGCAGGAATCTGGGAGGAGAGCAGATCCTACAACAAAGACGCATCTTGGCTTCAATCTGAAGTTGATGCTGCCGATGAACTTGTAGAAACAGTGGAAGATGTTCACCAATTCTCGGAAGAGGACCTCTTCCAAGCAATTAAGAACATGGGAAACTGGAAGTCCCCCGGGATTGATAAGATCCAGATTTTTTGGATTAAGAAATTAACAGCAATACATTCTCATCTAGTAAAGGCTGTTAATAAAATTTTAGAAAACCCAAAGGAAGTCCCGGAATGGCTCACACGCGGCATCACATATTTGCTACCCAAAGCGGGAGACAGCTCTTTGGCGAAGAACTACAGGCCAATTACTTGTCTGCCAGTACTGTACAAAGTTATCACTGCAGCCATAGCTGACAAAATGTACAGATATCTAGATAAGAATCATCTAATGCCAGCTGAACAAAAAGGATGTCGTAAAGGCTCTTATGGCTGTAAGGAAATCTTGCTACTGAATAAAGTCATTTTGAATGATGTAAAGAAACGCAAATGTAATTGAGCATGGCTTGGATTGACTACCACACACGATTAGATTTTGAAGACCCTGGAGATCTATCGATTTCACCCTAGACTTATTGAATTTTGCAAGGCTAGTATGAAGTCGTGGAGTACCAGGTTACTAATACCCAGCGGAAAGGAAGCAGTAGAAACCAGAAGTATTCAGATTAACAGGGTATTTTTTCAAGGAGATTCACTATCCCCTCTGCTGTTTTGCATTAGTTTGATCCCACTATCGAGACAGTTGTCGCAAGCTGACTTTGGTTTTAAGCTCCATGGTGATGAAAAGCCAGTATCACATTTGTTTTACATGGATGATCTGAAAGTGTTTGCTAAGAATGAAGCGATTCTCTCCCAAATGCTGTCTGTCGTGAATGACTTTAGCAATGACATCTGCATGAAGTTTGGTCTTGACAAATGTGCAAAAATCAATTTAAAAAGAGGGAAACTCACAACGTCTGAGAACATTGAAATTGATACGCACACTGTGATTCAATATCTTGAGCCAAGTAAAACTTACAAATATCTGGGCATTGAAGAATGTGGAACCATCTCGAATGACAGAATGAAAGAGAGAATTCGTAGGGAGTATTATAGAGAGTGAGACTGGTCCTGCAGTCCGCTTTGAATTCCAGGAATAAAATATCTGCAATAGGTAGTTTGGCGGTACCTGTAGCCGAATACAGTTTTGGACTAGTGGACTGGGACTGAGCAAGAAATTCGCACCAGGATCGAAAAACCAGAAAACTGCTAACAATGCATCATGTTTCCCACCCTCGAGCTGATATACATAGACTCTATGTGGCACGTAAGGGAAGGAGGATGATGCCTCAGACAAATTGAAGCCTCCTGGCACAACGCAATAGTCGTGTTGGGGAAGTATGTAGTCAGCCATCAAGATGAACCTCTAATGAGGCAGGTCATGAAATCTGACCGAAGAATGGGAAACAGAGGCATTGTTAGTGTAGCAAGAAGCATTGCGAAGAAAACAAGTCAAGACACGTCGAATAACACAGACACTGAACTTCTGATGCTGCTAAACATGAAGTGTGAGACACAAAAAATGTTAAAGAAATCGTGGAAAGACAAACCACTCCACGGACAATACCTAAAAAGAATGGACAAAGTGCAGATCAATAAAGATCAATCATTTATGTGGCTTAAAAGGGAAGAATGAAGCCAGAATCGGAAGCACTTGTAATAGCTGCCCAAGATCAAGCCTTGAGAACACGACATTATGATAAAGCGGTTCTCAAAATTTCCCAGATGATAAATGCCGCATTTGCCAGGAGCAAGTAGAAACCATTGATCATATTGTCTCAGCTTGTCCAATCCTAGCAAAGACCGAATACCTGAAAAGACATGACAGGGTGTGTAGCTACCTCCACTGGCAGATCTGTACCGCCCTCGAAGTTCCAAACACATGCCCCAAGTGGTACGAACACTCACCGAAACCGGTGACGTCTGTTGGATTGTGTACGATATTGTACGACCAACAAATTCAAACTGATCGCACGATAGCGGCAAACAAACCGGATATAGTTATCCGGGATTTGGAGAAAAAATCGTGTTTACTTGTCGATGTTGCTGTACCTTGCGATCAAAACGTCGTTACCAAGGAGGCAGAGAAACGTCTTAAATACAAGAGTTTGGAAATCGAGATCAGCCGAATGTGGGGCGTAAAAGCACAGGTCGTCCCGATAGTTATCGGAGCTCTGGGATTTGTTCCGCAAAATTTGAGTAAGAACTTGTCTAAACTCCCAGGTAATTCAAAAGACTGGGAAGTGCAAGAAATTGCTTTATTTGGAACAGCCCACATTTTGCGTAAAGTATTGTAGAGGCACTGATAGTCCCGATCTGCTCCTTAGGTAGCTGGTTGCAACCTGGAGTAGATTTTATATTCAGCCGACTCATAACATCTTTAGTCGTGATGTAATGGAAATAATAATAATAATAATAATAATAATAATAATATAATAATAATAGTATTTTCGTTGTGGGAATAGTAACTTCTCGACGATTTCTCTTGTTATATAACGTCTAGGGCGGATTGTGCGTATGAATGATCTTCGAATCAGCGCGCAGCTAAGTATCGTAGAGGAGAAGAACGAGTACTTGTTTGTGGAATTCCAATGCGGTATTGTTGACCTAATTACATGAAAAAGAGAAATAAGAAGTCTTCTTTGTTCTTAATATTATTACTTGACAGGAGAGAACTTCTTTTATTTCTTATAGTAAAATGTGTTTTATTAAAACGAGGAGAAAACAGTTTGTGATTGCTGGCATTTGTGATGGACTAACGACATCGAACACCAGCGATGGCCTCAACATCCTCGAGGAGGTGAAATTCGATAATGACTGCAACGCTTTCTACAGAAATTCCTGCCTTTCGTTGAACGATGGAAGAAATGAGTTATTGGCAATATTGATTGGAAAATTCGAGAGTATTTATTGTTTATACTGAAAGGGCTTGTCTCTCGTCAGTTGTTTAAATAAAGGAGAACATAAAAATAAA
>JAHLJT010000631.1:17483854-17498834 GCA_031308135.1 Acheta domesticus | reverse complement strand
AATAATGCGAGGAGACACATGCATAATGAGAGTAGTATGTGCTGTTGACGTTTGCTCAATTTAATGTTTTCAGAAGATTCACGCACGCCTAGCAGCACCTAGTAGCACATTATTATACTATAGTAGAAACAAATAATTTACTACATACCGGAGAATGAATTTTCCACTTTGTCAGAATCATGGATACTCAAAACTACTGTTGTTGACAGAAAAATCGCCATTTTTCGTTTCAGCATTACATTATTTTCTCTATTCGGCGTAAGTCGTACTACACTACGTAAGTAGCTTATGACATTGTAAAAATATTGTTCTGTGAGCATGATTTCCTCCTCTGGCCGGAATGAAATTTGCATTTCCACTACAAACCACGTTGGTTGAACAAGCCCTTTTTGTAGAAAAAGTACCTGATGCGCGTCTGTAAATCTGAACATTCTTTAACAAAATTTGTTGCTATTGTAAGAATGAGCCCAAATTTATTCAGCGCTAAAACAGTCTTCCAATGTTCAGTCATTACGAATTTCTAATGTTCCCGGACACAAAATTTTGGAAACATTTCAATTACCACAGGGGTTTACTTTTAGTTATTACGATAATGATATTTTATAAATTAAGGTTGATAAAAAACATCCAACTTTTTCACGAGCCTTTCTGTTTCGCACCAGTTATCGTTAAATCGAAATTAGACTTGAGAATGATACACGAGAATATAAAAGAAAAGCAAATACATTTTAATGAAAATTTTGGCAAACAATTTGGAGCAGTTTTTGAGACATTTTCGGAAGAATCCTTTGGTAATGTGAAGATTTTGTTTTCCTTATGCTTAAGCTTAGGAGACCGCGAAAAACTTAATTGGATATCTCTTGAATACGAGTCCACAAACAGTTTGAATCAATAATATACCCATCACATAATATTCACGTAGGACGGGAGATTGGGAAAATTTGCATTGGATTAATTTGAAAAGTTTTAAAGAATGTGACTATTTCTACGACGCTGACGTCGTTTTCTTGGATCTGTCATTTTTCAATCAATTGTATGCGAGATGATCGAGATACTTTCCGTACGAATATGTTTCTCGGGCTCTTCAAGGTCAATATTGGTCATACATTATTCACTGTATCGCAAACCTGGAAATTTGTCTACTTCGTTACCAATTTTCCTGTCGAGGCTAAGAGTTTCAAAGCAGTCCATGTTTTCTGTGCTCGCAAAGGTGGTCGAAGTTGACGGGCATTGTTTCGTAATTGATTTAGTCAATTCCTGTTTAGCATAGCGACAATACTGTCATTGTAGAGACAAGAAAAAAGGCAAATCGTGAATTACGATGGATTTTAAAATGCGAATCTATTATTCCCATTATTGCAATGTCAGCACAGATATAAACTAGTAGTGCTACAGAATGGAACAGATTTTCCCGTATTAGTTTTCTGTTTTCTTTGGCCTCGGCTAGCGATTCGGACTTGCCACATACTCTTGCCAGTTGCCTCCTATTGCCACCCACACTACATTTTTTAGACAATTTTAATTTTTTCGACTTCCTAACAGTGGAACGGAACTTTTATTTTAATAATATTAAAGAACAGTAAAACCTCGTTCTAAATAGCAATTTTCTTTGAAAAATATGTAGCTGTTTTTAAGAAAAGGGCGTTTTAGTGCTACTGTACATGCAAAAATTGAATCTCTATTCACAGGAATCTTTCGTGGTTTCGAAAAACTTCATGAGAAATTATTTAAAGCACTTTAACTCTCAAATTCAATAGTTTTTAACAATTCCTGGAAATGTGCATATTAATGGTATGAGATATCTTTCAAAAAATTACATTTGTGTAATTTTTGAAAAAAACAAAAAATATCCCAAAATGAACTTTGTCATATTAAAGAGTGCAATTAGCACTATCCGTTCGAAAAGTTTGAAGAAAAAATTGGAGCCATATAAGAGGAAATGCGGCAAATGCGGAGCTGAAAATGCGGTTTCTGAAAATGCACATCATTTCTGAAAATGCGGAACTTTGAGCTCATTTCAAGAAATAACCGTTGAGTTTTCGAGATCTTTGTATGACATTATTTAAAGCACATGTACTCTTTAGTGCAATACTGTGAACAAGTCGCCGCTAATGTACGCTAATTAACGACCGCGACGTGAAAGCAAGTAAACAAAATTGCAGTTTAGTAATTTTTGAAAAAACAAAGAAAAAGAGAAATATGGAGTTATTTCATCTCTTAGAGTACATTTAGCACTATTTCTACCAAACGTTTATAGAAAAAATTTGTAACTGTTTTTGAGAAAATCTTGTTTTTGTTAGTTTTTAAACTTGCACGTATTACACGCAATATTGCGCGAAACTACTAAAAGTTCCAAAAATGTACGTGACCTTGACATGACATTACAATGAAAGAACTAATTATGGAGAAAAAAATTAATTGAAGGAAACATTTTCATCTTCAATTTAATAGTTGTAGGAAGCCGCTGTTATAAATTCAAACTTTCGCAATTATCGAAAATTCAGAGTGAAAATCAAATCAAAATTCACCGTGAAAATCGGAGCTATGCCACCTTTATTTTTTTTATTTATTATTTCAAATAGGATTATTATACAAAGTTCAGTTTTTACAACTCTCCATTTGCTTTGTTGGCTTACATCTTACTATAAACTAAATCTATTGAACACTACAATTGACGAGGGGACTCACCGAGCACCTCTAAGAAGCATTAATATTTGCAAAAATGTTTAGGAATGAGTGGATAAGATATCTATTTTTTATTCTTGTTGGGGTTTCATTAAATTTACCTATGCTGATGTGTCTATCTTGGTTGATGAGGGTTAGGTTGGAATAGAAGTTATTGGCCAGGAATGCTATGTGGTGTGCGATGGGATTAAGGTTAAATTCGTGGTGTAACTGCTTATTGGAAATAAACCAAGGGGCTTGAGTGTTGGTTCTTAGAAATTTATTTTGAATTATCTGTATTTTGTTGATGTTATATTTTGCTGCATTTGTCCAAATTGGACACGCGTACAGAAGAAGAGGTCTTATGATGGTTTTATACAAGATGATGCTATTGCTTAGTGAGAGTTTCCTGTGATTTAAGAGTGGTTTTAACTGTATTAATTTTGCTTTGGCTTGCTGAACTTTGGTGTCTATGTGTATTTCCAATTTAATGTGGTGTCCATATGGAGGCCAAGGTATTTAACGGCATTGTTATGGGGAGTCCAAGGGATTGTTGTTGTTGTTCATTTTAAACGGCGTAGGGAAGGAATATGGTCTGAAAGTGAAGACTTTAGCTGTAGATTTCGAGGGATTGATTTTGATTTTCCATTTCGTTGCCCAGGTTTCTATTTCATTAAATGGGATTGAATTTCGTTGGCTATAATTAATTGAGGATTGGGACATGTAGATTACCGTATCGTCTGCAAACTGGGCTATGTGAGTGAATCTTGATGTAGGCATATCTGCTGTATATAAGTTGTAGAGTAATGGAGAGAGAGGTGATCCTTGAGGTAGTCCTGCTGTAATGGGTCGGGGGTTAGAATGATGATTTTCTATTGCAACTGAGAAGGTTCTATTGGTTAGGAAGCTTTTGATTATTTTGAAGAGGTACGTAGGGATGCCTATTGATAAGAGTTTATAGTTTAGTCCTTCATGCCATACCCTGTCAAATGCTTTAGCGATGTCCATGAAAACTGCTATTGAAAATTGTTTTTTTTGGAAGGAGGAGTGGAAATGTTCAGATATGCGCAAAAGTTTATGTGCTGTGGATAGTTTATTTGTGAACCCAAATTGATAGAATGGTACGAGGTGTATTTTTTTCAGGTATTGGTTTAATCTTGTTAGAATTAATTTCTCAAAAATTTTGCTAAAGTGGGGAGGAGACTTATGGGCCTATAGTTGTCAGGGATGCTATGATTTTTATTGGGTTTGGGGATAGGGAGGATGATAGAATGTTTCCAGGTATTAGGGTAGTAGCCAGTTCTTAAAGATGAGTTATATATGTTTACAATGAAAGCTATGGCAGAATTGGGTAGGTTTTGAGAATTACATTGTTTATTTTATCGTGATCGGGGGCTTTTTTATTTGGAAGGGATTTGATAACTTTTAGAGTTTCTTGTGGAGTGATGTACTTAATTTGTTGTGGAACGTTAATGCCACCTTTATATGTCTACTTTATTCTTACAAGAAATTTAAAGAAAAAATTTGAAGCCGTGTTTGAGACAGGTTTGAAAATGTCCGGGGATCTTCATGTAAAGTACTCCCAAATTTTGAAGAAAGCTTTTGACAATTGCGGCGCCTCGAGTGGAAGCGGGGATTGTCCATTGTGGAAGAAATTGTACGAGTACTTATGGTTTAAGAGCTAGTACTGTTCACAGACGGACGGGCGGACGGACGAACGTTTTGTAAAAATCACCTTTTCGGTATCAGGGGACCCCAAAACGTGTATTTTCGTTGAACTCTCGAAATCGATTTTCCTCAGCATTACATAACTTTCACTATACTACGCACATTACTCCGTATATACGTATGTATACGGAAAAATAAAAGGTCATACTATACATATTAATGGCAATACTAAGATCGGCAACCCCTTCATCGCCGCCTGTTTTCCGGGTAGACAGGTGATTGCGATACTTTGTGGCAAGAGAAATTTGCATGTCACAAAACTATGATTTACTTGGGTTCGGGCTAGCTCAGAAGAAATTCTAGATATCTGCTTCGGTGCTATGAAGGATTAGCGTTACAAGAAGAACTCTCATTTATAAGATGACACTGAGAAATTAATATAATCAAATTTTTTTAAAAATAACAAAAATGGAAATTTTGTTGAGCTCAACTTGTGTTACTAGAATAAAACTAACTTATTGCTAATCTACAGCAGGCCAAAGCGCTGCGTCCCAAATTACAAAACTTGAAATTTTAGTTTTTGTTTGCCACAAAGTTTTTTGATTGAGTGGCCGGAAGAGCAAAGATTCGAACTGCTTCTCGGTTTAAAACACCTCACCACTTTTATCCGCTCTTTTGGCGACGTCCGTGAAGGTCGATGGACGGGATGTTTCTCTGGTCTCGGCGGGCAGCTGGGGGAAGGCCAACAACCAAGAAGGCCTGCAGACAGTGGGGTCGAGGACAATGGCCCAGGCTTCGTCGACATTGCGCGTTGAGCGGAGCTTGCAGCAACGGTGTTCTCGGAGTAACTCACAGGTTACGCCAATTCTTTCGCACTAGTAGTTTATCAGTTTTTTAGTGAGTGCGATACCGTACAACAGTACGTTTATTACTCTCCTGTATACTTACATATATACGGAGTAAGGGAAAGTTATGTAATACTGCGGGAAAAACGGCGGATTTCGGCAGAAGAAAATTCATTGTGATCAGAACATGTACAGAGTTTGGAGGCCTCAGACATGCTCTCTTACGATTACTGATTACCTCTGCGTGCAGCTACGTGTTGCAACTTCGGACTTGGACAATTTTTAAACCGCAGTGTTACCAGTTCACTTGATGTTATGTGCCATGCTTGGCCCTAATTTAGTGATCAAGTGATCAGTCACTAAATTGGTTGTGTTTATGAGTCCGTTTTTTTAAATATAATCACGCGGAAGTGACTACGGGAACCGTGGCGACCGCCGCCGTCTTAGTCAATACCAGAAGAGCAGCTGTCCGGAGGCGTCAACGCAGCCAGCTGAGCGACGGTTTGTTTCCGGCCGCTTCCGTCGGCGAGCGTCTGCCACCGTGCGGCCCAGACCTGACCGCCGCGCCGTCTCCGCAGCAGCGATTTCCAGATGGTCGTCCTTTGAGGAGCACCTCCTTGTGCCGACGGCGACGAAAAGGTGGAGCCCTGCCTTCACCTCCCCTTAGGGCCACATTGGCCTGCGTGCAATTCACAGGAGATACCTTCACCTTTTTAACATTTTATGTCGTCAGATTTTAGAAATTGTGAGTACTTTATACCGAAAATGTGTTGTCTGTTTTCAAAACGGCCGTCTATTGGTCTGTCTGTCGTCTGTGAAAAACAATTGCGTCTAAACTAAGCGTAGTATTTTTTCCAAAGAGATGAAAACCCTGTTGATCTGTCCTCACTCGGTCTGAGATTTTGAAAAACAGTCATTAAATTTTGGGGGAACTTTACATGATGCCTCTGGGTAATTTTCAAAAGTTTCTCAAAAAGTCTCCAAATTTTGTCTTTACAATTCTGATCAGAATAGACTAAAATACACTTATAAAGGTGGCGTATGTCTGATTTTCTCTTTTAACCCCGAATTTTTCGAAAATCGCAAAAGTTTGACATTTATTTGGCGTCTTCCTACAACTACAAAATTTAAGAGAAAGATTATTCCTTCAAATGAAATTTGTTAGTTCTTTCTTTAAGGTCATGTGAATTTTTCAAAATTTTAGTGGTTTTGGGTAATACTGCGTACAATAAGTGCAAAATTAAAAAATAACAAAACCAAGTATTTCTCAAAAACGGCTCCAAATTTCATCTTTAAACGGTTGGTAGGGATAGTGCTAAATATACTGTATAAAATGAAATATATGTCATATTTATCTATTTCGTTTTTTCAAACTGTTTGTTCAAATTGTTTGTTTCAAATTAGGCAATTGTTTGTTGTTGTTTTCTGACATGCTCTCGCGTAAATATTTACATTACCGGCGATTTGTTCACATTATTGCATGTAAGAGTACATGTGCTTCATATGATGTCTTAAAAATGTATCCGAAAACTCAAATGTTTTCTGTGAAAATCAGCTCAAATTTCCGCATTTTCAGAAACGCTCAACAGATATTTTTCCAAATTCAGCTCCAAATATTTTCTTGAAATTTTTTGCACGGATAGTGCGAAATGCACTGTTTAAGATATCATAAAAGTCATTTTGGTATATTCTTTTGATTTTTACAAAAAATACGCAACTGTATTTTTTTTAAATACCTCATACCGTTAAAATGCACATTTCCATCAATTTGTATTCATTATTGCATTTGTAGGTGGAAGTCCATCAAATCACTCATTGAAACTTCGAAAATTCAAAAATTTGCTCTGAAAAGAGCTTCAAATTTCGCATTGACAGTTACGCTTAAACAACATTTTCATTCTTTTATAAAATTATGTAAAAAATATATTAATTATCTTTCAGCCTGTTAGACCTTTCAAGGTTTTGCATCATACAAATACAGCAACATATAGCATTTTTCACATATTTTTTATCGAATAATTAATAATAATTACAGAGGAGTGTCCAGGAAGGGTCCTCTAGCAAGCCGAATTTATTAATAAGTTGTTGTTATTAACTTCTTTCTTTTCTGCTGTTTTACGGAGTTGTAAGTAATTATTTGGAATCCCGACTTCTCATTCTTGGACACGGGTATGAAGTTGAACCTAATTGAAATTTTTGGGTTGCAGGGTAGGATGATAGGTTTATATAGAATCGTGGAGAGACTGTATATCAATTGTTTTATTGGGCATACAGAGAATTCTTTTTGAATTTGCTCGTTGCGGATAAATATTTTCTTAACAACGGCTTCAAATTTTTCAACGAAAATTTCCAGATAAAACGAGATTTTACTCTTCTAGAATTATTTTAAAGTAATATTTTGGTTCTACAATTAGCAAAACGAAAAATTGCAAGAAATAATTTAAAAAATAGAATTTGGTGGCGACAAATGGCAACTGGTAAGAGGATGCGTCGCAGCTTGGTCAGGTGTATGAATTTTGGAATCAGGGCATTGCTTACATTGCTGGGAGTTTTTCCTTATTGCGCAATTCCTACGCTTGTTGAATTCCTACGCAATTCCTATCCTGATTCTAGGCCAGGATTAGTAGATGGATGGGTAGGAAGCTGTAGAGTTGGGGGTGGGTGTAAATGCAGCGCACACACTCATAAAAAAGCAACCTTGGCCAAGCAAGGGTAGACTTCTAGGGGACTGGAGATGGCTAAGTTTATGCAGCTGCGCGTCTCCCGGTCCCCTAACACGGCGGTTCACTTGCTACTTCGCAGCAAGTACACGTTTTACAGAGACGACACATAATCATTCTGTAATTTGAGAGAAGTTATTATTTTTATTCTTGTCGTAATTATCCAAGTACGACTTCTGTGCCGCCACAATACTAATACACAATTTCTCAAGTCAATATAAAGTTCGGAATTTAAATTAAATACTTTTACAGTTTACTTACAGTTTCAAGACCCGCTGACCCCTAGTGAAATGTGTATTATTGACTTGCCACAGTGCTGGCACGGAAGTTTTTATTTGGGCCAAGACCTTCGTTTCGGGATTACACCATTGGTGTTGCCTGTTTTGTTGAAAGAACGGGTTTCGTTGAAGTTACTAATGATGTCGTCACACTTTGCCGCAGTAGTAGGGTCAGTATGCATTCTCGTTTACGTATTTCAGATCTTTAAAAACAGATTTTTATGATCTTCTGAAACACATTCATGACTTAAGTATTTCATAATTTTATAGTTTATTTTGAGTTACTGACAGTGTGTCTACAAACATAATTTCTTTAATTACTTGTCCAATGTTTTATTTTTACCTGTATTCGTTGTATTTTGAAAATTTAATCGCTTATTTTTCTAATTAAATCTTATTAAGCGGGTTAGTAAGAAACATCACGTTTTAGGAAGTAACAAATAAGTAATTGTTATACAGTGCATTAGGTGACAATTTCTTTCGAAAATATTGCATTTAGGATATGTAATCCGTAATTATTACATTGAAGGGAGGGAAGCTTCAAGGAATGAATGTAAATTTACGGGGTATCATTTGTCAACGCTTTAAAGTTACATACTTAACACTTCATCAGATGCAGCCTAGAATCGACTAGCCAAATGAAACTAATCATCTCGATCTATTTATTGGGAGAAAACTGCTCACTCTTGCTTTTCTCTTCCTTCTAGTTGGAAGCAAACTCCGCAATAAACTGCCAGGGAGCGCTCGCGACTTCCTTACGACAACCTTCCTTTCTCCTTGCAAGCGAATATGTAGCGCTCAGACAACGCAACTGGATCTTCTTTGTGCAAAGAGCGTGTTTACAGTATTTCTACTGTGAAAACACGGGGCGCACACGCCGACGTCTCATCGCGAATTGGCTAAGTAGAAACGAGGAAAGAATTGCAGTTTGGTATGGCCGATCCGTTACTGACGATGCTTGCAGTGTCAACTGAACGTGTCTCCCGCATGAAAGGGAAGGATAATCAGTTCAAAGGCTTATATAAATGAACTCCGAATTTAGCTTTTACTCTAGTGGCAGAACAAATTGACGAGTAGATGGTAATAATAATAATAACAATAATAATAATAACAATAATAATAATAACAACAATAATAACAATAATAATAACAATAATAACAATAATAATAACAATAATAACAATAGTAATAAAAAATAATAACACGTCTTAAGTTAGGGGTTTAAAATATAAGAATATTAAATTTCGCGACAGTTCATCAAAAGAAAAATAGTACATAGACTGCCATTACATGAAACAAATTAGAACTACTAATGTATGTTATTTATAATCTATCACAAGTTGCAGAGCATCATAAATTCCTTAAGAATCACCAAGTTCAAGTTGAGAAATCCCACTGTCTATGCAAGAATATTTTTGTATGAGGCACAGAAAATATGTTTAGTGGTAAGAACTAGCAAGCTGATTTTTTCCCTGTAATTTCTTAAGATATATATCTTCCAACAAGCAGCATAAAGTAGTAGCTGATAATCCATATTATTAAAAGCTCCATGCAGATCGTACTTTTTCAGTCCGCCTTTCTGGAGCTCTTTCATCATCTTTCCCGATAAAAGCAGGTGTACCCCCAGGATTTATAACCCCTGCAACCCCCTGGCTATGTCCATGGTTCTATGGGCGATAGCTCTGGTTATCGTATAGTTAATCTGACTATCCTTATCGTTTTTAATCCGGATAATTGCTTGTTTAGCATTTCTAATAGCAATTTTGTATTCAGTATTCCACTAAGGAACCCCTTTGAAAGGAACATGGTGCGTATGTGTTATCGAATTAGCAGCTTTGGATGTAATATTAGAGAAAGATGTTACTATCTGGTCAATACTATCACAATTGATTATTTTGGTAGCCTGGCAAGCTAATATTCTTGTAATTAAAGACTGGGTTGCGCCATTCTTGGGTAATTGACACATTTGGTTCATGAATATCAAACGCAATGGGAAAGTGATTGCTATCATATGGGAAATTTATTACATTCCAGTTACATTTCTGTGGTATTGTTGGAAAAGCTTTTGAAAGATCAATGGCACTTCTCCTACTGATACTGCTATTAATTCGTGAGTTCACCGGAGTTGAGGATGAAAGTCATCTATTCCTTTTTCCAATAATCTACCTCTTATCAATTTTGTACGATCCCCACAAGGAGTGATGACAGTTCATGTCTCCAAGAATTATGAACGGATCTATTATCTGATTTACAATGTCATGCTTTTCGATTTCGTGTAGTGGATATCTATTAGGTATGTAAACATTTCCAAAATATATGGGGTAAGGTGAATAAATTTCATTTGATACAAATTTAATGTCGATTTTCATGTTTAGAATTTTAGTGGGTATCAATTTTTTTGGATATACAGTCATGCCACCATAGGCATATTCTAGATTGCTCTGTTTTTAAAGGTGCTATTATATTCAGTTATTTTCCTATGTGTTTTTCTCTTAAAGGTGTATTTGGATTAAAATTTTGGATTAAACCAGGGTTATGTAGTTTGCATATATATTGTAAATTTTCTAATCAGCTGTAAAATCAATTAAGATTCCATTGCAAAACCATGATTGATTCTTCTTTGTAATAAATCCTACTATCAATTGTATCAACATGATTTAAAAACAATATTATAATCTTAAAGAACATACAGTGTTTTAGGTAGTACTCTCTAAACTGAATTCTTAGTTGAAGTTTCTATGGTCTTTTATCTATATTTTTAATACCTCTTGTAAATCTGCTCTTTATGGATCTTTCACTCAATAGCTTATAGGTTTCTTTAGCATACACATTATTGCATTAATATCAATTGAGAAACTTTTCACTATTCTTTGGGGTCAGCTACCCCAAAAGAATTTTCAAGGAATGATTTTTTGAATTGGGTGTACGAGAGAGGAAGTTTGTCTTGGTTGGAATCAATAAAAGTTTAGGTTGGGAGAGAACGATCCTCTATTGACTTGTGAGTTAAATTATCTTGAGTGCCAGGTTCTTCATTTGCAATTTTTTCTCTGTTTTCTTTGGATATTTATGGGCTTGGTCTTTAAATTTTAGATCATTGTTTGATATATTCTCAGGGGGTAGAGGATGATTCAGAAGGGTTTGTTGATTGGAGGGAATTTTGTATAATCCGTAGTAATTAAGTTAGAAGCATTGTGATATGGTTGTTCTGGAGGGGGACTCTCAACTAAAATATTATCATTATTGTTATGTTGCTCTATTTATAACTTGTGTGAGGCTAATGTTATTAATTGGATATTTTCTGGCAATATGGTCTTCATTTTTACATTTGAAACAGGTAATATGATCAGTTATGAAAAATAATCTATATGATGTGTCTTGGTATGAGATTAAAAGTGATTGAGGTAATTAATGTACTTCATTAGGGGGGACAAAGACTTGTCTTCTGAAACTCGTAATATGGGACGTATACCTCGTTCAGGTAGATCAGCTCTGTTAAGGGTAATGTTAGAAAATGTTTGAACATTTTATGGCTGAATAGCTTTTTTATCACCTCATGTGGGATTACTGAACAAACATTGCATATCATAACTTTTATGTTTGCTTAGTAAGGGACTAATCCTCACTTCAGTGTCATTAATAGTAAAAGTTTGTAACTTGTAAAAGTGGTTATATGTTAGGTAGTTAGCGATTTTCTTGCTACTTAAGAACACACAAATCTTATTATTCGCTATGCGCGCCACATCGAAAACCACTTTAAACTGATAAAACTTGATATTTTACTCACAGAGTCTTTTATCATACATCCTTTGTGGGTTTCTGTAATATAATTTCTTGGTCCTTTGATTAGATGTCAGTTGTTGCAGCTCCAGCGTAAGGTTTCAGATCCATGTTGTTATGGGGCGTCTGAGGTTACGTTTTCCTTGTTATTTGGTGTATCCATTTGGACGCGAGTTGCCACTCAAGTAGTAGCTACACACAGAATGCATTTGAAACAGAGAATGTATCACAATTTTGTTTACAGGTTCACCAAACAAGATATTAGGATCAGTCTCAAGGGCACACGCGAACAGAACATGGGATGTTGCTAGTACCGCGGTCTGACGCCTAGTGAAGGAGTATTTTATTGTTTTTGGTTTATTCACACTCCGAGTACCTAACTAAACCACCTCTGACATGGCCGAAAGCTGCATTCTTTCAACTTCGTTGCTGAGTATTCAATATCAACAAAGTTACTCCAAATTTAACTAGAGATTTTACAGAATAGCACAGACTTTCTCGTATTAGTTTTCTACTGTCTTTGGTCTGGACTAGCCATCCGGTTTGACCTCATTCCCTTGCCAGCTGCCATCTACTGCCACCTAAAGTACATTTTTTTAAAAAATTAAAATTTTTCTTTTTCCTAATGGTAGAAGCAAGAATTGGTGTAAGAATATTAAACAAGATATAACCTCGTCCTACATAGAAATTTTCGTTGAAAAACGTGGAACCGTTTTAAAAACAAATGTGGTTTAAGCGTAAATGCAAAATTTGAAGCTCTTTCTCACAGAAAATATTTGAGTTTTCGAAAAACGTCATTGGAAGTCATTTAAAGCACTTCAATTCTAAAACGTAATAATGTATATAAATCGCTGAATTTCGGCATATTAAAGGAGAGCGATATTTTAAAAAATACATTTCTGTAATATTTGAAAAAACAAAAGAATACAGCGAAATGACTTTTATGTCATCTTAAACCAGGCCTGCACAACGCCTGCTCTCGCGGGTATTCTGCACTTGCGAGCCGATCGTCTGCCCGCGGCAGCGCCGAAAGTGCAAGTAGTGGGGAGAAGGAAGCTTTGCGGGGAGGGGACACGTCTGACGTAGCACGACACGGCGCGTAGATTAAATGAATGGGTGTCTAATACAATGATCCATGCTTCAAAATTATATGCCCACTTGTTTGAATGGATTATGTGTAGTATTTCAAGTTACAAGAGCCATAGCCGTAATTCACTACTTACGTTTTGTGCACTGATGTATATCCACCTTTGTATATGTTTTCCTTTTCTAATTTTTTAAAGAAAACAACATGCTCAATGTCTCTCTTGAGCAATATATAAGAAAAGTATTATTTAATTATAACTAATAAAAAATTGCAATTTAATAATTGATTGATCACCAGGAATCTTATAATCTACAAGACACAGCATAATGAAGAAAATCATGAGAGCAATCTCTCACATCAAGATTGACATAAAAATAGAATATGTGGCAATTCCAAGAAAGTTAAAGTTTAACAACACATTTGTGACCATTTTTCCCATTAGAGAAAAAAATAAACATGATTTTTTTAGAACAATATGTTTTTGCTTTAATATAAACTTATTCAATTAAACATAATTAATGAGAAATGGTTTATAGCTGTCATCATCAAAACCAATTCAGTGTCAAAATTTTGTGTTTAGCACAACACTAAATTTGTGATTACATCCTAGCAAAGCGAATTACATTACCAGCCCTACAAGCAATTATAATACTTGGTGTCCAAATCCAATATGTATAATTCGTTGTAGTTTCATATTTCGCCCTGTAATTTACCGACAACAAACATTTGCAATACAATACAAAAGGCAATATTACTTGAACTGCATATGACCGTCGTGTCCTTGCCCATTGCTCTTACAATTTACGCGCTATCTTTCGAATTGCGCATTCTGATTGGTGGTCGCCACTCCTAGAGTGAGTCTTATCCCCACCCTTCATCGATTTTCGCATTTGCCCCTGAGTTGCACGCGCGCAGCTCCTAACGTCAGTGAAAGTGCAAAATTCTGTGCAGGTCTGTCTTAAACAGTGCACTTAACAATATACGTACACAAGGTTTGAAGAAGTATCTTGGAACTGTGTTTGAGAAATTCGTATTTGAGCGTTTCAGAAAATGCGGAATTTTAAGCTCAATGTCTCAGACAAATATTTCGTGTTTTCGAGTTGTCGAGGAACTTTATAAGTCATCATGTAAAAACACATGCACTTCTAGATGCAATAATGTTTACCAAGCACTGGTAAGTATAAATGAGAGTGATGTAAAGCAGTGATATTATAGAATGGCACAGACTTTCCCGCATTAGTTCCCGAAATGTTCTTATTAACGGTGAGAGAGATATATAAAATAATTACATTTGTGTAATAAAAAAAAATACACCAAAATGAACTTTACGTCATTTTAAAGAGTGTAATTAGCACTATCCGTTTGACAAGTTTGAAGAAACATTTGTAGCCATTTATGAGAAAATGGTGTTTTGAGCGTTTCTGAAAATCCCGAATTTTGAGCTAGTTTTCACAGAAGAGGTTGAGTTTTCGAGAAACTTTACTTGACATTATTTAAAGCACATGTACTCATAAATGCAGTAATGAGCAAATCGCCGCTTACGTAATATTAACGACGTGAGAGACAAGTCGTAAAAATTAAATTTTTCTACTCCCATTGTATAATGCTGTCACTGGATGGCAACAACCAGTTGCATAATGATAGTCATTTCGATACAGTTTTCATTATAATACAGGTTCTTGACGAATCACAGAGACGCTTACAAGCCAAGTATTGTCATTTCATTAATCATTGAGAAACGTTGCAGTAAATATTTCGTTTGAGTGCGTATATTAAAATTACATTCAATATTATATTATGCTTCTGAGTTTTAATTTCTTTTATTAGTAGTAATTTTTACGTGAAATATTATTTAAAATACATTGGATCGTAATTTTTCTTTGATCCTATTTGACTAGCGCAGTGGTAGTTATTACAGAGAATATTTGAGTGACGTTAAGA
>JAHLJT010000631.1:17131206-17482854 GCA_031308135.1 Acheta domesticus | reverse complement strand
TCTGAACACAAGTCGTGTTATTTGCTGCTGTCGTGTGGTTGTCCTTAAAAAACGGCCAATTCTTTAGTTTAAAATATTTAGTGAATGGTGGGCCTTTAGGGTGGTGTCACGAAACGATTCAGTGGAGATATTTAACTTATAAAAGTTACCATAAGTCGTAGATATGGTACCGTATGAAACTCGATGTAATGGGTTTCTCGCTCGTTCCTTGCTCTTATCATAATATCAGACTCGTGTATTAATACCCACCATTACATCATCGTTTCTTAATGTACTATTTTGTACGTTTTGAAAAAGCAAAATAATAGAGCAATATGGCGTGCATGAACTTAATGAAAGAACTAATTACGGAGAACAAATTTCATTTTAAGGAAAAATGCCAATCTTCAAGTTTTACTTTCTCGTATACATACGTATTTACGGAGTAATATGCATAGTGTAGAGAAAGTTATATCATGCTGCGGCAAAAAAAACTCGATTTTTCTACAGAAAAACTATGATGAGGCCCTGATGCAGAAAGAAGTGGATAAATCCTGTTCTTATATGTAGTAAATTGTTGCATTAATAAATCAACAAATATATCAAAATTAAAGCATCTGAAAGAAAATATTTTGTATAATACTTGTATTAAAATATCGCCTCAATAAACACAATGTTTTTTCTGCAATATTTACATTGAGGAATTTGCGTTTATCAAAAATTAGTTTTTCTTGTTTTCTTAGTTTTCGGTCATTTAATACTCCCATTGAAATGATAGTTTGAGAGTATCATTGAAAGACAAAACATATTTTATATGGAAATGTTCGGAGCAAACTTTCGAGGTTTTTTGAGAACATGTTGTATGAACGTTTCGGAAGAACGCAATTATGTAAATTCATTCATACTAGCGTACCCGTGCGAGAACTCTCGCAAGTTAAAACCCACCCTTTCCCTATACATTTGTATATCCTTTCAATTAAGAAGGAAAGTTGTTAATGAAACATGTTTATTTTTTAATGTATAAATGTAACTTCTAATGTACTTGCAGAATATCAAACAAAAATAACAATACAATTGATGTTGGAAACAAATTTTCAATAAAAGTTTATTCAGCATTATAGAGAGATGATCTCGGAACAATTCATACTCCTTTAAAAACAACTTTGAACAAATTATTCACTCCTCCTTGAGAGTTAACTTTTCGCTTGATAGTCACAAACATAGAAAAGGTTTTTACTCTTCAGAAAGCAAAGCAAAGCAAAGTTGGGCGTAAATACCGATTGAGCAAGTTTAACCCTACTCTTTGCAATATTATTTGAATTTCCTTGTTATGAGGAATAAAAGGGGTTTTCGAGAGTTCAGGATGCCAGCTTGCTGGGGTGCGAAAATTGAAAAATTATTTGTGTATATTAAAAAGTATTGGATTATTTTCAGCGTTTTACATACCTCAAGAAAAGCAATTCCGACCCAAAAAATAAACTAATGTTTTCACCTTTGAGTACTAAATACAATTTGTTACCATTGGAAACCATTTAGTAGGCTTAGACTTCAGTTCGGTACATGGGAATGTTACTCAAACGATGTTTGCTATTGAATATCTTAACGAACCGACACCTTGAGTTTAATATCAAACAGTGTATTATTTACAACATCATTTTGCAGCTGGGCGTTGATGTACATACTTCCAGACACCACCAATCGTGCCTTTGGACTGCGAATGATGGCATTTGTCGAGAGACTTCTCCTATTCTATCTATAATTTTAAATTTACTTGCTTTTTTTAATTAATTCACGTAGTATTTTAGGCCAGCGCGATTTGATTTTTGTTTTTCATTTATTTCACGCTATTTTACTTAATTTACTCTTAATTTAAAACGTTTGTTCTTTGTGTTGTGCCATACACAAATTTTCCCCTACTACCTCCGCGTACCCGTGCGAGAACTCTCACATGTTAGACCCTATCCTTATATTTCCATTTTAAGAGGGGAAGTAGTTAACGAAACGTGTTTATTTGTTTAAAAATATATAAAGGTAACTTGCAATACACTAACACAATATCAAATAAAATAAAAAACAATGCAATTGATGTTTAAAATAAATTATCAATAAATATTTATTTAGTATAATGGAGAGTTTTCTTGGAACAATTCACAGCACTTCCTTAAAGACAACATTTGTAGTAATTATTCAATATTCTTTTACAGCTAGCTTTTAGCTTCTCGTAAGTCACAAAAATATTCTCAAAAGTAAAAAGCTTTTGTAAAGCTACGTGTCTGAACCCGCTGACATTAAAATTTCATCGAATGATAACGAAAATACTGGTACAGGTAAAACACAGTCTTCACAGGTATCAAGCAACTATAATAGTACTTCTAGTTGTTGCTGGAGAGCAAATCTTGAATTAACGATTATGCAAATAAACCTCGTCAGACTGGACAAACTACGGTGGTTAACAGAAAGCGTAAATATAAATTGTCGAATCTAAGCCTTCTAAGTGTGTCGCCACAAAAATTGCTACCAGCAGGAAGGGCTGAAATATTGAGGTGGCCTTGATAGTATTGATGCGTGGAACCGAAAATTTAATTGAATGGATCGGGAAATGTCTCATCGTATAGATAATGGTGTGAAAAACGTTTCTTTGAGACCATTGGCCTCAAAATTTTAATTTTTAAGGCTCTAAAACGCTTTGTTTATGAGTTATTTGCCGATATAGATTGACATGTGATGCGGGTTGCATTTTACATTAATATTTCGATGCGTTTTTTTAAAGAAATCATCCTTATTTTTAAACTCAAAGTGACATTCGTCACGTCTCCGTGAAATTCTCTTTCTTTAAAGCCCTCATTTATAAAGATTGGTTGCGCGTGAGAGCCGGAACCCAAAGGTATACTACTGAAATAATACAGGAGACGATTCCAAAATTGTGTGATTTTGAAAAAATTAATCGGACATCAATTTAAGTATTTGCATTTGATAGTGCAACGTATTATAAATGACTCTCGTAATCTTAATACAGATAATGGCTCAAAAGACATTTTAAATAAAATACATATGTGAACGTTTTGAATATTCTAATGTTTGAATCAGAAACGTGCTCATCTCGTAGTGGTTTTAGTTTCCTGCACCCGTCATATACAAGTTCATATAGTTTTTAATTTGTAAAAATATCATGCATAATTGATGAAATTATGAAATATTTTGCTCCGGCTTGTGTCGTTACGACCTAACCCCAAAAGTCCTTTTGCAACTTTGCTAAATAATATTAATAATAAAATAATAATAATAAAAATAATAATAATAAGCAGCACTTGTAATAGCTGCCCAACATCAGGCCTTGAGAACATGACATTATGATAAAGCGGTTCTCAAAATTTCTCAAGATGATAAATGCCGCATTTGTCAGGAACACGTAGAAACCATCGATCATACTGTCTCAGCTTGTCCAATCCTAGCAAAGACCGAATACTTGAAAAGACACGACAGGGTGTGTAGCTACCTCCACTGGCAGATCTGTACCGCCCTCGAAGTTCCAAACACATGCCCCAAGTGGTACGAACACTCACCGAAACCGGTGACGTCTGTTGGATTATGTACGATATTGTACGACCAACAAATTCAAACTGATCGCACGATAGCAGCAAACAAACCGGATATAGTCATCCGGGATATGGAGAACAAATCGTGTTTACTTGTGGATGTTGCTGTACCTTGCGATCAAAACGTCGTTACCAAGGAGGCAGAGAAACGTCTTAAATACAAGAGTTTGGAAATCGAGATCAGCCGAATGTGGGGCGTAAAAGCACAGGTCGTCCCAATAATTATCGGAGCTCTGGGATTTGTTCCGCAAAATTTGTGTAAGAACTTGTCTAAACTCCCAGATAATCCAAAAGACTGGGAAGTGCAAGAAATAGCTTATTTGGAACAGCCCACATTTTGCGCAAAATATTGTACAGGCACCGACAGTCCCTAGATCGGCTCCTTAGGTAGCTCGTTGCAACCTGGAGTAGATTGTTTATTCAGCCGACACATAACATCTTGAGTCGTGATTTAGAGGAATAATAATAATAATAATAATAATAATAATAATAATAATAATAATAATAATAATAACAACTCCACTTAGGGAGTACACGACCTTGAAGTTGGTGGTGGAGCTTGAGTACCCCCATGAGCCTTAACGCTATGTCAGTGGTAGCCTAGCTGCCGGTAGGGCCTCCCTTGCTGAATAGGTTGAAGGTGAGGGGTCAGACGAAGAAGTACTCCATCTTGAGGATAGTGGGAAGTAAGTAGAGAGAGAAAGGTCATGAACTTTGGACTTCCTGTTGTCGGCCCATAGAGGGTACAGGAGAGAAACTGGGTTGGCACACCAGGCCACTGATTAGAGTGGAGGCCCGAACCTTACATTAGCCAGCGAAGGAGGCTGCCTTCAGCAGTCAGTGAAAATCCCGTAGGGTTTAGTACTGCCGACTGGCGATCGGAGGGACCCCTTGCTGGGCCCTGCGGGGGGATGTCCCGAGGCCACTGTGGGTCGCAGTAACGGATGGCAGGAAACAACCCGAGGGTTAAGTGTGATTTGTGAACTCGAACTTGCATCCTGCGAATCTTCAATTCAAACCAATGAGCAAATGGATAGAACAAGAAATGTAATGAATCTTAACGTCCCTTTTTCTACCAATGTCCCTTACCTGCTCAGAAACCGAGCTAATGTCACCTTGTCGACGTCTGGCCATCCCACGGATGTTAGTCCCAGGGACCCAGAGCCGGCAGTAGCTCGAAGCCATCGTCAGAGATGGACCCGGGATGAATTAAAGGAGGATATGGTGCTTTTACTATGCAAAAGCGAAAAATGGGGGCTCAGAAATAGAAGTTTTCAAGGTATGGAGAGAGCGGAACCCGGATATGAGACCTACCCTAGACTCGAAGAAGCTTGCCAGTCAACGACGATACATACTCAGCAGTGGAAATTCACAGCAGAACAACTTGCTGACATTGAGAGAAATGTGGAGTATGTACTTCGCCCCGAACTATCCACAAGACGAACATGTAGAACTTGAAAATGATGATCCTGTGGAAGGTCATCTCTTTCCAGTGAAACACACGTCAGTGGTGAAAATTCATCTGGCAATGAATACACGATAAGAACATTATGCGAAATCTCCTTCGGCGCGAGATAGAAAGAGTTAGTCAACTTCCGTTTGAATCTCGTGAACCGTTTGAAGAGAATATACGAAAATGCCAAAGCTAAAAGAATGATAGAAACAGTGAATTCTGTCTTAAATGAGGTGGTGGAGACCCCAGGCAGAGATCTAGATATTACTGAAATCAATTCACAACATATATGCAACTGTATATCTAGTATCTCAGATAATTTTGGGGCCAACCAAGAACACCGACGGCCGACAGCAAACAGAGTAAACAGCTCTGTACCCCCACGGATGAACAGAATTATGAAACGGATAGCCGACACGCGGCGCGAAATATCACTCTTAGTTCAACGAAAAATATTCAATGTTGAACAAAAATACCAAATTGAAAACGACACCAGCAGGCTAATGGTAGTTGAGAAGCTAAAAGAGAAAATTCAAGCATGGGCTCAAAGAATTAGACGTTACAAACGTAGAATAGATTTCCGTGTACAGAACCGGTTGTTTGAAACAGACGCGAAGAGATTCTATCGCAATCTGACTCAAAAACCGAATGGACAAAGCTGTTACTCCTTCAAAAGATGACGTCGAGACATTTTGGGCAGGAATCTGGGAGGAGAGCAGATCCTACAACAAAGACGCATCTTGGCTTCAATCTGAAGTTGATGCTGCCGATGAACTTGTAGAAACAGTGGAAGATGTTCACCAATTCTCGGAAGAGGGCCTCTTCCAAGCAATTAAGAACATGGGAAACTGGAAGTCTCCCCGGGATTGATAAGATCCAGATTTATTGGATTAAGAAATTAACAGCAATACATTCTCATCTAGTAAAAGCCGTTAATAAAATTTTAGAAATCCCAAAGGAAGTCCCGGAATGGCTCACACGCGGCATCACATATTTGCTACCCAAAGCGGGAGACAGCTCTTTGGCGAAGAACTACAGGCCAATTACTTGTCTGCCAGTACTGTACAAAGTTATCACTGCAGCCATAGCTGACAAAATGTACAGATATCTAGATAAGAATCATCTAATGCCAGCTGAACAAAAAGGATGTCGTAAGGCTCTTATGGCTGTAAGGAAATCTTGCTACTGAATAAAGTCATTTTGAATGATGTAAAGAAACGCAAATGTAATTTGAGCATGGCTTGGATTGACTACCACACACGATTAGATTTTGAAGACCCTGGAGATCTATCGATTTCACCCTAGACTTATTGAATTTTGCAAGGCTAGTATGAAGTCGTGGAGTACCAGGTTACTAATACCCAGCGGAAAGGAAGCAGTAGAAACCAGAAGTATTCAGATTAACAGGGGTATTTTTCAAGGAGATTCACTATCCCCTCTGCTGTTTTGCATTAGTTTGATCCACTATCGAGACAGTTGTCGCAAGCTGACTTTGGTTTAAGCTCCATGGTGATGAAAAGCCAGTATCACATTTGTTTTACATGGATGATCTGAAAGTGTTTGCTAAGAATGAAGCGATTCTCTCCCCAATGCTGTCTGTCGTGAATGACTTTAGCAATGACATCTGCATGAAGTTTGGTCTTGACAAATGTGCAAAAATCAATTTAAAAAGAGGGAAACTCACAACGTCTGAGAACATTGAAATTGATACGCACACTGTGATTCAATATCTTGAGCCAAGGTAAAACTTACAAATATCTGGGCATTGAAGAATGTGGAACCATCTCGAATGACAGAATGAAAGAGAGAATTCGTAGGGAGTATTATAGGAGAGTGAGACTGGTCCTGCAGTCCGCTCTGAATTCCAGGAATAAAATATCTGCAATAGGTAGTTTGGCGGTACCTGTAGCCGAATACAGTTTTGGACTAGTGGACTGGACTGAGCAAGAAATTCGCACCATGGATCGAAAAACCAGAAAACTGCTAACAATGCATCATGTTCCCACCCTCGAGCTGATATACATAGACTCTATGTGGCACGTAAGGAAGGAGGATGATGCCTCAGACAAATTGAAGCCTCCTGGCACAACGCAATAGTCGTGTTGGGGAAGTATGTAGTCAGCCATCAAGATGAACCTCTAATGAGCAGGTCATGAAATCTGACCGAAGAATGGGAAACAGAGGCATTGTTAGTGTAGCAAGAAGCATTGCGAAGAAAACAAGTCAAGGACACGTCGAATAACACAGACACTGAACTTCTGATGCTGCTAAACATGAAGTGTGAGACACAAAAAATGTTAAAGAAATCGTGGAAGACAAACCACTCCACGGACAATACCTAAAAAGAATGGACAAAGGTGCAGATCAATAAAGATCAATCATTTATGTGGCTTAAAAGGGGAAGAATGAAGCCAGAATCGGAAGCACTTGTAATAGCTGCCCAAGATCAAGCCTTGAGAACACGACATTATGATAAAGCGGTTCTCAAAATTTCCCAAGATGATAAATGCCGCATTTGCCAGGAGCAAGTAGAAACCTTTGATCATATTGTCTCAGCTTGTCCAATCCTAGCAAAAACCGAATACCTGAAAAGACATGACAGGGTGTGTAGCTACGTTCACTGGCAGATCTGTACCGCCCTCGAAGTTCCAAACACATGCCCCAAGTGGTACGAACACTCACCAAAACCGGTGACGTCTGTTGGATTGTGTACGATATTGTACGACAACAAATTCAAACTGATCGCACGATAGCGGCAAAGAAACCGGATATAGTTATCCGGGATTTGGCGAAAAAATCGTGTTTACTTATCGATGTTGCTGTACCTTGCGATCAAAACGTCGTTACCAAGGAGGCAGAGAAACGTCTTAAATACAAGAGTTTGGAAATCGAGATCAGTCGAATGTGGGGCGTAAAAGCACAGGTCGTCCCGATAGTTATCGGAGGTCTGGGATTTGTTCCGCAAAATTTGAGTAAGAACTTGTCTAAACTCCCAGGTAATTCAAAAGACTGGGAAGTGCAAGAAATTGCTTTATTTGAAACAGCCCACATTTCGCGTAAAGTATTGTAGAGGCACTGATAGTCACCGGATCTGTCCTTAGGTAACTGGTTGCCACCTGGAGTAGATTTTATATTCAGCCGACTCATAACATCTTTAGTCGTGATGTAATGGGAAAATAATAATAATAATAATAGTAATTTAACTCTACTAGTACTTTCGTTGGTGAATAGTAACTTCTCGACGATTTCTCTTGTTATATAACGTCTAGCGGATTGTGCGTATGATGATTCGAATCAGCGCGCAGCTAAGTATCGTAGAGGAGAAGAACGAGTACTTGTTTTGTGGAAATTCCAATGCGGTATTGTTGACCTAATTACATGAAAAAGAAAAAGAAGTCTTCTTAGTTAACTTAATATTATTACGTTGACAGAGAGAACTTCTTTTATTTCTTTATAGTACATGTGTTTTATTAAAAAACGAGGAGAAAAACAAGTTTGTGAATTGCTGGCATTTGTGATGGAATAACGACCATCGAACACCAGCGATGGCCTCAACATCCATCGAGGAGGTGAAATTCGATAATGACTGCCAACGCTTTCTACAGAATTCATGCCACTTTCGTTGAAACGATGAAGAAATGAGTTATTGGCAATATTGATTGGAAAATCAGAGTATTTATTGTTTATACTGGAAAGGGCTTGTCTCTCGTCAGTTGTTTAAATAAAGGAGAACATAAAAATAAAATATATTAATTTTTCGGGGAATAATTAAACGTTTCGAGAAAAATAATAGGTAACATTTTTGGCATCTGTTATATTCTCTTGATCCTATTAGTTAAAATTCATAAAAAGATTCATTTCAAATGTATACAATGCAAACCTATTTGAGGCATATTTTTAAGTACAGACGGGTTGTAGATTGTATGGCAAGGTTTACAATGCCTAGGAATTTCAACAATCTTCGGAAAATTAATAGTAGTAAATGAAATGCATGTATCACGGTGATGGTGCCACTTTATGCGGTATGTTTGATCCAACTTTTAAAAATAGTGACCGTTTTGTAATTCAATTTAATAGTCCTTTATGTCCAGCTTGAAGAAAAGAAATTCAGTTTTGACGAATGCTTATGGAATATATTCATCTTCTTCGTGAAGGGTCTTGCCATCCTCGCATGTGTTTGTTCTCGACTCGCGTCAGCTTGTGTTGGGGCGTGTGTTTTCTCTTTCATCCTCGGAGAGTCATTTGCGCTGCGTGAATTATGAAACCGAAGAGAGTATTGAGAAGGCGTGGAATTCCGGTAAATTTTAGTTTAACGCGATTTACCTTCCTTACACGATTATCTAATACAATGCAGGTAAAATTGTTCTAATCTACATCCTTTGAATAACCTTCGTTATGTTTACACCTCTTCCAGCCCACCTTATAAGTCTCTTGACTTGTTCGACCCGTCTCGGGTCTAGTAATGGGCAGCAGGCAGTTTTTTTTTCGGGGACATCCTACATATTCTAAGAGAATTCTCAAAAACCTGTTTTTGAGAAAAACTCCAATACCCGTAAACAATATTTTGATGATTGATGATTAGTTTTCTTTTACAACAAATAGTTTGGTAACATATTTGTTGTATACTTCTAATATTTAGGAACAATTTTAAAGAAAACAAATTTCCAGTGTCATGCTATCTACAAAGATAAAAATCTGAGAATTATTACTTCACTGCCTCGCCGACAAAATACGAAGTGTCACGATTTGATTCATCTGACTTGTAAATAATACAACTGAATTTTGTAATGAAACATGCAGATTTTTGAAAAGGTTTTCTACTGTGCCACTTTGTTATTTTGTTATAAATGTGCAGAGCATAAATAATTTCGGGGGTGAATTAAAATTTTAATCGGAAAATACCTATCAGTGATGCAATGCTAAACATTATGTAACTAAGATATCGTATAATATCGAGATAGAAAACTTGAAAGTTACAATGCCTACTAGTGACTTACATGACCACACATACGTGACAACACATCTTTTAAGACCTCACAACTTCACAGTTCTTCTCTCTTCACCAACTTGTATCACACCCACAGAATTAGTAGTTCTACACATAGCAAGAAGAGTGAAACAGATGTGCTCACCAAATGACGTTTTCTCACCAGTTGTTTCTGAAGGAGCACTAATCATGTACTTTTATATTCAACTACATTAAGAACATTGTCTTGATTAATGCAGAATTAATTCTTTTCTTTCTATTCCAACTTCAACAGCTTACTTTATTTCAAAGCGACGAAAAATACAACCCCTGTAAAAACAAATTTGATGAAGACCAACGGTTAGCTTAAGCCATTCCGTAAGGCGTTCTTTGTCCGAGGTAACCTATCACACCGTTGTTCCCCCTCCCTGGGGACCCCTGCCCATGGGGGCTTTCCCCTCCGGCGTTGGGGGCGTATTCCATGGGATGCGTTTTCGACACCACCCTGGGGGCGGCGCCCGTCACGTGCCCCGCCCCTGCCCCGGCCACTGACCCGCCCCCTGGGGCTGCGCCCCTCGCGTGCGGCCGGCGCCGCGCCCGCCCTCTCCTGAAACTGTAATGCTCGTGATATAGACCCTGAGTAGCCTGGCCGGGGCGCGGGGGCATGGCGCGAGGAGTGAAGGTAGGGGATAGAGCAGGAATGGAGGACGCTTGGAGGGGAAGTCAGGGTTGAGAAAGAGCAGAGCTTGTGGTAGAGATGAGGACGGAAGAGAGACGCCTTGGGAAGTGGCAACTGGTTCGAGTCTTGGATGAGCCAGGATCTGTAGGAGGAGTGGGAAGTTGGAGACTTGTACGAGCCAGGATCTGTACGAGGTGTGGGAACTGCATAGAGTCTTGGGTGAGCCCGGATCTGTAGGAGGAGTGGGAACTGATTGAAGACGGACGAGCAAGGATCTGTACGAGGAGTGGAGACTTGTGTGAGTCAGGACCTGTAGGAAAGTGGAAACTGGTTGGAGGCTTGGGAAGTGACAGCAACTGTGCGAGGCATGGGAACTGGTTGGAGTGTTGGGTGAGCCACGATCTGTACGAGGAGTGGGAACTGGTCGGAGGACTTGGTTCAGAATCTGTTTGTACGAGGAGTTGAAACTGGATGGAGAATTGGGTGGGACTGGATGTGTATGAGCAGTGGGAACTTGTTGGAGACTTGGGTGAGCCAGAATGTGTACGAGAAGGGAGGTTACAGATGAGGAATAGGAAATAGAGAAGAGGTGGACGCGGTCGGCTGGTGCTGAAGTCTGGCCAGAAAATGAGTGGATTTAAGGAGAGACATAGAATGAGAAAGAGTTGAGAGCGGGAAGGGGATTGAACATTGAATAAAGGGATTTGTTTACGAGTATGGAGATCGATGAGATGGTACTAAACGAAGTGGGGAAATAGAGGCTAAATCGGGCTAGAAGGACCGTGGAGATAGTGGAAAGTTTACAAATTGACGAGAATCATGAACTGAGATGGTGATGCTATAGGGAGACAGGAAGGAGATTCGAATGTGCAGGAGAGTCTACGTCGAGAGAGGTGAGGGACAGATGACAGGCGGGTGTGAATGACGTAGGGAGTTCGTGGTGAAGAAAGCCGGAAGAACCGTGAATGTGGTGGTGGCTGTAGAAATTGAGGAGGGACGTGTTGACAACAGCGTTGGTGCGGGGAAAGGATGGACACGTCGGCGGCGTGGGGACGTATACAATCCGGGAGGCGTTGAAGGCGTGGAGTCCTCGGGATCTGGGCATTGGCGGGGTGTAAGAGCGATCGGGGGATTTTCCGTAGTGAAGTGAGGTAGAACGAGCATGTGGCTTGGTGATAGGCTGAGAATGAGGTGTGCACTGGGTGAGGTGGAAGTGGATGGTTGACCAGGTGCTAGAGCGAGTGGAAGTGGAAACGAAAAGGGAAAGCCATAGAGTGAATGTGACAAAGAGTGAGGCGTTAATGACGAGGGGTGTGAAGGTGGTAATGACTCAAAGGGAAGACGAGGCAAGTGAAAGGGTTTGCTGTAGGGTTGGCGTGAAGAGAACGGAGAGTAGACGTGGGCGTCGATGTTCGTGTGTACATTTGACAGACAGAGGAGTGGGTGAGGATGACAGTGTGGAAAGAGAAACAATTGTTGAAAACGAGGAGAAAGACAATAACAATAAAATATGGCGAGACATGCAACGTGTCTCTTGAACACTGTCATCTCTTGATAACGGAATGAGATTGTTTTAATAGGGCGACTTGCAGTATAACCGTTGAAATGTTAGAAGATGCTAAAACATCAATTTGCAGTAAATCCGTAAAAATATCATGTATCTTGTGAAAAGTAATCCGTCAGTTATAAAGGCCAATTATGATCATGCAAGTAGAAATACCCACGGCACTATTGGTAGTGGTGCAAAGTTATTAAGTCGTATTTGGTCCATTAAATGAAATAAGAGAGAGAACATTTTTCTAGACAATGTTTACGATTCTACAGGTAATATATACTCCTGAATATTGCAAATGTTTTCAATGAAGTTCGTTTCTTGAGTCTTTTGAAGTCATTTTGAAGTCCTCTACAGCCATTGAAAGGGAGAATGAAATCATATGACGAGTAGCTTACTCAATGAGTTAGTCTCGTAATTGAAAGTAACCAGTATTCATTTGCATTCCAATATCATTTTTTTTCACAACCTAATTTTTGTTTGTATATTCGTAATACAGTGGATGTCAAATGCTAAAAACCCCATTGATTAACGATTATGCCTCCTTGTTACGTAATATACTTAATAAAAAAAGCCTTGTGTCTTTTCTTCCATCAGTGGGAATTAGTGAAAATAATATGGAAGAAAAAAGAATGCCATAATAAGAATATTTCTTTTTAATGAAAATACTAACGAATATTTCGACTAAAATTACTGATTTATCCAACAACGAATTTAGTACATTTCTTATTAAAACACCAGATGAATGCTGGGGTAGTACCCTAACAAACGGGCACGATCTTTCCTTCCTCTTTCTTATCGTATCCTCACCCCTTACACACACACTACTACACTATACTGCGAGCAAAATGTCCGACTTGACAGCCGGGAGTGGGGGAGAGCGATGTTGCCACTTACTCGGGCGGCAGACACGTGTTCGTTCTTGCGTCAGATCAGCTGTGGAGGCATATACGTCCAGTTTATTGTATTTTTGGTAGAATTGTAATAATCACACTAGTTTATTTGATGAAATTCTGTTACACAATTTTATCGCAGTCCCTTACACTATAATCCTGCCAAAGCAAGGAATAACGAAACATTTTTGCTTAAGCAGATGAAAGTAAGTACAGCGAGACAGCATCTGTACGAGGAAGATGATGATGCATAGAATTCATTATGAAAGATTTATAGGAGAGAAGTATCTGAAAGGAAGACATCTTGGTTTGAATACATACCTTTCACAGAACATTCACAATAAAAAAATTGCAGGACTTTTCGAACTGACTTTGTTATTTACAAGATTTTCAAGGAGGTATACTATTGAATGCATTGGCATAAAGATACAAATGAGAAATTTCCCTTAAGGTGGATGTACATATACATCGTGTCATAAGTATATCAGCCTTTAAGTAAGTCTTTATCAGTAGACGACATAACCGCACACACGACGCATAACCTAACAATTAATGGCGCTCCTCTTGGCGGTCGGCGCTCTTCAATTTTCAGTTGCTTCGCGCTATTACATTTCATTTGTTTCTTTGTAAACGTCGGCAAACTCTGTAGTGACATCATCACAATTTGAAGCCTCTGATTGGATAACGGAACCCCCTCTCGCCTCTCAGCCTGGAGCTGTCAAGTCGGCAGAAATATTATTCGCAGTATACCACATATGCTGGGAGTCCGGTCGAGGGATTAGAGCTTGTTCCGGCAGGGGCGGTGCCCCGCTGGTGGGAGATACCTGGTTGAGGGGAAAACCCAGCTAGTCGACGGTAGGTCGACGCCGGTCGACGCTCTTGGAATCACAATCAATTACTAAAACATTCCCGCTTTTTCCTTAATTTCCTATTTTCTAAAGCATTTCCAATATTGTTTTATAATGTTCCCTCTTATGATTTCTAATGTAGAGAAACTTGAAATCATCTTTACAGCAACTTCATCAATGCGCTTTGAGACGCGTTCGAAGTAAACAACGTATTTTCAACAGCGGCAAAAGAGGACGAGAAAAACTGTTACATTTTCCGTATTTTCTTTACTTTGAGAACTCCATTTGTCGAGCGGCGGCGTTATTTTCGAGGGCGATCGTTGGAATACCCGCCCGCCGCCCGCGTTCCGCGACGCGAGCGCGTATTAACGCCCCGAGGCGGCGAGGCGTGAAGGAGCGCGGCGCGCGTTGCGATTGTTTTCTCAGTAGCCCACGCTGCGACCGCCAGGGGCGCTAACGGCGCGCGCACTCGGCCGCTCTCAACCGCTCGCTCATTTTTGCTTCTGCTACGTTCCGCCAACGATGGTATTGTCGTTGCAGTTAGATTTATAGACGTTTCTATCAACAGTGATGGAATGGAAATGTGTTTTGAATGTATGAGAGAAAAGTGAATGTGTTATCGAGGCGGCAAATGGTTCTGGAACTTATATATAAACCTCAATGTCGTTTTCTTTTAACGAAAAAGATAAGGAAAGTTTGTATTGACTGTGCTACAAGATTCTGAACACCTTAGTACAGACCCTTCAATAAACGCCTGCCAAAAGGTCATAGATCATAACATAAGCTCGATGTGACAATTTAAAGAAACGGACAATTAGGAGGTATTGATTGAAAACAAAACAAAATGAAATCACGTTATCTCATTTCAACAGAATTTACGTTGTCTTATGATTTAGCATTAGTAACGATCTGTGTCCAATAAAGCGATAATACGGGACTAAAGAATCATGACTTATAGGGTATGTATAGTCTTAAAATACGTCATAAATCCTAATAACGAAAAAATAATTCGGCCAATACTCAATTCACAAATATTGAAGCTTTTATGACTTTCACTGTTATGAAACGATACAAATGTCTTTTCCATGAACTCATTTTTGTCTTCTCTTCACACTGCGGGGAGTTGACCCGAGACAGTGTCTCGCTTCCCTTCCTTGGGCGAGTGGGTGCGTTTTCGATCCACAGCCGAATAACAAGTGCACGAGCTGCAGCAGGAGCGGGGTTGGGGCGAGGCACGGCGAACGAGAAGGGCAGGGACGTGGAGGGGGGTGGGGTGGGGAAAGGGAAGGGCAAAAGAGAAAGGCAGGGACGAGTGGGGTGGGAAAGGGGAGGGGAGGGGGAGCGGGATGGGAATTGGGTGGATCAGGGTTGAGGGGGGGAGGAGAGGAGCGGGGTGGGAAGAGAAAGGGCGAAAGAGAAGGGGCCGAGGAGGGGAGGGGGAGCGGAAAGGGAATGAAGGGGGACGAAGAGGGGGAGTGGGGTTGCGAGGAGAGAGTGGGGTTGATAGGAGGGAGGGGGTGAGGAGGGGAGCGGGGTGGGGAATAGGAAGGGCGAAAGAGAAGGGGGATAAGGAGGGGAGGGGAATAAGGAGGGCAGGGGGAGCGGGATGGTGATGAAGGGGGACGAGGAGGGGAGCGGGGTGGGGATGGGGAGGGGCAGTGGGCGTGGCGCGTGCCGCGCGGGGCGTCTGTTGTGCGCGCTCTTCATTACTGCGCGAGGCGTCATCTCCCGCGACTCAATCGGCGGGGCGCGCCGCCCAGAGCAGCCGCCGCCGCCCTCGCCGCCTTCCCTCTGGAACGCATCACTCCCTTCTCGCCGCTTTCGCCTCGCGGCGCTCTCGGCACTTCGCTACACTTGCCTTTCACCGCCTCGCCACGCTTATCACTGTCTGCCTCGCACCACTCTCCACTCTCGCCACTCTTGCCAGTCTTGTCTAGGGTTCCATCTAGGGGTTCTTCAATGTCACTACCGTCATCATCAGCTCTTTCGCCTCTTGCACCATTCAATGCTTTCTGATCATTTACGTAACTCTTGGCAATCTCGCCGTCTGTTTAATCTCGCAAATCTCCCCACACCGTCAATCTCGCTACTCTCGTCAATCTCGCCATTATACCTCATCGTTGCGTTCCCTACAGATCGTTACGATATCGCATCCTCTCCCCCTCTTTCTCCTCTCCTTTACTCCTTCTCCATCTCGAGCAGTAATTGGAGACGAGATAAAACGTTTCTGATATACACGATCACAAGTGAAAACAGTTCTGGAGATAATGTTTCTTAATTTCCTCAGCTATATCAATATACCACAATAAAACCTCCTGTTTAGCATACTTCTATTTGTATAGCAATTTCTATGAAAAAAATATTCTAATACTCATTTTTTCGGGCCAGGATCTCTGAATTTTTAGGAACCCATAGTCAAGTTCAAAGGGAGAAGGTAAACATTCTCTTCCAAGCGGTGCACCAAGTTTCAAAAATCTCTGTGCTCTTACAACCTTGATGTTGTAAGGTGATATCACATAATTCCAAATGTCATCTTCTAATGAACTTTTCACTCCATCCTTCTAGCTCACCCAAACCACAACCTAACTTCCCTCTTTCCGTTTCAGCCTCTGCCATCCCATTCCCACGCCATCTCCCCCATCCCGGCGCTGGCTCCTCTTCCCGCACGCGCCTCGAAAACGATGCGGTTTTGATTTCAAACAATTAATGACTCCGCGACGCGAAATGTTCTCATTACTAACAGATATTCTGGTCGCAATATCAGATCCCCGCAGGAACTTCTCGGGAGTAAAGGGTATTTTAACCGGGCATTTGCAGTCCTCCCCCTCTGACGCCGCAGCGCGAAGCGCCGCCTTCCCCGCCACCACCCCGGCCGGTTCCTCGCCACCACCCCGCCCGGTTCCTCGCCGCACCCCGCCCGGTTCCCCGCCACCACCCCGCCCCGGTTCCCCGCCGCCACCCCGCCCGGTTCCCCGCCGCCACCCCGCCCGGTTCCCCGCCGCCACCCCCGCCCGGTTCCCCGCCGCCACCCCGCCCGGTTCCCCGCCACCACCCCGCCCGGTTCCCCGCCGCCACCCCGCCCGGTTCCCCGCCGCCACCCCGCCCGGTTCCCCGCCGCCACCCCGCCCGGTTCCCCGCCGCCACCCCGCCCGGTTCCCGCCGCCACCCCGCCCGGTTCCCCGCCGCCACCCCGCCCGGTTCCCCGCTCCGCACCACGCCGCCCAGCCCCGCCTCGCCCATCCCCCCCGCAGTGCCTCGCCCCGCCACTCCGTTCCAACCCTCCTTCCTCTCGACCTCGGCCGTGCCATTCCAACATTCCCCGCTTCCTTCACTCTGCTCGCTTACGTTCCGCCACTCACAGTGCCACTCATCCAAATCCTTCCGCTCAACATCTTCCGCGCTACACCCCACTAAGCTTCGCTCCGCTTTACATCTTTCCCCATACAGCTTGACTCCTGCCGCGCCGTTCCACCATTCCCATTGTACTCCGTTCCGCCACGTTCCACCACGACAGCTCCTCTCCATCTGTTCAACCCCGCCGCACCACTCTAAGCTTCCCACCAATCTACACCTCTCCCCCTCCCTCTCTACCCTACCTCGCCATTACACCATGCCCTGCTCCATACCGCGCCGCCACGTTCCGCCACGTGCAGCTCTACTCCCTCTACTCTAAGCTTTGCCCCGCTTTATACCATTCACCTCCCGCTCGACCGCTGGCACGCCCGCCTTACTATCACCGCCCGCGTCGCCCCGCACAGCTCTATTCACCGCGCTCAACCTCTATCATGCCGTTCAACATTGCCCCACTCCACCCCGCCCCGCTCCGTACTACTCTCCCCGCGCAACCCCTTCGCAGCCCCGCTTCTCCAAGCCCCGCCCCGCTCCACACCCTTCCCCGTCCCGATGGACCCCTACCATGCCTTTTCACTACACCCCGCCCCAACCCGCTCTGCCCCGCATAACTCCACTCACCCGCTCAACCCCTACCATGCCATTTCACCACACCCCGTTCCAACCCACTCCGCCCCGCATAACTTTACTCTGCCCGCTCAACCCCTACCATGCCCTTTCATCACACCCCGCCCCAACCCGCTCCCCGCCAACCCCGCCCCAACCCGCACAGCGTCTCCGCCCCGTCAACCCCCGCCGCAACGCGCTGAGCTTCGCGCTTCTTATTCCTTTTGTTCTCAACATTTAATTAAACGTGCGGCTCTTCCGTTACTCACTCCCTCAACATCGTCTCGTGCTTTCTCTCTGCCGCTGCTCCTCCTCCGCTACTACTTTCGCCCCTCCTTACCTTCTGCTGTTTCTTCCTTGTCTCATGTGTCGGCTTCTTATCTCTAATTTCTAGAACCATTATTATCTGTCTCGTATTTTCTTATAAATCGCGTTAAGACTGTTATCAAACATGAAACAAATGGATATTCAGTGATATTGGACAAAATGTTAAACTCTGTGTGCAGGAAATGGAACTTCTCAAGAAAAATATAGTTTTGAGAGAGTTGTTTAGTGAATTTAAAAGAATTGTACAAGCATACTTGAAGGAAAATCCTTGAATGCAAATACTAGCATTGTTTTTGATCGGGTATTAAATCTCACGTACTCCAATTTGAAATTTCGCGAATCATGTACTGAAATTTATATATCATTTTATTACACCACATAATATTTAATATATTTTTCTTTAATGTTGACACAGGAACGTTTACAACTTTTGCTACAGTCACTTAATTCTTCAGCAATCTCATCTTATTCGTTGTTTTAGTCATATCTTTTTCGTTGAAAATGAAATATTTTCAATCGCTTCTTTGCTTCTTACATTCACGATTCACGTGAAACTTAAATGTATTACCTTTATTTCTTATCATTTCTTCTCTAACTTCTCAAAGATTAACAACTTACGGAAATGTGCATTTATTTACTACCTTAATAAGCTGGAATACATGATGCATGTCTTTGCTTCAATAACCGTATCGTGAGTTTCCGCACCTCCGATCTTTATTGCAATTCTCGCTCCACATTGTCACTACTTTCCTTACTATTCTCTATGACGTATCACTAGTTTATGTCCTAAACGCAGTGTCACTATTGCATCACCCTCAATTTTAGACACATCATTTTGTACATATCATTACTAAAATTGTACTAAGATGATAAGGAATTTGAGTAACGCAATTTCTATTGAGAAAACTCATTTGTATTACTTTATAATTGTTTTTCTATTATTAGCTACTTTCTTTTGTGATAAGAACAAGCTAAATATATGTCAGACATTGAAAGGAACTAATTCACACTTTTTTATATCTATGGAATATTACAAGATTATTGTATAGGGTAATTATAAGTCATGGTTTATCCTTATCACTCATTGTAATTGTCATGATTGTAAGCATTGTAATGATCAATGGGCATATTACGTCAATTTAACCTGTCGTTTATCTCCTGACGCTTTCTGCCTCAGTTAAAACCACTGCCATTTTACAGCACTAGAAGCCCTTGACTCTAGATTCCATTCGTTGACTGCAGTAGCTCGTAATCCCGTCGCATCTTAGAACTGACTCCAACAGTTGTGACTCATAAGTCGTGGTGGCGCTTTATGCCTATTTTATCCCTTCGACTCTTCTTCTCTGTTACTTACGTGGATTCTTTTTGGGGTCACAAGTTTGATCCCACATGTTTTACTCAATAGTTTACATGTATTTTATGCGCGGATGCTGTTTCTATTTATTAATTAAGAAAATGATATTTCTTTGTATTTTATTACTAACAAAACAAAGAATAATATTTCTTGAAAATAAATTTTGGCTTATCCTCATAATTACACATATGTGTTTACCATACCAGCCTGAGCGTGTCTGATTCAAGGCTACTAACTTCTAATAAGCAATTAGGCTAGATAGTAATCCAGGAACAACAACATAATATAAAACAGAAACGAACACATTTTTAGAATTTTTCTTATAATTTAGACGTTAAACGCAAAATCTCTTTGGGAGCAATTCTGACCGCAACCGTATAAAAATCAAATTACTTCAAACCAAGAAAACGTAAAGAACTGAAAAATTTACAACACATTTAAAACCGGACATAAATAGCAAAAGAAGAAGTTAATGTGAATAATTTTCAGAGTGTGGCAAAACATTGTTTGCGCCTGGGGTCAGAAAATACTGCAAGCAGAGTCTGAGGGTTAAGTAGGGAGGTTTTTTGTCTGGCAGGTGTCGCTCATGTTGCCCGTTATGAAGCTCACTCCCTTTGACGCGAAGGCAGTGACGTTCTTCCTACATTCATTTACACTCGGACATGGAGAGATCTGGGAAAGAATTGGGTACTGAAGGTGTTAAATGATGGTTAGAATAAGCCTACGCCAACTACGTCACAAACTACGATAGCAAACATCCATTCCCAAGGCGGGATTTGAACCCGCAGCTCGCGGCTGTTGCCGTACCCAACGCTACAGATCCCAGCTTTTTAAATTTTTTTATTTATGCTTTATTTATTTGGTCGCATGAACTTCCAGGTCATTAGCCACTACAATCAAAAACAATGTTTACAAGTTACAACAGAACTTGCATCAGCATTTGAAAGTACAGCTTAAATATATAAATTTTCCAAAAAAAAGTGTAACATTACATGATGCCCATTAACAATGACATGCAACAGTAACATAAAAAACAACAAAATACATTACATCGTAATACAATATATATTACAATACTATATAACAATACATTACTTTACATTACAATACTATAATACAATACATTACTTTACATTACAATACATTATTTAGCGTAACATTGCGACATTAGTTCTTGATATATTCTTAGAAGATCCCAGCTTGTCCTTATCACTTTTACTGATAATGAACTTTCCCCTTTTCTCCGTTTCCCTCTTTCCCAACCTCGCCCCCATTCCCCGTATCCAGGGCCCCGCGTGCAGTCTTCTCCTCGGTCGTAGCAGGCGTGTTTATTTGCTTATCGCATCTTGCTTAGCGTCGCCCCCGCGGGAAAACGAGATAAGCTCGCAGGTCGCGCGAGGCGCGCGCCGCGTCGCGCCGCGCCGCGGATCCGCCGTTCGCGTTCACGCGAGCGTGGAGCAACGCCCGCCCGCCCGCGAGCGCGCCGGCGCGGCGAGGCTACGCTCCGCGGCGCGAACGCCGCCCGCAACACAGTGGGTGAGGTCGATGGCCGCGCGGAAGAAATGTTCGCATTTATACTGCGATTTTTCGAACTTTAGTTAGTTACTTAGATAGTTAATGCGTTATTTTACGTGGCGAGACGCGGGCCATCAGAGCCGCTCTTCCGTCTGAAAACTTTGTGGTTGTTTTTCTCGAAACTAATAAAGTAACAAGTAACCCTTATTTTGAGTCCATGCCCGTATTTTTTGACAGGAAAACGGAACGCTAAAATGTCCCTTTTTTGACAATAATTTGTCAAGCTTACAATGCCTTCAAAAACATTATACTTGCCATTATAGATGCAGATTGCTTCGCACTTGTTTATAAAATATTAAATGCGTTAATACATTGTACCACATAGTGAGAGTGTTTAGAGAGTCGGTTGTGGTTTCTTGGAAGAGAAATGCAGTTTTTGCGTCCGTTTCAACTTGTATATGCTTTATCGCTAACGATATTGTTATGTAGAAATTCAATAATACAATACGTCTGCTTCGGAGTTTCTATGTGACAGTATGCAAAATTAATTGATAAATACCTAAATAGTTCGTAATGAATGAATGTGCAAATTAAACATGTGCGTATTTTTTAAATTTCTAATGTTCCTTTCTAAGAATTTTGGTTGGCGTGGATTAGATGCTACCATATCCTGAAAGTTACACGTATATATGAATGTATTCATTTATTTAATCTTAATTTCCAAACCAAATATTTGTGATACAATAGTGATTAAAGTCATTTTTGCCCTTTTATCGTTGTGCCAAAAACCAAAATGTCCCGTTTTTTATATTTCAAAATATTGTGATATACCAGAATATTACAAATTTTATTTAATAATATTAGCTGTACATGGGGTGGATAAATGGGTATGCAATATGGCGGTATACGGCCGTAGCAACGACAGCGCAGAGGTTGGCAAGGTCAACAAACTGTACACAGGCCTTGAAGACGTCAGGACGCTGGCTAGATAGCTAAAGAAAATAAGATGTGATTGGTTCAAAAACGAATGACTGACGGGGGTCGTGGCTACTTGGGTTCGTAAGAGACGCACGGGTTGGCTAGTGAAGATTAGACAGTCTAATTTTGCCGCTATGTTTTGAAAAAATAGAATGAGGGACGCTTACCGAACCATAAAGGGTTAAAGAACACATGGAACAGAACATTCTGACTCTGGGTGTCGTGGAGTGAAGATCGCGGATTTTCATAGTAGACGACGTGGTGTAAAGATCGTTTGCGGACATTATATTAGGAAAGTGGGACTTGTATATTTTTTTGTGAGAGAGGTAATAGTTTTTTCGGACTCTGAGAATTATTTGCCAGAAGTGAATTCGCGGAGGACTTGCACAGTTTTTCGGATATTGCAGTTGAACTTTAATGTTTTACATAACCAGTAGGAAAGATTAGGAACTGGGAGCATCGGATAAGAACCGATAAATAGTTTATGCAGTGTGTACTGGACGTGTCAGCAGCAGCGCAAGACCGGAAGAAAGAAGCGAAACTTGGAACCAACAACGGCCAAGTGAGAAGCGACTACGGAGCGTCGGCAAGCAAAACGGTAAAAAAATACTGCAGTACAAAAGAGATAACGTATTTAAAAGGTCATGACCATAAAATTAATTGTTAAAACTTAACGTTAAATAAATTATTGAATTTGTTCTTTGGCAAATGAAAGGAGTTTTCATTTGTCAATCATAATCTTTAATTAGTTGGAAGCATATAATTATTACATTTCAGATTCCACGCCAGACTGTATAGTTGGCAGATCAGGTAATCGGCTATCGAGGCGATAGCGAGTATTTGTATCCGGACCCATCGACCCAAGCTAGCTGGATGTTTATACAATTTTGTTTAAATTAGATGGGAAAACTTTGGTAGTAATTAATGTAACCTGTTTCTGGCGCCCAAATCTTAATATAAATTTGGAACAGGCGATAATTACAACCACACTCTTGATGAGACGATGATAAAGGTATATTTCAATATGTTCACCTTTTCTTTGCATGTCGTCATTAAATGCGAAAATATCTAGTTTTCGAATGCTGATAACTTCTCTTTGTTGGAAACTTTTAATCATTACTCAACTATTTATGCTTAAAAGGTGGGAACAGATTCTAAAACTGTAGAAAAAACAATTTGTACTTTTCCCCCACACGTCACCTACAAGTTTTACTATTTCATGTGACAAACTAAATCGTGTCAAAAATCATAAATCAGTGGTGTGAAGGTCTTCTACTGTCGGCAGTGGCAAGCGTCGCGGCACCGTTCCATGCCACTAGCTTCTCTGCGCAACTAGCGTCAGGAAAGGAAAATGTTAGTAACCCGGCCGTTTTACAATAGTGAAGACGTTGTCTCTTGTGGCGGGGTGATGAACTGCGTGGAGGGGCGCAGATTTCAAGGCGCCACTCGTACCACGGACTCCCCCTCGTGGCATCGACCTTGACAACACTGTCGTAAACGCTCCGTGGCAGTGAAGTGCTCAGCCCACTGTGCGCGAGGTCTTCTGCAGTTTCTTTCGCTTTCGGAGTCAGTGGCTCGCTCGCTCACTCATTCACTCACTCACTCGATGGTCTCCGCTCATGGCATCGACCTTGACAACACTGCCATAAACGCTCCGTGGCAGTGAAGTCCTCAGCCCACTGTGCGCAAGGTCTTCTGCGGTTTCTTTCGCTTTCGGAGTCAGACGCTCGCTCGCTCGGTGCTCCTCCCCGAGGCGCGATAAGGCTGCCTTGCCTTGCCTTGCCTCTCCCCCATCCCCACTCGCTCCACACCCCTCGCTGCAGTGCGCGCCGCCGTTCGCCGCTGTCGCGTTTCGGTTCGCAATTGCGCCTTCTGACGGCGCGCAGTTTCCGTTTCGCGGGGCGAACCGTAAAGGGCCTGGATCTTTCGGTTCCACGCGACCTGCGCAATGTGCGGGGAATGCACTTTGATTCGCCCGGGTTTATATTTTGTTCGTTTTTATTTCGGATTGGTTGGGAGGGAGGGGGTACGGACGTCTTGTGCAATCGGAAAACTCGGTGAATCTTTTTGTTGGTGTTTTACTTTTCTTCTTTTACTTGTAACAAGTTCTTAATTCTCAATTATTAAGAGATATGGTAACGGGACGCTCTCTGGGTTGCAAATTATAAGGAACGGCATGTGAGTCCAAAAAGTCCGATTCACTATTCATGACTCGAGAATATTTCTGAACAAAGGCAAATTGTGACATATAATGTACGGCCAATTTGAAAACAATAGATTTTAGTTTTTGTCTAATTCACCGATATTAAGCAAAAAATACATTTGTGATCACGAGAACAAGATATTTCTATAAAACATTGAAGCAAACCAATCGATAATTTAATAAATCGGATAAACATCCTTCGCTTAACTGCAGTGCGATTTTTATAACTTTTCCTCTCAAGGCCTGTCTTCACGATGGAATGGGTCACGATATTTCGCATCGTTCTCCGTCGTGCCGCTAGATATCTCATGATTTCGACCGTATCAAGCAGTGCTTGCGATCATGTGACATCTAGCGGGAGGACCGAAAAAGACTGGAAATTCCGTGTGATATTCCATAGTGGCCAGTGGGGTTTGAGAAGCAAAGGTATCAAAAATCGCACTATAATTGCTGGGTAATCGACCGAACGAAACCTTCAAACTTGCTGGGCCCTTGAAACTCCCAGTAACCCTCAGTAACTCTTCCTTTTCAAACTTATGCCTAGAATGAACAAGCTACAGACGGTGGCGCGATACTCCACGTTGCGCCCTGTTCTAAAAACATTGATCAATCGTTGACGCAGACGCATTAAATTAGATTGAAACTTTCACTTGGACGCATGAAATCTACCTCAGTGGTATGCACAAACGAACCGAGTCGATTTAGTGTAAGTTCAGTAAGTTACGTAGCTTTTCTATAATTGATTTTTTTGGGTAGGGAGCGATCTTAAGAGAAGCGTGTTGAGAACTTGTAAGAAAATTCTTGTGTTTTCATATGTTAACGAGGTGTTCTCATATTGTGTTCAAGACTATGTATACAGTTTAAAGAATGACATCTTGTTGACTGAGATAAAAGTACTTTCCTTCTGTGGTTTGTACTTTTAGACCACAGTACTGGGCAAAACGAGGCCACAGTACAAAACAAGAGACACCTTGGGGCAAAAATGTACTATATGGATAGGTGTATAGATATGTTTTTGTATTTTTCTTTCTTATTTGAATTCGGGGGCATTTTTTTTCTGAAAAAATGAACTGTGTTTACTTTATCTTCATTGAGATTATTATTTCGATTCCTAGTTCATCTACCGGTAAGAGAATAAAACGTGTGAATGAGGAACGCAGCAAGATTATCACAGATATGGTAATCTGCTTCTGAAACAGACTGATTTATCAAGAATATTTTATTTTGAATTACAGGGCAGTGTGAAAGAATGCTAATTAAAATATACTTGATACGCGGCACAAATACTCACTGATTCTCGAACTCAACTTGGATTAATTGTTTTTCGATATCACAGTTTTGTGAAAAAATTGCGAAGATTTTCGTTTTTAAACATTCAACTGTGTGTTGTTCATTGCTGTCCTGAGAGATTTCTAACTTATAAATAGTCACAGTTATTTGGATATCAGAGATAATTTATTCTTTACATTCCAACCTATCAGTATGATATTATCAATGGAAATACACGTCAAAGCACCTACAGAAAATGTGACGTACAATCCAACTAGGAATAGAGTACGTTTCACCTAATTTTATATCTTTCAGACTATGTATTAAATAATTCAACTAGGTGATTCATGATTCCATCAGTCAAGGCTTCATAATTACTTCTACATTCACCGTTGTCTTCAACACACTAAATTGGTTCGAATGGCTCTGTAGAATTTACACTAACATTTTAGTTAATTCTTGATGGAAATAAAGAATTGTGATTATCAAATTGTCGGTGTGGTGCTTCGATGCCTTCATCTAAGGGTTAGATTCGAAGCTTTCCATAGACCATAAATTCGGGTGTAAACAGTGAAATGTTATTGCTTTATAATTTCTTCCACTAGACTTTTCAACATTATAAATATGTGTGTAAATATTTGAAAAGTTCACGAAAGATTGAATGATATTAAAATGCACGTGATTTGCGCAGGAATTGTAGTAAAGAGCGTAATGTTAAAATTCGACTTAACTCTAGTAGTAACCGTTTTCTATTTCCCGAGATGAAAAGCTGTATCAAGGAAATATTTGAAAGCAATTTTCGATATTGTATTTAGAAAGAGACAAGCAAATGTATTGTCTTTCATAATTATTAGCTGTCAGATGAGCGGCAACTAGAGTACCAAGAAACACAGATATTTAACCAATAAAAATAACAAGAACACCTCTTTGTGAGGTAGCCACACGATTCTTCCACTTCCCAGATAATTAAAAGTATTGCACATTTTTTTTATAATTACTGACATGAAAGGAATTTTATGTATCCTTTCAGAAGCCAAAATCTTTTTTTCCGTTTACTCGATGTCTCTTCAGAGAAAACACATTGTAGATGCATAAAAAGCCACAAACAAAAAGGACATTGAAATGACAGGCGCAGAGCGGAAAAGAACTCGCGAGCAGAGAGCCGGGGGAGGAAGGCAGACGAAGGGGGCCCCAGCGCCAGCGCGCGACTTCTAAAGCGCACGACCACGCGGCTGCACTGTGCGCCCGCCCTCGCCGCCCTCGCCGCCCTCGCCGCCCTCGCCGCCCTCGCCGCCCTCGCCGCCCTCGCCGCCTCGCCGCCCTCGCCGCCCTCGCCGCCCTCGCCACCCTCGCCGCCCATTAGCCCCGCTTCGCCCAACTCACCTGCGACGCCCGCCATGCGCACCTCCGCCCACTCTGCCCACTCCACCCGCACCAACTGCGCATCCTGCCGCATCCTGTCCCAACTGTCCACTGCCCACCGCACCCCGACCTTCTGCCCTGCCAGCTTTCTGGCTCAGCCGCCCACACCATCTGCTCCGCTCGACTTCCTTTCCACTCTGCCCCTGTCATTTGCCCTGCCCGCTCCTGTCTGTCCGTCGCTCTCCTCACCCAACTCACCTGCGTTGCCTGCCATGCGCACAACTCGCTAAACTCAAACTGCCCGCACGCTTCCCTTCCCACTCTACCCCTATCGCCTGTCCTGCCCACTTCCCGTTCCGTCCGTCCCTGTCCGCCGTCGTCGTCCTCGCCGCTGACTGCCCCCGCTTCGCCCGAAACATGCGCGTTGCCCGCCCTGCTGGTCATTCCAGAACCCACTTCATCCAGTGACCGCCCTCTTCTCCTCCTCTGTCCGCACCATTTCCCCTCACCCCGCCATCTGCCTTGCCCCGCTTCCCGCCCCGCCCCTCTGCACCCACTGCTCCGGCCCACTTCCTGCCCCACCCCCACCATCTGCCCTGACTACTTCCCGTCCCGCCCGCCCTATCCGACCGACCCACCTCTCTAATCCCAATCCCCACCCTGTGCCATCTTCCCCCTCCACCGTGCCCTTGTCGCCTCTGCCCGCCGCCCCTTCCACCCACACGCATTGCCGGCGGCGGCGTTCTCTCCGCACCACTTCGCACCAACCCCCTCGTGGCCGACCGCGCCGCCCCGCGCCCGGCTTTAAAAATAATTATGAGTCCTCGGCGCGCGAGCTGTCATCCGCAGGCAGGCGGACCGCGTGTTTGCGCTTGCGGTGCGCCCGCAGCCCGCCCTCTCGCCGCCCGCCCACCCACCCACCCCTCTCGCCCGCCCCTCTCGCCCGCCCGCCACCCTTTTCGCTGCCCCGCGTGCCCCGCCCTGCTCCGCCTCGCCCCGCGCCGCCCCACCAATTCCGCGCCGCCCCGACTCGCCCTACCCCGCCCCGCCCTCTCTCTCGCCCATACACCCCTCTCGCCCCCCGCCCCGCCCGCCCGCCCGCCCGCCCGCCCGCCCGCCCGCCCGCCCGCCCGCCCGCCCGCCCGCCGCCCGCCCGCCCGCCCGCCCGCCCGCCCGCCCGCCCGCCTGCCCGTCCCTCTCGCGCCACCCGCCCCTCTCGCTCGCACGCCCACCCGCCCGCCCCCCCCGTCCCGCCCCGTCCACCCTTCTCGCCCGCGCCTCGCCCACCCACACTCCGCACCGCCCAGCCACGCTGGACTGCTCGCTCCGCCCAATAACCGCTCTCTCGCCCCACCCGGCCCAGCCCCATTACCGCGCCGCCGCCCACGCCACCTTCAGCACAACACGCGCGATTGCCGTCCTGGCTGCCGGAACCCGCCGCGCCCCACCACTCACCACTCCCTGCCCCGCCCCACCACGCCCCACCCCGCCCCACCCCGCCCCACTCCGCCCCACTCCACCACACCCCGCCCCGCTTCGCTCCACCACGACCCGCCCTTCCCGTCCCGCCCCGCCCCACCCAGCCCTGCCCCGCCCCACACCGTCCTGCCCCGCCCCACACCGTCCTGCCCCGCCCCTCCCCACCCCACCCCGCCCTGCCCACCCTGCCCTCCTCCCCTGCCCGGCCCTTCATGCTCGCCTAAATAAGCGCACTCTCGCTAATTTCTCCCTCTCGCGGGATCTCGCATTCGCCCTCCCGAACGCTTCGTGTCTTCCAATCTGTTCGACGACTTGGCAGCACGTCGTTTCTGGCTCCGATTGCACGTGGGTGTGCCTGTATCTCAGTCCACGGAAACCTGCGTAACCTCATGAGCATCGCTTAAGGACGGAAATCCGTTTCGTACGCTCGCTCATTCAGTCGTCTTTCACTCGCCTGCGGTGGTAATCGTTGATTTTCCTTTTAATCGTTTGTTGATTCTCACATTCCCGACTGTCTCCCAAAAACTGTTCTCCAACAGAATCTGCTTGAAAAAACAGGATCAACAGAATCTTTATTTACGGTGCGTATCAGGAAGTTCCGCCAAACCACTTAAATATTTTTACATTTACGTAATTACATTGAATTGACGCGTTCGGGTGGAAATAATGATAACTAAAATTTGCGTTCCTTACAGAAGTGCATTTTCGTATTAACCAACGGAAATGTGCTGCACATAAAGTGTGAATGTACTTTAATTGTCATTTTTTCTGTACTCTAAAGCTAATGTGATATAAAGAAAGCATCTGTATCACGTTTACAAGAAGGGCGTAATAAATCAATACTTTTACTTTCATAAAATTTCAGAAGTCGTCCCCTACACCCACGTGCATAAATTGTGAACGAATTGCAAAGAAAATGAGGGCCTATTTTAATAATTTTTAATTGCTTAACAACCTTTTACTCGCTGCAGTCTTACCCTTCCTGTCTCTCAACATCAGTTTGTGCCATTCGCATCATTACAGAATATAAAAATTAACCGGCCTCCCCACTCTCTCCTGCTTACCAATGAATCGCCGACGTACACTCGCGTATTTTGCGATAGCACACTAGTCTAGGTTATCATTGTCTTTCTGACCATTTCGCTAACTTTTTTCTGCCTATCAACGTCCACTTTCCTGCCCATCAAAGCTCATTTGAACTTCTATTCTAGTTCAGGTTCGCTCGGGTATGTGCTTAAACATTCTCTTCAATTCCCTCTCTACCAATCACTTTCGTTCGTTTTAAAATTCTCCATACTAACCACTTTGGCATATTTCATGATCCTGTCTACCAATCACTTTCGTATATTTTAAGCTCCTCTCTGCCAATCATTTGCCTACATTTCAAGATCCTCTCTGTCAATCACTTTCATACATTTTAAGCTCCTCTCTACCAATCACTTTCGTACATTTCAAGATTTTCTCTACAATTAACTTCCAGCTCGTACATGAGTTCAGATTATTCTTGCCTTTTTGATCATTTGCTTACATTCTTTTGGCCATCAACGTCCGTTTTCCTGTCCTATTCAGTTCCGACAAATGAATCAATTTTGCCCACCAACGCAATATTTAGATGTCTACTAATGTCCTCGTGTTATTTGAATTTCCAACTAATTACCCTGTCTGCCCAATACCAGCCAGTCTTTATCTCCCGTTTCACTTTACATCTACCAACACTGAGCATCTGTTTCTACAAACGCATCTACTCTTCAAAAAACTTTTTACTTCCACTTCAGAACATTTGCTTACACCAGAGCCCCTGAACCAATGAAGTAACGAACAGTAACAAGAAATTTACTCGACGAGTAATACGCGAGCTATGAAAATAAATTATTTTATTTTCATTTTAAATACAAACCCTTTGATTTACTCGTACATTATTTAAATATAACTCATTTTATGTAGTATATGACAAAGGATAAATGGCAATTTTTCGCTGTTTAGCGTATGATTCCTTTGAGAATCTTCCACTGATTGATCTTACAACTGAATGATCCTACTCTCTTATGTCTTTATCTGATCATTCGCTATATTTATTTACCATCGAGCTTACTTTAAGAAAAATCCAAGTTCGTGTTACTGTACATTTAATTTTGGATAATTTTTGAGGAGACACGACAAAATAAGATCTTCATCGTCACTTGTATTCTTTCCCCATAACACTTAATTCTGAAATAAATCAAAATTATTAAATTTACTTACGAGGATAAGATATCATGAAATGTAACTCTTTTTTAAACAACACTAGGGATTACGTTGTGGCTGATGAGTAATCCTAGGGGAGAATTAAAAAAAAAGATCATTTTTTCATAATAATGAAAGTGAAAACATATTTTTTGAAAAAGCTACTTAAAGATTTAAAAGAACAAGAACAAATCGATCGGAGACTTTGCGAAATGCTCTTTTGTGGATTTAAAAGTACCCTCGCTCACGTTTTAGCTCTTCACAATTTGCCAACAGCTTCCCTCGTTTTGTTGAAAGCCGAGTTCTCAAAGATGATTTTCCCGTGCCTGGAAATTGGTTTTGAGAATAAATACGCTTCTTGGAAATACATCCAGCCGCCCACTCATCCCCTCCGCCTGACACAAGTTTATGGCAGATGTCTTCCTTATTCACTTTGTGTGCAAACTTCCCTCTCGTGGAAGCTTTCGCTTGCCTCAAGTCCGCATATATATCATTCCGAGCACGTTCGAGCCGCTACATACCACGGTGGGAGAAGGCGAATCCGGTTTCAGACGCCATCACCAAGCCGACGTTTCTCATTCCGGACGGCGGAGGGCGGGCGGCCGTCCCTCGTAAATACGTTACGCAGATTTTAAAGAACACGCTTGAAATTACAGCTCGTCCGGAGGTCATCGTTAAATTTTGATGCGGCGGAAATTCATGAAGATTTTATGGCATTTTGTACGTTAATAATTTATTATTTGTAATAACGAGTGGGTGTTTGGAGAATTTTCATGGTATGTTACGAATTTTGCGTTCTTTGCTGGTGACTTGAGCGATGCAGTTGTGTGGACATTTTTTTATCGAGTGATGGGAAAGAAATTTAATATAAGGATCTATATTTTCACATCTGAAAAATTTTTAACCAAATTTTGTATTAGTGAAATTCTGTCTAAAATATTATTTTGTGGCCCGAACGTTTCAGTAGATGTTTGATATTTCAGCATTTTGCTATCATATCCTCTTTATAACATATATTCACTTAATGCAATTAATTATATTTATGCTTTTAGTAAACTTCGCAACTCTAGTAGATAGCTTTTACAAAGTTCAGGGTGAATTAGCGTACTGGATGGCTTTATCATCATCAGATTTTCGGTAGAAATTATTGAATTGCAACCTCTGTGGTATCAAAATCTACAAACAATATATAAAAACCTTGAAATAGACATCATCTTCAATTATTTACCCCCGTACATGCAATGTTTCCCACAAGAAGGATTTACGGGAAATATTTGCTATGAAGCAAAAGCCTGACATTTATGTTAACTGTTCTGTACTATTTTAAAATATGTCTATAATATTCTCCCTTTGAAAATAAATTCTTAGAATTTATTAATATTCCCTTCTTTCTCCTCCGCTTCAACCAGATGAATTCCGCCAAAACCGTCCTCTCTGCAAGAGCTCTGGTACATCCAAACCACCTACATATATAACTTAACATTGGCCTTGCATGAATTGCGTACTCCCATTGCATTCCTACCACTTTCACATACGGTTATATCTCGATTAGTGTGATGCGGAGATCCATATTAGGTTTATACCTCGCTTAGAGTAGACAATGTGGTGCGGTGATCCATATCGGAATGGTGAGTAACGAGGAAAAAATCCCTATGGTACAAAGTCTCGAACACCAACTTTTCAGACCTTGCCTTACCATCCAAACATAATATAATTACAAAGCACATTTATAATACCTCTTTATGGATTAGGCAAATTGCCTTTTCCGACCTTAATGTTCACACCATCGCTTTCTTGGCCTTCCTGGATCTCTTCTTCCCCTCCCCTGCCTGCTTTGGATGGCGGTTGTCTTCCATCCTCAGCACATGCATATCAGCATATCTATTTCTTTTATTCCAACAAAAGTAGAAAGACAAAAATAGAGAAGAACATCCCAGGGTTGGAAGTCATCCAGCTAACCCAGTCTTGGAAGGAATAAACATAATTAAACACGTGTGCTCTGAAGGTCCCCTGCTTCCATAATCCAGGTCCAGAAACACCATTGACGCGGGCCTCTCTGGGCATTCCTGGTCCAAGCTTCACTTGCTCCAACGGCGGGGCACACTTTACTCTGAAATTCTTGGTATTTGGTAAAAATCTCAAACGTATTGATATTTACAACACATTTGCTGTCTGAAAACATTTCACGAAGGATGTCAATTGCATTCTTTGAGATAAAGAAAAGAATCAACTTGCCTTGGCTCCCCGAGGGTGTGGTGTTTTGTTGCCGTTTATTTCGGTTCTAACTTTTCATTTTATGAAACCGTCTCATTAAACGACTTCTTGAATGGTTTTACAAAGTTATGAAGAAAGACAAAACTGATTTGCAGCATTCGTACAACGATCCCTGGACTTCCAAACAGAACTACGTCTTATTTCCTCTCTGAGCTGTAGTATACGTTCAATTAACATTTATAACCCTCCTAATTTCCAATAATTCTCACTACAAAACTACTGATAAAAAAGAACAATTGGGAAGACAAACGCTGCGCAAAGACCAACCAAGCGACCTGTGAACCAGCCCTCTAAATAAGCTCTCCGTTCATACACCGGTTCCGCAAAAGGGAATTTAAAATACCAAAGAATCGAAGTACAATGAGCGCCCGCAACGCATCGCTCACGCGGAGCGTTTGGACCTTTGCGGCCGCCGCCCCCGCCCCCGCAAGTCCCCCCCGCGCGCCGCCCCCGCCACTGTCCCCCCGCCGCCCCCGCCCCCCGTCGCCGCCCCCGCCGCCGCCGCCGCTCTTGCCGCCACCCCGCCGCCACCACTGTCCCTGCGCCCCCGCCACCCTCGCCGCCCCCCCGCTCTCGCCGCCGCCCCCTCCGTCGCCCCCGCCATCGCCTCCGCCGTCGCCCCCGCCGCCGCTTCAGCCGCCCACGCCGCCGCCCTCGCCCGCCGCCCCTGCCGCCGCCCCCACCGCCGCCGCTGCCCCCGCCCCGCCCCAAACGCCGCACCCTCCGCCGCCGCCTCGTCGCACCGCTCCGCTTTTTCCAGCGGCGCGGTGCTGCGGCAGAGGGGGCGATCGCGGGGGCGCGGACTTTAATTAAACTTGCTGACGCGCGGTCCGAGGCCGCAGGCGATGGCCGGGCGACACCGCCGCCTGCGCGGGCTGGCCGGCGACGGAGCAGGGCGGGGAGGGACGGACGGCAAGGAAGAGGAGTTGGCGCGACAGAGAGCGAGGCGAGAGAGGAGGTGGTTGGGGGAGGGGGGAGGGATAGGGAACGCAGGCTTGAGGGTGTAGGTTGGTGCGATGAGGACTGGCGACAGAGGACGGAGGGGCCGGACTGGCGGAGGAGTCGGTGGCACGGTGAGCGAAGCGCCAGAGGTGGTGGTTGAGGCGGAATGGTGAATGGTTAGGCGACAGAAAAGAGAGGAAGCGAGGAGACGGCCATCTTTTTTGTCACGCCAATTCAGTCACGCCAATAGCGGAGTCGTTTCGAGGCAGTGACGGTGGGGAACAAGCTTTACGTTGGGAGGGGATGGGGAACGAAGGTTTGATGGTGTCGGTTGGAGCGATGAGGTATTGTACGTCACAGGAGGTGGGCTTTATGGGCCTTTTGGGAAGTGAGCGGTATGCGAGGTAGGAGGGCCCGGGTGGGAGGGACCTGAGGTGCGCGGTACGGGAGGTGGCCGGTACAGGAGGTGGAAGGGACAGAGAGTAGGATTGATTGATTAATTGATTCGTGTTTCCAGGCGCGTCAACTACTTAGGTCATTAGTACCGTTAGTGTAGTGCGTGTTTTTCTCAGGTGGCGGCGATGATCTTTTCCCCGCTGGATGGCGAGATCTGGCGCCGACCTACAGTCGACTAGCGGGTTTTTTCCCCGCAACCAGGTGTATCCCACCAGCGGGGCACCGCCCCAGCCGGGACAAGCTGCAAGCTCCCGACCGGTCTCCCGACATGTGTGGTAGTGTTGTGCATGTTGGTGTGTGTGTGAGTAAGAGGAGAGGATGGGACAAGGAAGAGAAAGGAAAGATCGCGCGCGGTCCGAGGCCCGTTGTTAGAGTACTGCACCGGCATTCCCCTGATCGGAGAAAGCACGGAAAACTACCGATCAGAGCAGCCGGCCGCTAGAATTCTCCTCCAGACAGCGACTGAATTCGCCCTAGCTGACAGTGAGTTGGAGAGACGGGAGGTGAGAGGGACCTGAGACAGGCGATGAAGGCGGTGGGCGATGTGTGGGATGCCTGGTAAGGAGTAGGGGCAGTTTTGTGGGCAGGGACTGTGGAGTCGCAGAATCGGCGACCGGACGACTGAGTCAAGGGGTCAGCGGGCCGGTGGCGACGGACGTGTTGGTAGCAGTGTTTTAACGTTGTTCGCATCGGCGTCGGAACCATATTGACCTTCAGTAATTACCGTTGGACATAATGGGATACAATTTATTCACAATTCTGCCGCGCGGAAATAAATGCAGCGGCGTGTTTTCCGCGGGGATTAGCAATGGCCCCCGAAAGATCGGCTGGGATTACTGTGACATATCGAGGCAATTCTCCCTTTCTGCTGGTCTCAAGCACCAACATTTGAATAAGAGATTAATCAAGTAAATATCAATATGTGCGCTTGTTCGCTCCAAACGTTGTGTGTAGAACTGTGGATGACGCAATAGCTTCAGGTATGATTGAATGGTTTGTGTCATATGTCAATAAAAAGTTTCGAAAATGTTGAAACGTAAAGAAATTGAAGAACACGTAAATTAATCAAACTTTGCATTGAGAACTCATTTTAAAGCGGTTTAAAATTATGTATCGTTGCTCATTTAATTAGAATACTTCTACTCTGTCATCTGAAACAAGACGGGGTTTACTCTCACAAATTGGATCAATGTGTTAAAGTGTGTCTTGGGCAGTTTAGCACACATAAAATATAATTTAACAGAATATTTAGAAATATGTTAAAAATGAATAAGAATTTGAATATAATGTTTCCCTAAGTTTTTATTTAAAATGTATTATAAAATATAATGTATTAATAATATATGAATATAACTTATAGTCTTTGATGACTGGCAAAAACGATTATCGGCCCCCTGAAAACCCTGGAGTTTTGTATTATTTATTATTTGATATCGTGTATAGGGTAGATTATAAATTTAAAAATTGGAACGCATTTATCATACCAAATTATTTTATTGCTCGTAGTATTCCTTGGACATTAATGTTGTATTCAGCAGGAACGTAATTACGAGTAAAAGATTAACTGGAATCCGAATACGTTGACCCACTTTCATGTATGGACTCTAAAGAATTACACTAACATTGCGTAACGAAAGTACATTACAATCTGCATTTTATGCGTATTGTGTTTAGGAACAATAGTTCATTTCGCAACATTAATTGATAAAATATTCTGCCTCAAACCATATTTTTACCGTTCATTATTAGCACAAGAGTTAATTGGTTTGTGCATAAATGACATGCTACGCCCATCGATGCAACGATAAAAGAGCCCTTTGTCAGTGCTTAAGCGCAGCAATATCTGAGCCTTTTGGGCCGCTCCGGAGCTTTGATTTCGACCACGAGGAACCGCCGAGGAACAAACGCGGCATGAAGCGGGGTGCGATGGCAAAGAGTATTTAAAGTTGTGATCTCGCATCGACTCAGAACCGCCATTCAAACAGACCCTCATCACTTCATGGACCGCGATGCAACGTTCCGTGGCGAATTGGTTCGTGCACTGTGTGCGCTCATTAACTCGGAGGTACTGGCCGGAATCGCTTTATTTACCGATAAAAATGTATTCGTTCCGTGAAGTGTATTTTTCACTCGTGAACTTTTTTCTGTTGAAACGAGGCATATCGGTTGCAAAATTCTTTGGTCAGAAATATCGTTCTCAATAGGATTACTTAATGCGATTTAGTTTTTCGCATGAAAAAAGAGTACGTTCATGAAATGTGCAAAGTGTATTCCGAAGGATTAAATGTGACACCATTGTATTTACCATTCATTCAGAGTTTGTGATGGGCAAATAATTTCGACTCAAAAACGCATTTTTATTGTTCGGAATTGTAGTAAATGAAGTCAATAAGTTAGCGAGATTTTAAATTTTTGTCAAAAATTATTTCATAAAACTTGTAAAGGGTAAGCTTTTGACATGCTTTTTCTACTTTTATTTCATTATATCATTATACTTGTTTAGATATGACCATGACGAAAATATACAATAGTATTTCATTAGCTTGTAATGTATTGAATTTTGAAATTCTAAATACTCTCTAGCAAATTCTTGCAGCTTTAGTTAGTTTATTTAATTAATGCCTTATTTTACGTGGCGAGACTCGGGCCATGGGCCTGCTCTTCCTGTCTGACCACGCAAGTTTCACTAATCTCCTTTCACCACCTAGCGGAGAAAGAAGGTATTCCATGGGCGAGGAAATAGGCTATTTGAATTTAGCTCAGAGGCTTTATTTAGGCTTGAGGACCTTTTACATGCAGTAAATCTACTAACATGGGACAGCCGGCTTTACTTCCCCTCCGAAGGAAGGCGTACGAAAGATTTTTTCGCCCTTAAAAAAATCCTCGACTTCGATCGTGTTTGAACCCGCAATGTTGGGTACAACAATCCGATACGCTCACCGTATACCACCCAAATCCGGTTGATCGCTTTAGTTGATCGCTTACTGTGTGGTTACTTTTCGTGAAAAATCACCTGGCTTTCTCCGTAGCCTTTTTTTCAAATGCTCACGTAAATAGAGCTGAAGGTAGTTGCGGTGTCGTCCACTCCGCCTTCCAGAGCTCGGAGTAGAGCAGCACTGCGGAGCTAAGAGTCGAGGACTCTTCCCCAGCGACCATCGCAACTATAAATAGAGCACGCGCTGCGATGCCAGCAGAGGACGACTCTTCAGGAAGCGAGAAGGACTGCGGAGCAAATGCTCTCCTTCCTATTGACCTCTTTGCAATGTCGTTAAATTAGATACATACAGGGTGTCCGGGGAGGAAACGTCGAAACTCCGAAAATGAGCTCTTAATACAATTCTAAGCATATTTTGTCTAATATTGGTTATTATGGTTATTCCAAATGGTTGAGCCGCAATGAGCATTTAAACGTTGGTTTGAAAAAACTGATTCGTAGGCAAAAATTTGCTTTGTAGAAGCATAGAAACACGTCAGAAATATATAAATCGTTTATTTACAAAGGAAATGATTATATTTGTTCAGAAAGAAAAATTAAGCGAGAAATAAAAAAGCACCTAATTTTACACAATTAGACTGCTTTTTTATTTTTCGTTAAAGTTTCTGTCTGAGTAAATATACTAATTTTTTTGTAAATAAAAAACAATTTACCTGTTTCTGGAGTGTTTCTGTGCTCCCATATTGCAAATTTTGACAATGGGCATGTTTCTTTGTCCCTTGTTTTCATGGATGTGTGTTGTCGCACAAGGCCTTGTGAGTCTTCTGACCACAGACCGAGACCGGAAGTCTGTCAATGACTAGTGTAAAGGTTAATATCTGTCCCCATGAGGGATATAGTGGGTATTCGGCGCGGAGAGTCGAAAATCGGCAAATCTGAAGCTGGAAGAAGCCCAAGGAAGAAAGCAATGAGAACGTAGTTTCCTTTCCCTCGAAAGCTCGCGCTTCTCTTCCCTGAATCCGCTAGAATTATCTTTGGGACATTTTAGAGGAACTCGCTTGTGAGATAGATATAAATATTTTTATTGGCTCAAAGTATTTTTACATAGCCACAATACAGAATTTGGGGCCTGAAAGCTATTACATACATTTTAGTACAAAATTAAAATTTACATTTGCCGGCCCCGTGGCCGAGATCGCTAAGACAATAGTGCTGTAGTGGTCTTGGACCGTGGGGTCGCGGGTTCGAGTCCCGCCTCGGGCACGTGTTCGTCCTTTCACCTCTGTCATCACCATATCGTGTCATCATCATGCCAGAACGTTACTTCCAATAGTGGTCGCTAATGACAGAGTAGTTGATGCTAACTTAAATAACAAGAAAATACAATTGATATTCGTAATGAAATTTCCTGAACTTTGGACGATGTCAAAATCGTACATAGAAAAGAGATTACGGAATAGGGGCCATATTTCTCAATTTTTTGAATCCCTTCCAGGAGTTTCGATCTTTCATCATCATACAGTTTGCAGGCACAAAGTTATGCTCGACTGCGTCGCTAGTTTCAGCCCACTTACAAAGATTAGTACTTACAATTTTTTAGCGGATCAAACTGGAATTGAGTGAAAAATGGTTACTTCTTATTCTATAGATAAATACAATAATCTTTCTGGATAATTTATACTTACTGAACCATGGTTTGTTAGCTTTAGAATTGTGCAAAAACATTTACCTTTCCCTCTACTCTTATTAATTAGTCTGTCTTCATTTTTCGCTCTACATATTTTAACTTTCTTGTTCAATTGTTAGTTTAGACACGATACATGGCGCTACTCACAAACATTCTCTATAATGAAACATTCTTGAAACTATCACACACATTCACTATGATGAAAACATTTTCGCATTACGAGAGAATATCATTTACACTCTTAACAGGAACAGGTTTATAAGCGATAAACAGATAACTATGTCCACAGATGGCTGTAATTAGGGAGGATGAAGACAACTTCGATACTCAACTTGCCCTCTTTATAAAGACGATGTTATGACTAGCACTTAACATTAATAGTGGAGAAAATATTTCTGCTTTCTAAGCAAATCAAGCCACCAAGCACCATTCATTGTCCTGCGAATTAACAATAATGGTGACGTATTTCGAGTTTGCTAGTCGGGAGCGTGACAATATTTCTTTCTTTGTTTATCATAGTTTTAAACTGGAAACTAATTTTTACTTTAAAATGAGATAGACTATTTTGTAGATTTCTTATGCAAAAGAATGGAATAAGACTTCAATGATTTTACAGAAGTGTTTGAGGATGATGATGATAATAATAATAATAATAATATAAATAAGTTCATTATCTTGCAAATGGACTGTTGTCCGGTGGCAAGTTACAAATACAATAATCTTAGACAATATTCAAAATGTAATGCAATAATAAAACAAGATTATTATAATAATAAATAATAATATTAATAATACAATAATTAATAATAAAAGAGTAGTCGCAGTTTTTATACAATTAAGAATTTTGAAAGTAAACAGTATCTTACAAGTAATTCAATAGTTATTTATGTATCTACGGCGCCTAATAGACGCCCTCACTTTTGATGTGAAACACAAGAGTTTGTTACCAAATAACTCTTAGTACGCCTTAGTACATATGTATTTTATGACGAGAGATCTTTTAGATAAGAAATACTCTATTTATAAATATACATATGCACAATTGAACCAGTATTCACGCTATTGTGATCATGGTCACTCTACTTCATTTGAACGCTACTTCATACAAAATTCCATATTCTAAATAGTAAAAAATTCTTCGACATAATATAAAAATTAAATAGAGCATTTTAGTTTTTGTTTCCATCAGTAGGTCATTAATGCTTTCATTAATACATCATTAACTATTTAGAGTTCTGCATCAAGTGAACCTTCAGAATAACAACATGCTAGAAGAAAACAAAGCCCTAACTCAACCGCAGCAACTGGACGGAAATTCAAGCGCTACTGCAAACACATGCAACGGTTCAAATCCCAAACTTTCCCGCCTCTGATTATGACTTTCAAACGAATGTTTTAGGAATAACTTCGTAGAGAGGAGACCCTTTGTGTTTTCGAGCTTTTAGCTATGACGCGAATATTTTTAAAAACGTCGTCGGCATTCCGGCGAGTGTGCACTTGCACGCAGCTCTTTCATAGTCCGACGTACAGAAATAATTTAATTTGCCCGACACAAAGTTGTTTTTTCTCGACTCTTTTTTTCCCCCATTTTTTTTTGTTAGGCGGAATGTAAGGGGACAAATTTTTCACAATTACCTTCTCTATGACTCATTATTTATACGGCCATTTCTGTGCTCAAATAACGTGGTGATGGCGGTGCGCTTGTGTGAGCGAAAGCGTGTGTGGCAACGTTTGTCAACGAGTGGCCTCGTTGAGGGCCGAGGATGAGGATGGAGGGCTTTGTAGTGGTCGCACGGTGGGAGCGCTGTTGGCGACGTGGTTACAAATAACGAATTCATAGTTGGCGAGTGGATGGAAAAGATTTTGTGGGTTTAGGCCTTGTGAAAGGAAGGACCCTGAGAATAACGGTTATGACGACTCTTTATCGTGATATGAGTTTAAAAGAACAACATAGTGGTTATTCTAAGTTTTGAAAGATTGAAGACAAAGAAAAATAAGTTATGTGCATATCTATACGTTTCCAGTTAGAATAAATGGCAGGCCTAAAATCCGAAATATGGCTAAAGTAACGAGAAGCCTGTGTATTCTCACATTAGTGACACGCTGAATACTGTATGAATGATGATGAGTGGATATTTTCGGACTTTATACGGCTTGATATTATTCACAGATGCTGACTAAATTAGGAAGATTATTTGAGTGTGAAGCAAGATGTAACTACTTTCAGTATGTCTGTTTACACGACTGATTTTTGGAACATTTGTACACGACGTACAAGATGTAACTACTTTCAGTACGTCTGTTTACACGACTGATTTTTGGAACATTTTTCTATATATTTAGTGCTTTTAGCTCGCTGAATGGAAGAAATGTTTTATTCAGTTTTTCATAATGATTAAAGAAAAACTACAGTCGCATGATCGCGACTGTATCGAGCAGTGCCGGCGATCATGCGATTCCTGCCGGCACAACGGAGAACCGAAATACCGTGAGATATTCCATTTTGGTGGCACACCCCCGTGCGCCAAGAAAGAAAAACCGAAGTATAGCCACCTCGGACATCCAGGTCGGCAAATGAATCTTTGCCGGCAAGAACGTTGTAACCCTCAAAATGCAAATTTAGTGACACACGACTTTCCTCCGCCATTACTACAAAGTTTATGCGGCCATGCGACTTGTGGCTAAATTAAAAAGAAAAAAAGCGCTTAGTGGCCATGTTTGCCAACATAGTTTTCTACATGTCTCACTCAGACCACATACGATCTTAATGCGTGGAAACCTAGCATTCCAGAAAAGTGAGGGTTACAAAGTTTTTACCGGCATGAATTTCAAATAACGTCCTCAAATTAGTTCCAAAAATATTACCCAAAGTTTCATTTATTCCCCCAGCCATTAACAAAGCAGGCGATCAGTTTTCCTACCAATCGCTCGCGCAGCTGCTTCGACACCACCGAGAGGAGACGGCGGCTGCTGCTGATTTACGAAGGCGACTCGGCCGCGCGGCGCACAGTGCCAATTAACCAACTACAAGGCCATAATCAGAAGCTACAAAGAAAACCGCAAGAAAATGTGTGAATTGCAGTTTTCGGGGTCGTTGATTACGAATTTGATGTCAAAAACAGAAAATCTACAATGTCTGTTCTAATATGGCGGATCAAACATTAAAAATAAAGCAGATTCACGCGAAACTGTGTATTTAACTCTTTTACGAGTTGCTAACTACGAATTTGATGTCAAAATTTAAAATTTCAAAATGGCGGATCCAATATGGTGGAGCTCGATGTTTTGAATGATGGCCAGGTTTTTGGTCAAAAGCAGTGTGCGGCGCGTATAAAATCAGCCCCTCGGCCGGCAGTGCTTCGGCCTTATAACGCGCTGCCGCCGTGGCGGCCTGAAACGGCGCTTCGTCTTATCTTTACAGCGCTCGCCAAGGTCAGCTCACGCAGTTGCCCTCGACCGGCGCGCGCTCTGGCTCCACACTGGCTTTTTTTTTGTAATTCTCCTTGATCGGCAGTTGATCCCTTACAAAGGTTTTTATCAATTTTTACAATAATAGCTTCTACATAACTTTTCGAGGGTATTCCAAGGTGGGACCTCTTGTTAACTGCTTGTTAATTTAACACTAAACAACAGTAAACAACAGTAAATGTATACAATAATGAATATTTATAGCAAAAACTTTCTATTCTGTCTTAATGTGAGAAGAAATGGTCTGTAGTAATACTTAAACTGTTTGCTATGTCGAGTCTTAATTCTGGAAAAAGGATTTAAAGTTTTGCCAAGCTTATATATTGTTATAGCGGGGCTGGAGGGTAAGGATGAATAGAATCTTAAGGATAATTTGGAAATCCATTTCTTTAAGGGTTCAATAGAAAGTTCGTTTAGAATTTGATTGTTCCGTATGTCTCATGGAGGTTTTAGTACACTGTGTAGAAATTTATTTTGTATAACTTCCACTTTATGTAATGTGTATTTTGGTGCACCTCCCCATATCTGGCAAGCGTATGTTAGACAGGGTCTGATTATGTATTTAAAAATGCATATTGCAGTTTCAATGCTGGTGTTTGATTTTTTGTTGACAAATGGGTACAATTTCAGTCTTAATAAATCCACACTGGCTGCCTCTTCTTCACAACGTGGCCGGGAGAAACGCAAATATAATGTTTCATTTTCGTGGAAAAGAAATTATTAAAAACCCAGATTAGACAACAGTTTGGGTTCTTCATCTGAAATGGTTTTGATAATTTTTTAGGTTCTTTTTGTTTGCTTTTAGTTTTTTAATTTAAAAGCATTGTATTGATGATTTTTGGCGATGTTTTAGGTCGTCAAAATCCACCTCCTAGTAATAATGATTCGTTTCTAAATTTAAATTTAGTGAAATGACTGACTTTCAGCGGTTTCAATTTGGTTAATGAAGAAAGGCAATACTGTAAAGTAATGCAGGGAGGCAGCACTGCTGCAATACTATCTAAATTAGAGACAATATTTCAACAGTTCTGCCTTTCTGCTTATTTACATAGTGCAATAAAATTACTTTCCATTACGTTCTTTCTTCCTGGAAGAAATGCAGGCTGTAATAAAACTTGTACCCAAAACTTTGATTTCCTGGATTATTCATTCAGAGAGACCTGGAAAAATCCATTATAGCAGGAGCCAGAGATTGCTTACTTAGTGTTATCTGACTTAATAATTTGACGTCTTGTTTACGTATCACAAGAAAAATATCTAAGGATATTAACTTGTCTTGAGATAGCAACAAATAATTTTTCAGTTTCAAGAGGAACTCACGTCAGAATCTGTTACAATCTGAATTTGCACCATTATTACTCATGTAACCATATCATTACTCACGTAACCAAATCGTTACATTTTAGTACAGCAATAAAGATATGCTCTGACAATAATATTAATTTGTGTAACTCAATAAATTTCGGAACCATTTTGAACTATTTTTTTTCTTTGTACGAAAAATAAATCCCTGAAATTTAGCCGTTGAACTTCGTTTCCAAACGCAGTTCTCTAAAAGTCACTTGTCTCTGCGCGGGAGACTGAGAACCCACGAGCGAGGGTTCCCAATAACAGAGTGTTTGCGAGTAGCCGAGGAGCAGAGTGGAACGAAGCGCTGTGTACCGAGAAGGCAAGAGAAGTGCCGAAGGCGACTGCAGACTGAGGTTTGTGTTGTTAACAAACAGTGACGCACCTTGCCAGGAGAGGGTGCGGCTCCTTGCGCTGTCAGACCAGGCCGTGATGCCCTCTCTCCCGGACGTCTGTTCTCTCTAGAACGCTCTTCAGAAGGTCGAGCGTTTCTCTACTACCTGACGCACTGGAATCAAGTGCGAAGTGCTTTTGGAGAATGAACATTTATAAGGTATTGAGCGATGAACGTTTTATTTGCTTTTAATTGAGAAAATAAGATTTAATTAAATGCCTTTGAAGAATACTGGCACAAGTACGAATACCGTCACGACTGTCTAGGCGCATGATAATGTGTTTGCTGTTAATGTCATAATGTTATGATAATGTGTTTGCTGTAAATCTCAGATAGTTCCAGCCTTCAAATATCATTGCTAGATTCTTAATGAAGTAATTATTTTATTCGTGATCGCATAGAAAGGAGTGTTATCTTTTTATCATTTTTGAGCTTGTTTTCGCTCTCACATTTCAACCAATCACTATATTTTTGATGAACGTGGATTTACATTGTAACTAAAAAATATTTAGACTGTTTAAAATTACTAAATTTGTAAACTTTGTTTCCATTAAGTATTATCGTGAATGCAGTATTTAAAACAGTCACATAAACCATTTTTAGGATGGGTGACAATTTATTTTTGAACAACTTTTCTGAAATAGGAGATATGAAACTAAGAAACCAACTGTGCACATGTTCTGTATAGAAACGTTCAGACTCACATAAGAGAACTGATCAAACATTTTTTAAATTAATAGGCTGGTGTTGTCCTTTGAGATTTTACAACAATTCTCTCCTATAAGCCATGTTTTACAGAAAATGACTTGGATCCGTTGCAGAATCCTTCCAGTATTTCCAGTTTTTTCTGATGAACTCGAATAAAAATTGAATTATACGAAGATATTATTTTTATTTCTTAATATAAGGCACTGCACTGTGGATTTCAATTTTTCTCGATACATTTTGTAATAAGAACTTAACAATTAAATATTTACGATTTTGTTACTCAAAAGCCAAAATATGCTTTTTTGGTAATATTTACGCTAAAGAGAAATAAACCGAAATTACATATCGTATAAAAATAGTTGTTTTATTAAGTTCCAGTTCTAATAGGTAATGTAAACGAAAATCAGAGAACCAATAATTTTCTAGAAAACGTCTTTTGTTGAAACCAATAATTTTGTAGAACACAGTGAAAATAAATGTTACTTTTTTCCACCTAATTTCATTGTTTCCCAAAAGAAAAAATGATACAAGAATTAAAATATATTGTAATATAAAATATTAAAGTAAAATTACATATGATAGATAATATAGATATCGCCAGATTCGTGTGATGTGTATCTCAAATTCCTTAAAAAATAATTTTTAGAATATAATGTACGTTTTAAAGAGGTTTTCGTTTCACAGAATTACCATTTTAAGAAAGAAGATTTGAGTTTCAGGACGAAGTGGAATAAAAATATCAAGTGGTTTTATTATTTTTATTGAAGAATTCCTGGAAAGGAGCGGCATCTCCAGAAAAATGAGGAAACATTCAGAGAGTCAGAGAGAAAAACAAGAGAAGCTGAGATCGTAAAATGAATTGCCTCAAAAGACGATTCTTCAGAAGGCAAATCGCTTCACTTGATGTTTCAAAAATATGTTTATTGTAATAATTTCAGCACAGATAATTGTATCTAATGATTGTTATTTAATATAGATGATTGTTTTTTTCATTTCCATGTGTAATATAACTTTGTATTTACTTTGGAATACTGAGCTTTCCGATAAGGAAATCAATGCAGCAGTTTTGTAATTAATGTCGATTTATTGAACATATGACCTATAATTAGCCAGAATCTAACCACAATTGATAACATTGAACTCGACTCTGAGCTGTAAAATTTATTATTGAAATAGCGCATTGAAGTTGTTAGTTATGTTGTCTGAAGAAGGATCTTTCAAATAGCAGGTAATTAGGGAGTTGCAAAAATTGAATTAATTATATTTCTTGGCCAAACGTCCTTTCTAAGAAAACTTGGTATTACCCGTATTGCAGTACATTTCTCTCTTCTATCCTTAAATCTCTACCTCAAAATTTCTCGAATACGCTCATCTATGCGGGCCAACATCTGGAAACCTAACTCAGCGGAAATGTATAATGCGAAAGAGCCCAGATAACTTTTTCACCCACCTTCAACTGACTGGAATCGATTATTCTTTTCAAATTTATTAATTTACTTCTGAAATGTATGTACTGCAAACACACTCATGTAAACTTATCTTAAATATTTTTGTTTTTTATCCCTGTGCAATTGTACACAGGCCGAAGTGGTCCACAGGGGAGGTGAAGGTAGGGCTCCACCTATTCGTCACAGTCGGTACAAGGAGGAGGTTGTGTGGCGAGCACAACGCTCCGACTGCCTTTACCCCCAGGAAAGATCCTGGTACTCACTTGGAAAGGAGGCTGAGTCGACCCCCGAGACGCCCTGAAGGGAAAGCACTAGATAAAAATTCCAACCTACGCCGGGATTCAAACCTGGGTCCCTCAGGTCAGGAAGCTAGTGTGGCTCCTTATCCTAAATATACAGTTGCTACTAGTTGTACGTGGCTGCTGATTGGCAAAAAAACAAAAAGAATAAGTAAAAAAGAACACTACAAAAAAGATTGAAGAAATCCTGACGAGCAAGAGAGTCTCATTAGTTTGTTTTTCCTTATATTTTCTGACGGTTCGACATTCATACTTTGGGTAGTTGGAAAAACATGCTACAAGAAATTTATTTGAACTCTTCATCTGATCTCAGTGAAATTTTAATTATTTTTATAATTTCGTAATTATACCTTGCCAATTAAAAGTGTGGATTTACGATTTGGGAGTGTAAGAACAGTATTTGTGGGAAAAATGAAGCACGTGATTTTATGATTTATGGTAGGAGAAATTGGGAAATCTGAATCTAATGCGCGAACGATGGTGTATTTTTTGACGGAGATTGAAAATTGGAGTATTGGGACATGATTGGAGGATATAATAGAATTTTTGAGAGACTTGCGAGATGAATTCGTGTAGGAGTGGTTGGCATTTGTGGTTCTCGATGGATTTATGAATTGGAGATAGACCAGTTAAGTAAGAAGGTTTTCCTTAGTTAATTGTTTTGGATGAACTTTAAATTGGTTAGATTGATCAATGCTCTTTAGTGCTTTGAGAGCCATGCAAATGGCGTAGTTGATCTGTTCATCACTTTGTAGTCATTAAGCGCAGTTTCTCTACTAAAGAATGAGTTTCTGTTGACGAAAGTTACATTTTTATTGACTATTGATTAAAAGAGGTAGTTTGCTTGACCATTAAATCACCAAGCTATTTAGCTTGTGGAAGATTAAGGAAATCAGTCTTTATTCGCAAGGGTGGGAGAGAGGAGGACATCTGAGTATTAATATTTTAGATTGTGATTTTAGAGAGTTAACTTTAATCTACACTTTTTCTCAATTCCTATTTATGTAAATAGAGGATTATGTGCAATATCAGGCTAGGTTGATATTGTAGGTGAAGTGAGGAAAGTAATATCAATACATAAGGGCAATTCTTTGTTCGTGTGATGTTGGATAGTCTGCTCGAGAATCAGAGAATAATATTAATAAAAATGTTATTTTGAGACGTCACCATGAATTGAGAAGAGGCCACAAGGTGTCATTCACTTTTTCTTGAAAAACGTATCTGTGAGATATCTCCGAATATTTGTGTAGATAGTCTGACGTACAATTTCTCATAGTTTGTACATTAGTCCATAGAGCAAAACTAGGATTGATTGCTTTGTGAAGTATCTACAAATCGAGCTGCAGTGTGTTTAAATTCACACATTTATTTCTTGAAAATAATATCTTGAAAACCAGAATGAGGCAAATTATGAATGTCAAAATTTAGAAACAAATGCGTATGTTTTATCACAGCATCAACGTCAATCTTTACTGGTACTGAATACTACAAAACAACATGTATTGAAGCAAACAGAGAGGGAATATTTGCATAAATATCTTCTCGTCCATCCTGCATGTACAACTCACAATTGCACATACAACTCATATTGGGCATTTGAAGAAAGAAAAGTACGCCGCTGCCAAAACTTACATATTTGTCCATATTGAATTTATGATCATTAAAATCAATTGAACTAATTTGCATAAATTCTGCTGAACAAAACCTCACAAAATGGGTTTCTAAAGCCCAAAAATGAAATATAAAATTCTTTGCTATAACCCTGCAACAAATTAAGTATTTTAATAAAAAAAAGTCTTCACGAATACTACAACATCGTCATGACAATTAATTTGTTCAAAGAACATTAGTGGCGGACAGCTTCTTTATTTGTATCTTGCTTTCTTTTGTCGTCAGCTGTATCATATATCGTGACGCATTGGAAATAATCATTCAGTAGATGTGGGCAGTAGATAGTAGGGCGGACCAACACGATGAAATATTTGCATTTTCATGTTAAAATGAAAACTTTCATTAGTTTTAAGTTCTTCCCAAATTCCTGGATATCTAACAAAACTATAGCCACCTCTGATGAAACCGAAGGCTGCATATTTGTTGTCAGTTTTTGGCGCGCACGGGGAATTAGTGAAATAGACGATAAACTAATGATATTAAAATACGAAATAAAAGTTAGACTTGCGTAGGCATATTTTTATTCTTTTTTATTATCGATTACAGAAAGTCAAAAATCAACTGACACAAAAACTACATCAATGTTTCGTTTGCTGACTTGTGAATCTGACGAGATCTTTTGGATAAAAAAAAACAACTTAACATTTGAGCTCTTGTATTACACATGTCACCGAAAATTCACTTCAAAAATATATACAATAGTATTTGCATAATTAACATGGCAAATTTTAAAAAATTCAAAGGTGTCAATTGAAATCGGTTCTACGACAATTTCATCAGCACTATTAAATTAAGAAAATGAAAATGGAACTCTTTATGAGAACATTCCGAAAATGGCCAAAAAATTCTTCATGCATAAAAAATTCTTCATTCATGAAAATAACTTTTTTAAATTTAATGCACGAATTCGGCTTAAATATTGTTCACACACGATCCAAAGCACAACAAAAGCAGCGACGTTTTGCGTAAACCAAATTTTTGGCATCAAGGACACTTACTTGTGGGCTCTTGCTTCACAAGTACGCATCGGATAAAGTAATGTGCTTGACATAGCGAGCAAGAAAAATATCCTTTTCGGGATCATGGATTCACAAAACTAGATTCCCTGCACAAAGTTGGCATTTATTCCTGTAGCCTAACCCATACTTTATACTATATAGTTAATAGAATAAAGAAAATCAATTGGAATCAATATAGAAAGTCTATTGTCTTTGCATTACGTTTAAATAATAATATAACTGCATTATTACGTAGTTAAAATCCTTTTCAGAAAATCATTATTACACAAAATCCATCTCTTGTCTTATTGATGCATTCATAGTCCATTTTCCCTTGGTAATCGCGATGCTTGAAGTGTGCATGAGATAAGAATTTATTTATTTTTATATTGTTCACATCTGCGGGTAATAAGCACGCTGTCTTTCGTTGGCGTACGTCGAGGGAAGAAGGGATGTCAGGAAAGGAGTCGGCGGCCAGGGTAGTAGCGCAGCACCTCAGAGACAGCACACGTGGGTCGAGCAAGCGGGTAGAGGAAGGGGCTGTGGAAGGGTGAAGAAGGGGAAGGAGGAGAGGACGGAGGGGCGACAGCTCCGCCCTCCGGCGCGCACCTGGCGCGCATTCCAGGCGCCCCGCAAGAGGATATTGAGTCTCAAGGGGCAGCCCGCGAATTCCGTCCTCGCCCCTCCCCCACCACCGCTCATGCATCCAGACCCTCCGCGCCCTGCTCCGCACCACCCACCTCATCCGCCACACTGGCCCCACCTCTCGTAGCTCCGCCCGCCCCCGCCCGCCCACGCTTCTGTACCCAACGCCCCGCCGCCCCGCCACCACCCGCCTCCCACCCGCTCTGCCCCGTCCTGGCCCCGCCCCCGCCCCACCCCTGGCCCGCCCCGCCCCCACCCCGCCCCGTCCCGCCCCCCCCCCCGCCCCATCCCGCCCCCCCTGCCACCGCCTGTCTCGCTCTGCCCCTCCCGCCCCGCCTGTCTTTGCATTCAACCCCTCCGCGTCCTGCCCAGCCCTTCCGCCGCCCTGGCCCCACCTCTCCCGCTTCGCCCCGCCCCCGCCTGACCACGCATCGGTACCCAACGCCCCCGCCGCCCCGCCCCGCCCCGCCCCGCCACAACCCGCCACCACCCCGCTCGGCCCCGTCCTGCCACGCCCCGCCCCGACCCCGCCCGACCCCGCCCACACCCCGCCCCGTCCCGCCCCACCCCGCCCCATCCCGCACCACTTCGCCCTGCCACGCCCTGTCTCACTCTGCCCCTCCCCGCCCCGCCTGGTCTTTGCAATTCAACACCTCCCGCGTCCATGGCGCCCAGCCCTTCCGCCGCCCTGGCCCCCACCTCTCCCGCTTCGCCCCGCCCCCGCCCGACCACGCATCTGTACCCAACGCCCCGCCCGCCCCGCCCGCCCCGCCCCGCCACCACCCGCCACCACCCCGCTCTCGCCCCATCCTGCCCCGCCCCGCCCCCACCCCGCCGACCCCGCCCCACACCCCGCCCCGTCCGCCCCACCCAGCCCCATCCCGCCCCACCCGCACTGCCACGCCCTGTCTCGCTCTGCCCCTCCCGCCCCCTGTCTTTGCATCCAACCTCTCCTGCGTCCTGCCCCAGCGCTTCCGCCGCCTGGCACCACCTCTACCGCTTTGCCCCGCCCCCACCCCACCACGCCTGTGTTCGTCCGCCCAGCCCTACCCCTCCACCCTTTCTTGCTCGCCGCCCGGCCCTACCCCGTTATTTGTCTTGCATCCAACCCCTCAGTGCTCTGCCCACCTCATCCGCCGCCCTGGCCCCACCTCTCCCGTTGTGCCCTTCCCCGGGCGCCCCGTTCACCCACGCCCCTCCCACCCCGTCCCTCACTACCACCCGTTCACAAACGTGTCCCTCCCTGCCGTCGCCCCGCGGCGCAAACACCTCGCTTCTGGCCCGTCCCCTCCCGTCTCGCACCGCCCTCCACCGCCCACGCGTCCAGCCCTTCCTGCCTCGTCCTTACACCGCCCTGTTCACGAGAAGCTTCTCACTGTCTCGCCCTGCGCCGCAACGCCTCTCCCTGGCCGGCCCCTCTCGTCACGCCGCCCTTGCATGCAGACCCTCCGCGTCTGCGCCTCCCTGCCCTGCTCCACCCCTCCCTGTCCTTCCGCCGCCCGTTCATGCTATTTCCGCCCGCGTCGTCCCGAGACGCAACGCCTCTCCCTGGTCCGTCCCCTCCCGTCTCGGCACCGCCACGCGCCCTTCCACCCAGCCACGCCCTGCCACCCCGTCCTCCCCGCCCCTTCACACCACGCTTTTGACTGCCTCATGTCGCGCAGCAACGCCTCGCCGTGGCCCGTCCCCATCTCTCCCCGCCGCCGCCACTCCCCTTGCCCAGTACTCCCTCCCCCCTGTCATGCCTTGCTTCACGCGGCGCCTCTCCCTGGCCCGTCACCTCCACCGCCCCTTCCCCTTCCCGTCGGTCTGAGTTCTGCTCCCGTGCCTTCCGGGTTCTGTCCCCACGCCAAACCCCGCTCGATCACTGTCCCCGACTCCCCTTCCGCCACACGTCGTTCCCACTCGTCTCCGTTTTCCCTGAGGTCCACCGTTGACGCCACGGCCGTGTCCTCTCACGCCCATCCACGTGCCGCCACCCGTCTCCGTCTCAACTCACGCGCCGCCGTCGCCGCGAGGGTTTTCCCATCTGCGCCAACACATACGTCGCCCTGTCGGACCCTTCGCCTCCCTTGGCGTTCCTGCCGCGCCGACCCTTTGACTCGTCCGCGTTTGATCGCCCCGCCCACGCAGCCTCACGGCTCCGCCTCCTCAAGACCTCGGCGGCCACGAGTCCTGCGGCCTCATGCTCCCATCCCGAAGTCTCTCTCGCCGCACTACCGACCCGTCGCGCGGGACTCACAATCGCCTCCAAACAGATTAACTTTCTTTAACACTTTGCACTCGTAGGGCATGAGTGACATGCCACCTATGAATGCACTCTGTTGTTAGAGGTTTCTGAGCATTGCCATTCGTACTATTCGTAAGGAATGTCTAAGATGACAATGGAAAAATGGAGACACAACTCGAAGCCAATACTCGGCCTTGTCCTGTTCCAGCTAGTTCTCACATTATTGCAACATTGTTTGAAAATAAAATAGTATCCCGGATTGATTCAACAATGAAAACCTTATTTTACATACCAGAAAAATACGTGGGCGTCTGTGACATGCCCTACGAATTAATTAGGGATTTTGGTGTGGCATTTTAGACACTGCCCTACGGGTTGTAGGACATGTCACATTATATACTGATATGATCTAGTAGCATTATTCGATTGGCATCTCTGACCATGCGAGCTGTAGGACGTGTATTACGGCTCGGTCGCTTAAGAGTGGAAGCGGGGTTAAGATTCGCCAAAGCACTCTCCACATCACCAGCCCCGCAGCTACGGCGCCTGACAATCTCGTCATCTTGCTTACGTTCGTTTTGAAAAACTCATTTTTTTACCCAGCAATATCACCCACGATTCTTCCTTTCCCATACACGAGCTAGAACTACCACATTTCTGCGGCAGTGGTCAACACTCACCACTCCCAATCATCTTTAATATCACGATTTCTGTCATTCACTCTTTCCCTATCACCTCCATCAACCCGTTCACATTTCGCCGCACTCTCCGCCTTCTCCAACCTCTCCACCACAGACGCTCCACGTCTCTTTATCTCTCTGCCATCTGTTCGTCCCGACTGATGCTCTTAATTTTTTGGTCAAAAAACAGGTAATTTTTTCTACGTTGCTAACAAAATAGTAACGAACATTAGTTTTACTCCTACCACTACAAGCAAAAGGAGTGCTCAACAAAACGTGAGCACAGTGAAGCTACATTTACGTCCAGAAGCAAAGCAAGGGGCCATCTCAGCATTTGCTCAATGGATCAGGAAACTGGACAAAAACCCTGATCGAGATGGGGGTCATTGACCCGGAAGCTAAAGTACATTACTTGTTACAGGCGTATTAAATCTTTTTTTAAATGTATACAATACAAATGTACCTAATTCATTAATATCATTGTTTTACTCTCGTTTTGCCCTCGTGGGCGAGTAGCCTCCTCGCGCCCAAGGTCGTTGCCTTATACAACAGACACTGTGCCTGTCGTAGTGCGGCCTCTACCACGGCCTCTGCCTCAACTACGTCTCCGCCACAGAATCCGTCACTTCCACTGTCATTATCCATAGAACCGATAGCCAACCATATTTACTATCTCGCCTTTAATTTCTACTTCACTGTACCACAAATTCCCACTATGAATGCTCTCAACCTCGACCGGAATACAACACAAGCCAACCCAAAATTCAAAATAAATACCCATTCCACATATTCCTGCAAAAATTCGCAAAATTGACAGTTAAAAAGGAGGTACCAAGATGGTTTCCTCACCTTTGAATTAGATTAAGTTTAGTATGTAAGTTAGTTGTTAGCAACAAAAAACATATGTATAGTGTAAGTTTCACTGAACTATGTAATATTCAACAAGAAAATAAATTAGAAAAGAAAACCTCCGCTTCCAACATGCACACTTGTCTGTTCTCCTGTCACCGCTTTGCCTCGTCTCCGCCACACCTTCGTCTCTGCCTCCTCCGCCTCCACCACGCCTCGATCGCCCCCACTGCTTCCACTACCTTTGCTTACTACGTGCATAAAAAGACGATTCCAATGATACATATTGTCATATGTTAGATAAGCATTTTTTAAGTAATTTTGACTTTTTTTGCGTTACGTATTTAACGGATATTTGAAATGTAACAGTCCACGACACAAGGTCACGCAGCGCTCCCCCTGCTAACACGCTCGGGCAAGGAAACCTGAGTACAAAAACTCCAAAAAATGCTTATCTAACATATTACAATATATACATGATGACAAAAAAAGAGTTTTTTCGAAGACTTCCATCTGTCCGTTTGGCTATAAACAACGCTAACTGCTTAAACCGTAACATTTAAAGAAAATGAACGATCTCTGATTATTGCAGCTAAAATCAAATCTCTGCCTATTTAAAATTGACCACTTTACTTTTCGGAGGTACTTTTAATGCAGCTCTTAAAAAAGTTTCAAATATTTATATAAAAATGACTTCAGGAAAACATGCTACGATCTCCAAAAATTAGGTAGTTAAATTATATGGATATAAAATATTAAAATTTTCCAAAGCAACAGTTCTCCTTGGTTATAAAACATTGCACTCTATTTGCTTGGCGGAAAGGACGTGCAGTTTCTGTACCAACGTCCATGCCAGTGAGATTGGATGAAAGGCGCGCAGGCAGCGCCGAAGCCGAAAGAGGCGCCGACACAGGCGGTGACATCTGTCCTCGCGGCGCCGCACCGCGCCGCTCCCTTTCGCTGTGCGGTGCGATTTAAATGTGCAGCTTGATTACTGCGCGGGCGCTTTCGCAGGCGAACCGAAGGCCTTTGACGGCGCGCCGCGTGTTGACATGGCTCGCGGGGGCGAAGCGACGCCACGGCGGCGGTGGCGGTGGTGGCGATCGTAGTGGTGGTGATGATGGCGATGGAAGTGGTGGTGGTGGCGGCGTTGGCGTTGGCGTTGGCGGTGGTGGTGGCGGGGGCGGGGGCGGGGGCGGGGGCGGGGGTGGGGGCGGCGGCGTTGGCGGTGGAGGTGACGGCGGTGAAGGAGGCTGTGGCGGAGGCGGTGGCGGCGGCAGTGGTGACGGCGACGGCGATGGCGACGGCGATGGCGACGGCGGTGTCGGTGGCAGCGGCGGTGGCGGCGGGGGTGGAGGCGGCGGCGGCGGCGGTGGCGGTGGCGGCAGAGGCAGCCACCGTGCTGGATATGCGAATGCTGAGAGGATGTCAAAAACGATAGGGGCGGTTCGGTCGGGAATGTTAGTAGAGGGCGACGGAATGAGGCAGTGAAAAAGTCGCTAAAGGGGATATGGCAATGCTCGTGGAGAGGGCGATAGTAATGATGTTGGTGGGTGTTACAGTCCCGGTAGTTTTAGAAGAAAGCTGTGCTATATTTAGAAAGCAACTGTGTATAAAGAATTGGCTGTGTAATTCTCTTTTGTTTGAAAGAATTACCACACAAGTAATCTGTAATCTTACTATTGTGCTTGTTCCTGCGTAATTCTTGTAATAATATGTATCATCCTTTGTAAATGTTACTGATGGTATTGCGATCTGAGGGAGGAAAGAATGATGTACTAATTACTGACACTAACTGATAACAATGATAAGCAAATTACGTGTAGATTTACTAACAACTTCGTACTAAATTCAATATTGGTTGAAACAGTGCCCAAATTTATTATTTTGGATATGAGAAAGAGTAATGAATTCCCTTTTTTTTACATTAAACATTTATAATGGCTAATTTACGGCATTGAAATTGACATGGGTATTTTTCCATTTAAATCATTCATGCCTACATATAGTTGAGACGTCTTCTGAAATTTAAAGTAATCAATGCCGATTTAATTAATTAAAATGAGTTCTGTCAGACGGCTGTTGTGCGATGTGCACGCTGTCAGCGCTCGGTTTCTCATCTCCAGCCTGCTTAAAACTACCGTTTGTTGGTTTGTTTTTCTCTATTTTTATTTCTTATTGTGAGAATGTAACTCGAAATTCTGAAGTCAATGAAAGCAAGCAATTTTCATTTAAAGTTTTCAATTTCAGATAATTTAAAAATGTTTGCTTTTTTAACCTATTCAGTTTCGTTTTGTTAGTGTTGTAAGTTGTATTTGATGTGTTACTACAACAATATATCTTAACCGTTACCAATAATACAAATTATCAATAATTTCTTGTTCGTTATATTCAAACCAAATCACCTGACGACGTAAGTTGTGAGTAGGCTTTCTTCTCAGAATCATCGTGAATTAGTTACTATTACAACGATATGATGAGATCCTAATTTTTCCTCAGATAAATCATTCTAATCCGTTGAGTTCTCTAAGAGAAGTCATCTTTCAAACACACTTGTGTTTAACTCGAGAAATACCGTAGGTATTGAAATGATCTCATAAGATCAGCTCAATGATTTATCGATGTTTAATCCTAGAGTGAGATCGTCTGTTTCACTTCTGTTAATGGGTGCATGATGAATATCGTTCACCACTCTGTTACCTTCAATTTTCGTTTCACAGATAGATCAAGAAATATTTTAAAATAGGTTTTAATTTTTTCTGAATAATAATATATTAGGTTGCTATAATAACGATTCGAGAAGTTCACTACGTGAGATTGAAACTGAACCATTTAGTGGGTGTGCGTCTTGAAACTATTCTATGCTCAGCCTCCAGGAAATATTCACTGTTACATGCAGCCTCCTCGATTTCGTCTGCCGTCCTTAGGAGCTGAGAAAGTTTTCCAACATTTTAAGTTCCCACTGAAAATGGTTCTCCGACACTTAACGAAATGCGTTTCAGAATCCGCGAGGTAAGTTTGCTGCACAGCCTTGCACCATTTGCTTAAAATATTTGAAGACTACAATGTCTCCCTCGGGACTAAGAGAAGCTGGAAGTTCATTGCGATCCCATTGGTGTGCAAGGGGTAAATTCTTCCTAAGTGCTCTCTAGGAGATGCTATATGAGTATGTGTAATCCAAGGTACGTCTGCTGAAATTCATTTACGTATATTAAAAATGTAAAAGAATATTTAACAAAACTTCTGTGATATAGTGTATAACATAATATACCTCTAGAGTCTCTTGACTTTATCTTAATTTACTTAGAGATTACGTCGTTATTATTTACATAAAAAAGGTAACCATTTCAATATTCATTTCTACAGTCAATAACAGAGTATATGGACGGGGTTGACTTCGGTGTCTTTCTGTAACACGCATGAAGAATTTTTCTCAAAATTTGTGCTAATGTGTCATATCTGTCTGCAAACTTTATTTACCACGACGTATTTACAGGTGTGTGTTTTCAAAATCATTACAAACATTACGGGTTTAGAAAAGTATCTCGTTTGTTATTAAAATAAAAGAATATTCTATTAAAATAATTGCAACCGGTTTGATTATTTGTTTACAACGCGCACATTGAACTTTTAACATAATTTCTTTCAGTGCACATTAATTTTACAATGATACTTTAAATATATAAATGGTTTAATAGTTAGAAGTGAAATTAAAATCATATTCGCATTATTCTTTTAATGATTTCTACCTTTTCAGCATATATTTCGAAACACTCAAGAAATTCAATACTGCTTGATATTTATTTATATTCTCCCAGACATAACATATGTGAGAAAACACATTGAGATAGAAGCGAGATAAAAATTTCACCTTCATACCGTCGAAACGGACGTCTTGTTTCGCGCCTGCAACTTCTCATTCAACCAACAATCTGTCTCAAGGAAACACATCCACGTCTAGCGGTGCATACGAAGTGCTCCGGGCTGCGCCAGTTCCCTCTCCATCTCATTCTTCTCGTCTCTCTGCGTGGAGCCTCGTTTCCTCAACTGCAGCACCAGTTTCTCTCCGCACCGCCGCTCCTGTTATCAGCAAAGTGCTCGATGATTTGTTTTCCTTCTCGAAACAGAATGAGAAAAAAAGAACGAAAAAACGGGGGAAGGGGGGGGAAAGGGTGGAGAAAATTTTAGTGAAATTTTCCGCGAAGCCCGCCGTCACTCTTTCCACCTGCCGCCAACCTGTGGCGAGCCGTCCTCACCCAATAAGCCATCCCCGGCCCAACGGCCTGGAAAACTGCCGCACTCTGTTCTGCTCTGCTCCGGAAAGCCTTCACATTACTTTGAATTCCTTCTTGTTGGGCTAAAAAGAAGTCTCGAGGAGCATTTTTCTTATTCCCCTTCCCCCGTTGCTCCAGCCGCCTCCTCCTCCCGGCCTCCGGGAATCGATGCAGCTTAATGGTTCAAGTTGATAGGAAACTTCTTTACCCTGCTGCAGGTGATAAAATAGAACCGTGAGGAGTGTAATTTAATCTGAGAAGTTGGTGAGGGGCGTTTTGTACTACCGCCTGCGTGGGCGAGTGGGCGCGAGTAGCGAGTGACTGGGAACCTCTGGCGTAGGCCATTGTAGGGGTGGGATTGCTTCACCTTGCATGCGGAAAAAGGAAGAAAAGAGGGGAGGTCTGTTCTGGCTGCTGCCCCGAATAGTGAGAGCTTTCTAACAAAGGATGATCATCAATAAAGCGCGCTGTGTACAGAGAAAAAGGCCTGGAACGGTGCCCGACTTGTAAATTTGTCTGGAACTATCTACGGGTTGCTCGTCGAGCGTCGAAGTGTTTCTGGAAATGGCTGTCAGTATCTGCGAAGTGCTTTCGGCAATCACGAGACTAAGGACCATATCGCTTTGAATCATAAAAATATGTCTTAAATAACAGCACGAAGTATTGTTTAGGACTATGGAGGTTTCGTTAATCTCTGTAGAATTCATCATTCAAAATTCTTGGGTACACGTTTTCAATTTTATCATTGTCGTAGATGCTGTATTGAAAGAACTACCAATAAAGTTTTTTAAACCAAAAAAATTAAGGTAGTCTGTAAACGAAAAGCCTTGCAATATTTCATATAAATTTTTATCAGAGGTGTTCAAAGTAAAACACAGAGTGACATCACAATACAGCAATAATGATAGAAAGGATAACAAACCGAGATGAGACTTACAATGCGAAAGTTGGCGGGTTACATTGAAAGCATTAAATAATTATAAAAAAATGAATATACGTTTGTTCGTAAACCTCTTATTTCATGCACCATTTCATGAGAATGTAAATGAAGTACTAGAACTTCATGGAGTAGTTAAAATCCGTCTCCAAGACAGCAGATCCGATGATGATAGCCCGGCTATCAAAAGCAGATTATATTTGGAATCATAATAAAAGTGTTGATGAAGGTATTTTGAGTTACTAAGAAAAAATTGGAATAGATATAGTAAGGCTCCGGTATTGTGTATAAGATTATGTAGAAGTTATTCAAGTGCAATTGTCGAGAATTTGAAGACAGTAGGAAAAAACAATTGTTGTGGGCTTCGAGTAAAGACGTAAAGCATGAGGGATTATTATTGAAAACATCCCCGAACACAGAGACAGGGCCTCTTTAAACTTGCTTATATATCCTTGAACATATTTTAAAGGGAAAGAGGGCAATCCCATAAAAGTATTGATAACTTTTATCAACTATCCATTAACTGAAATGTAAATCCAAATTCGGAAACAAAAATAATGTACAGGCTTACTATCAATGCATTATAAACGCATAGTATTATAAACAAATACTAACAAACTAATCAAGTCTACATTTCTTTATTAAATACTAACAAATTATGCGTAAACTTATCACTCTCTTTCACATCCAACAAACAAGCATTGAGGGTCCGAATGCATTTCACAGCACGTTTGCAGTGTCTCATAAACACTCCTGTAACACCAAAAATTTCAGAATGTTATTAAATTTCGCCACAGCAGAAAGAGCACACGTAGTTATAACACTGTCATAGAATGACACAAATTTGCATAAAATCGTCGTATCTATAATCTTCCTCAAAGCAGCATTTGTCAATCGGTGGAAATCACTGAGATAAGAGCAAATGATTCATAGCATGCGGAGTGTCTGAGAGGATCACTAGATCACATATCAGTGCATGCGCTTTTGCAGTTGCCCATGCAATAAAACAGGTTTATATTTGCGCGAAGACTCTCTTTCGGTGCCTCAGAAAAACCTGTTTACCTGCAGTATTTCGCAGAGTCCCCGATTGTGGTATTTTTCAACTCTAGCTAGCTAGATAACGCGAATTCAGCCGCTTGCCTGGAGATTATTTTTTCCCGCGATTCTACGATCAATTCCATGTATTAGTACAGTAGCAAACGTGCCAAACGACCACAAAATCCCCTTTCCTCATTGTTCACTTCTTCCTTTCTCTCTCTCTCTCTCTCTCTCACACACACACACACACACGTACACACACACACACACACACACACACACACACACACACATATATATATATATATATATACATACATACATACATACATACACATACAGGATGTCCGGGGAGGAAACGTCGAAGCTTCGAAAATAAGCTCTTAAGACAATTTTAAGCATATTTTGTCCGATAAACTACATGGATATTCCAAATGGCTGAGCCGCAATTAGCACTCAAAAATTGGTTTGAAAATGTGCTTTCTAGGCAAAAATGTGCATTGTAGAAGCATAGAAACACTCCAGAATCATGTACATGGTTTATTATTTACAAAAGAAATTAATACATTTGTTCAGAAAAAAATTAACCGAGAAATAAAAAAGCAGTCGACCTGTGTAAATTGGGTGCTTTTTTATTTCTGGGTTAATTTTTCTTTGTGGTCAAATATATTCATTTCTTTTGTTATTGATAAACAATTTACATATTTTTGCAGTGTTTCTATGCTTCTACAATGCAATGTTTTGCCTAGAAAGCATATTTTCAAACCAACTTTTGAGTGCTTATTGCGGCTCAGCTATTCGAAATATCCATGTGGTTTATTAGACAAAATATGCTTAAAATTGTCTTAAGAACTTATTTTCGAAGTTTCGACGTTTCCTTCCCGGACATCCTGTATACCCACAAACACTTGCATTTGCTTCACTAAGATACATGAAGAGAGCCCAGTTAGGAGATTTGAGCTTGTCCCTGCTGGAACGTGGCATTTTGGGCGAGATATTTGCATAGGAATATCCCTACCAACGCGTAAGTTAATGCCAAATTTGATGTTCCGGAGGGAAAAGAACGCCACTACCTCCAGTTGTAACACGCACTACAATCACGGGAATAATGACAAAGCTAGTTAATGCGCCGCAAACACAAACTAATTCAAAGTAGATTAGGTTGCTCAGGGCATTGACTAATGCCACTACTGTACCTCTACTCGATAGCACCTAGAGTTCGAATCTCCACGGTCGCAGGATTTTCGACACTGGCTACATAGTTACGTCTAGTTCAGACGCTGTCTCGAGGAGAATTCTAGCGGCCGGCTGCTCTGATCGTTTGTTTTCCGTGATTTATCTGATCGACACGAGGCGAATGCCGGAACAGTACCCCAACAAACGGGTCACGAGCCCCGCGCAATCTTTCCTTCCTCTCCCTTCTCCAGTTATCGCCCCCCTTAGACACACACTTATGTACACAATACTACCACACTTGTCTGGAGACCAGTGGGGGGCATAGAACTTGTCGTGGATCAGACGGTATCCCGCTGGCGAGCGGTACCGGATAGTGAAAACCCCGTTATTCGACGTTTAGATCGACGATGGATCTTTCCATCCAGCTGGAGAAGATAACAGCCACCTCTCGTGGTAAAACCCTACACTATACCGTCGGTAGTAATAAACTTAGCAGTTGACGCACCCGAAATCACTAATATCAGACAAAACCAACTCACTCAAACTGAACAAAGAAACATTGCGGTACTCAGAATGTTCTACAGCACGTAGGAGGTGCTTTGCGAACATGTTAGATAGATATTGATTATTTCCGCAGATAGGTATTTGCAACCTGGTAGCAGGACACTAAAATTTACATATTGTAACTAGGAATTAAATACAATGTAACTTATAGTTATTTTGCGACAATAATAATTTGAATTAATAATAATAATAATATAATGTATAAATCTATATATATATATATAAAATTCTCATGTCACAGTTTTAGTTACCATACTCCTCCGAAACGGCTTGACAGATTTTGATGAAATTTTATATTTATATTCAGTAGGTCTGAGAATAGGTTGTTATCTATTTTTTATACTCCTTAGTGATAAGGGTGGTCCAATTTTTTTTTAATTTTTCGCACCAAACGTTTAGGCAACCCGCTACACACGAGGGGTATTTCACACAGGCGGTATTTCACCCGCTACACGGTGTTTCTCCATATTACGCACCTGATCAGCGATGTGCAGAATCTGCTATTAAATGTGAATACCACGGAGAGAGACTGTGAAAGAGAGAGAGACGGAGAAATACAGACAGAGAAAGAGAGAGGGAAGGAGAAAGAGAGATACAGGAGCAGAACAACGTCTGCTGGGCTCAGCTAGAAAAATGTTTGTCTCCGTGATACGATACATTGTTGCGTTATGTTTGAGGAGTCTTAAGCATATTAGAGACTAATATATCATTAATACTGTAGCAGGAAAAAAGCACAGCAATTACTATTTGACTACAGGTAGATATGACATTGAGACTAGGAACTTTGTTTTAATAATTTGTTATGTTTGTTGCTGCGAAATGTTTAATAAGCCTTAATTAATTAATTTTTAGTTATCCTTCGGAAGTTGATATTAAATTCACAAATTTACAAAATGGGGAATAGGTTCATTGTTGAACAGTTAAAAATGTGTACATGTATTTTATAAAAATTTTTTAAATGATTGTTCTTTAGAGGTTTATTTAATATCGTTAATTATTTTCTCCTGCCGTCTTTTAATATATAGATTTTTGTTTTTACTGCCATTTAGTGCAACAATAGGTAGAGAAAACCCTGAATGATTTACATGATGTAATAATGTAATTATCACTTGATCAGTATCCCCGCAAGGCGTCTACCGGCGTCACTTCCGACCAGTGTTGCCAGATGTACCGCATTTCTGCATTTTATTCCGCATTATTAACACCTAATCCGCATTAAGCGTTGAGGATGCCAAAAAATCTGCATTTCCACGATAGTGGATTAAAATCTTTTTTTTTCATTTCCTCTGTTATTACAATGATCGTTAGATGTCCCACTAACTATGGTTGACAAAGTTTGAATGTTCAAAGTAGAAAGCAATAAAACAGTCAATCATCTACCAATCATTAGAGCTTTTATCCAATTGTCGTATTCAAAAATTGATGACCAAGAACGAAGGTGTTGTCGTGAACTCCGTCCTTAATTGTCGTACTGTTAGATATTCAGAGGACAAATAGGTGACAACATGTTGGTTAGTCGTTTTCGAATACGCCAAATAAGAATACGGATCGTCGTTCAGATTCTTACTGCGTTTATTCAAGCCGGAGAAATTAAGCGGCGAGAAACTTCGCAGGATATTGAAATTAAAAATGTTGAAATTACGGGACTCGGCTTCATATTAAACTGAGATTAAAAACAAATTGAAAGTACATTTATGACAAAAATACTGACATTTTATTTTTAATTTCTTGAGTGAATCGAGAACATTATATATAGGTGAGAACAAACATAGAACAAATATAGTGTGACAATATCTCATTTATTTAATTAGTAAACGGAATTCTATGTCGATATATGAATTATTGATGTTTTTCCCTATTTTTAAATTATATTAGTAAATCCGCATTCATTAGAAGAAATACCCATTTTCGAACTTAAAACTTCGCAATCGCAAGTTTCACATCTGGCAACATTGTTTCTGACCCAATAAGCAGCATGGAGTAGGGATGAGATCTCTCACACAATAAGCCGTTTCTCACTCATTAGAGTTTTCGGCCATTATTTTTATTGTTTGGGCGTTAATCGTAATTTTACAATTATCATTTTTCTATTTCGGTGTAATTTTTAAATAATTTATGATTAATTTGCAAGCGCTATAATGAAAAACGTCGAAGCCATCATTTTAAATGGCAAATTTCGAAGTGAGAATATATTACTGCCACGGATCCCTAATATACCCACAGATGTGCCAATTCAATTTAAACGTCTTCAATTTCCGATTAAGATTGGCATTTGCGATGACTATCAATAAGTCTTAAGGCCAAACGATGCCTGTTTGTTGCTTATTTTTGAGTACACCATGTTTTTCACACGGTCAATTATACCTGGCATGTTCTCGAGTGGGCAAACCATCCAGTTTATTTGTGTTAGCTAAAGATGGGATAGCAAAAATTATTGTACGCTCTTTTGCGTTGAGGGATTGATATTGTTTGTTTAGTAAAATTCTTATAATTAGCTATGTAAATTGTTTTAAAAAATAAATTACAATAAATTAAAAATATAAATGTTTGGTATTGTGGTATTTTTATATTCCATCATCGTTCGCAGCGCTCTTCAACTTATATGTACCATATCCTCAAAACCTGAATATAAGTTTGTCATTTATTTCCACTAAAATTATCCTTGGAATATTTTATATGGCAAAACAACGTTTGCCGGGTCAGCTAGTAATAATATAAGAATGTTGCAGCAGCTCGCGGAGAGCCGGGCGCGGAGAGCCGGGCGCGGATCGTGCATCAATTGTGCGGTCGCCGCCGAAGCGAACGCAATTGAGTTCCGCCATGACAAATCGGAGCGCGCGGGGGCCCAGTGTCTCCCAAATATTTCCTCCTCTGGCGTCGCCAGCGCTCGCTGGCTTCATTGTGTGGCGGCCGCTCGCAACGCGCGCCCTCGGACCCTTCTTTGCGCTCTCGTTTGGGCGCCCCCCCTTCCCCGCCCGCCACCCGCGCCCCCCCGCCTCGCCCGCTGCGGTTCACCCACGCTTGGGTGGGCGTGCCCGGCAGCGGCCTGACTCTCGGGACACTCGCCTGCACTTGAGTCCACTCTGTCTTGGCAAAACTCAGTTATTTCACAACAATCAGCAATTTTGCTACATCGAATTAACGTTTTTAGTATTTTAATAGCTGATAATTCTGTGTAATTTATGTATGGAATTTATGTTTTCTGAACAAACTTTCTTTTAATATAGGGATCTTCAAGATAAGAGATTACAATGTAAGAAAACAAAAATACACAATTACACATGCAATTGTAAAATTAACACAGACATAGTTTGTAAATCTGATATGTGAGCTACACAATATTTTTTGTAAGGAATATATTAATTGTACACAGAACGTTTCATAATGAACTATGCAGATCTATATGGCATCTTCATTGTCAAAGATAAATCCGTTTCTTCCAAAAGCATGATTATTAATGACTTACGACCCTAATTGTTAGGCAACGCCATACGGACTAGTGTTTGGCGAGTCGCGTTCTAAGTCTAGGAGGTTTTTCGCGAGTCTGACGAACAGCGGTATACGCTCAGCGGGTGAGGTGTCTGCATTTAAATAATAATGTCGTCCAGTTATTCAAGTTGATTACAAGCTTTGTAGAGAAAAAATGCATTCCATGTTTTCTATTTTGTATTTTTACATTAAATTCTAGGAATACTTAACCCTGCTTCTTGATTTATTAAATCAGCTTAATTCGATTTAATAAACAGTTACAAAGTCTTCTTAAGCTTCAATTAAGTGTGTTCGGAGGGTTCATTCTAAAGCTATTGTCCGACCCTTTCAGTCCGTGCCGTGGGCCTGATCCCACTTCCCGACTGCATTGTTTGAGCGCTCTCTAATAAGATCTGGTCATTTCTGTCCAATTGAGAGCTGGCTCTCGGAACTATTGATCTACGCATTTCGACTGATTCGCGAAAATAATATTGCAATTTCCAGAAACTATTTATGTCTGTTGTCATTCAATTAGTAATTAAAGTGGTCGTAGATTTTATTGCTATTGGTTCCAAGAAAAAAGATAGATGGAGAGCGACGGAGATAGCAATATTGAGAAAAACTATAAAGTTGAGGGATAATGTGATTGCGGGTATGTGAACCTAACACAGACAGAGACATGGCCAAATTAGGCGGCCAAATAGCGAGGCACAAGACATTGCTTAGAAGCAGGAAGGAAGGTAGGTGTAAACAACAAAGGGTGATACATGGGAATGTTGAAACGAGATAATAGAATATTGTCTTATGTTTGTGTGATGTCGAGTCGACGAAACGCCTAGTCAGAGAAACAGAGCAAACACAGATGTCAAGATGAACGTTATAGAATACGAGCTCATTGTCGTCAATATAGGCTTCGGGCACGGACAAACGACGGGAAAACATTATCACTAGTCAAGAGAGAGGTGAAAGCGGAGGGTTGATTGATTGTGGATCGCCTGATTCATTCACTGATTTCTTGTGCATCAACCAATAACGTCATTAGAAGCATAATGTCGGTGCATGTTATAACCAAGAAGGTGCAAATGGTTCTCCTTGGAACGTGATCTTAAGCGCCAAGCTACATGTTTGTTTGCTGAGTCTTCTCTAGCGAGTCACCCCTCCCCCAGTTGGAGCATCTTCAGCCGTCGACTGGTGCCCCGACAGTGTGATAGGGAAGTACATGTACGTATGTGTTTACGTGTGTATGAAAGAGAAGCGGATGCTGACAAAGATGAGACAGAAAAATAATCGCCCGCGGTCCGTGACCCGTTTGTTAAGGTACTACCCCGGCATTCCCCTGATGTTGATCGGAGAAACCACGGAGCACTACCGATCGCTAAGCTGCCAGTCTAGAGCAGCCAGCCGCAAAAAGTCTCCTCCAGACAATGAATTGAAGATCTCGGGGCAATAACATGCTATGCCACTCTACGTAAGTTTTGAGAAAAAGGAAAGTAAAGGTTTAGTCATTGCATTCTACGATAAAGAACATTAATTTAAGAATTACATCGCCATCTTGCAGCGAATATTTAAAATAAAAACCCAACATCTAGATACATCTGTGGAGAGTCGAATTACACTAATAACTTAATTTCATCAGAAATGTGGTATAGCATGTTATTGCCGCAAGGTCTTTAATTCGACCTAGCTACTTAGCTAGAGCAAAGCGGCAGGTCTGCAAAGACTGGGCAGTCATGCTGTGAGGAGAGGATCGGACCTGCGCGCTGGCAGTGCTAATACCACTGCCCTAATTATAACTCACCTCCCGCAACGGCCGCAGACGCCCTAATACAATTAAGCGGGGAATCGGCTGCCCCCTCCCTCCCTCCCTCCCTCTCTCTCTGCCTCCTCCGCCATCTGGTGTCGGCCCCGCCCCTCTCTCCACCTTTCCACCCCCCCGGGGCCCTCGGCAGGTGGTCGACACGCCCTCTCCCGCCCCCGGACCTCCTCCACGGGAAGGCCAAACGCCGGTCGGCGGGACGCCAGACAGAGGCACAGGCGTGGGTGATACGGCGGGACGCCAGACAAAGGCACAGGCGTGGGTGATACGGCTGGACGCCAGACAGAGGCACAGGCGTGGGGTGATACGGCGAGACTCACACGGCGGGTGAAATGATGGGGCGTGGCAACAAAAGGTTGGCAATACAGTAAAACTCACTCAAAGCGTAATCTTAAGGAACCAGTATTTTTTTCGTATCGGACAAGATTCCGCATTATGATTGATTGATTGATTGATTGATTCGTGTTTCCGGGCGCGTCAATTACTTAGGTCATTATTCCCGTATGTTTAGTGCGTGTTTTTTTTCGGGAGGTGGCAATGTCCTTTTCCTCGCTGGATGGCGAGATCTGGCACCGACCTACCGTCGACTAGCGAGGTTTTCCCCACAACCAGGTATCTCTCACCAGCGGGGCACCGCCCCAGCCGGGATAAGCTGTAAGCTCCCGACCGGTCTCCCGACATGTGTGGTAGCGTAGTGCATGTTAGTGTAAGTATGTGTGTAAGAGGAGAGGTTGGACAAGGAAGAGGAAGGAAAGATCGCGCGCGGTCCGTGGCCCGTTTGTTAGGGTACTGCTCCGGCATTCGCCTAATGTTGATGGGAGAAACCACGGAAAAGTACCGATCAGAGCAGCCGGCCGCTAGAATTCTCCTCCTGACAGCGACTGAATTCGACCTTGCTGCCAAGCTAGTGCCGCCGTCGTCGGGACCCGAACCCAGGACCTCCTGGTCAGAGGCACTGGAGTGACATCAGGTTGGTGCACTGAGCCATCTCTCCCGGTAAAAACGCGGTAAGGATCCTAATCAAAACGCCTTCTCTCTCGAACTAATAAATAAATTACCAAATGGATTTAGACTTTCTTCCATGTTCAAAGTAATATGTTGGTGTTAATAAGTTGATTTAGAGATTCCATCCATTTCTCTCAGGATATTTTCATCTCTCGCATTCTATTCTACAGCGACATATCCCAAAAATGTATAATGGCCTGACAACTATGTACAAACAAGTATTCGCAGGATAGCTGAAATATTTGCTAATCGTTGCGAATTATCCAGAGGGGAGAGAGGAGAAACCTATGAGAGAACAGTCGTAGCATAGCTTCTTGGATGAAGAGCATAGTCGAAGCATAGCTTCTTGGATTGAAAGCTGTCTACTCTCAGGAGTGACCTAGGACCTCCCGCTCAGACCGCTTCATATGAGGACACGCTAACGCCCGCAGACAGATTTTTAGGTTCACGTACTGTTATTATAACGCGAGTAGAGTTGACAAAAAATTAGAATTCTCTCTCTCATGTGTTACAGTTGTATACAATCTGCGAAAACTCTCTTGGTTTGAAAAGATAGAATAATAACGATATTGCATTAGAGGTCTGAAAAAAACAAAGTGAGATACACACAAAACTGTGATATTTACGAAAAAGGGTTATATTTTCTAGAACACCTAGGAATGTGAAATGACCCTTTGGAACAAGTAAAAAAATAGGTTTTTATGTGGGCCTGTACGAATTATTGTATGTGTACATTTAGAGCACATTATGTTCGTTTATCTTCACTTAATTCGCTTATTGTAAATAAATCACTTCTTCGTTATTTTAAATTAATAATTTATGAAAAATAACAAATTCATGTTATATGGAGAAATGTATTCGTAGAACCACTGACATAATTCGGCAATCAAATTCTCTGATTTTTTCTCTCTTTTCCGATGTCAACTTTTAGACAAAATTCGTACCCGCTAAATTCGCTTACTGTACAGGCATCGGCTGTGTGGACATACGCTGTAGATAGACATTGTTTTTGGCGGAATTATTTGCTGATTGCTTCTTCCACAATACGTTTCCAACCTTATCCAATTTAGAAACAAGTTTCACCTTATTTTCTTTCCTATTTATTCTTGCCCCTATTTCCAATAACCACCTCGCTCCTTTGTCATTTGATTGTTAATTCTTTCCTCTCTGGACAATTCACTAAAGCCCATCAACTCCTGCTTCTGAAATCACTTATTGTTATCATCTTCTGTTTTTCGATTTATTTACATACTTTGCCAATAAAATTTAATTGGGCTATAGCTATGGAATGGCGTCCCAGTGTAACGACTGTGAGATCAGCAGTCTTTCAGAACCCAGACCACAAACCCATACGTCATTTATTAGCATTATCTTACCAGCGAGCAGGTTTCATTTTGACAACTATTTATACGAGCAGTGGCATGACAGTGAAATCAACAATTAAGAACGCCTCTCCGAGTATCGAAATCGGGGTAGCGGCATGGAAAGTTAGCTCACTAGCAATGAGCCGCAATTTTTTTTCTTATTTTTATTAATGTTATATATTATAATGAGAATGAAGTAGGATTCAGTCTTCAAACACTAACTTATGGTGTGTTCTAACCCACTGGAAATCCCCATCTAACGCAGAAACACGTTACGCTTCTTCCTTTTTTTTCCCATCAACCTCCTTCCATTCTTTACTCTCTCAAATTCGGCTCATTCCTTCCGCGCTCACCTCGCAACGATCTCCCCACACCTCGCGCCTCGCACCTTCGCCTCCGCCCACGCAATCTCCTCCCGCCCCCGCCCCCCATTTCTCACTTTGTTCGGCCGGGGACTCCCGTCTTTCCCCCTCCCACCTCGCTCTCCTCCGGGCGGCGGGCGCCGGCGCCGGCCCGCACTCGGCACCTCTCGGCCCAGGCCTAATCAAGCGGGCGCGTGAATATTTGAAAGCGGGCGAATCCGTCGCCCCTGCAGGAGAAGGGGCCGTGGCCGCTAAACTCGCAGCGAAGTCATGTTGCTCGGACGCTTTTCCGCTCCTACGTCCCCGAGTCCCACCGCCCTCGCCACCCCTCCGCCCCACAACCACACCTCCCAGCTCTCCGACTACCCGCCTCCCATGCCATCTCCGCTTCTCACACCACCCACCCCGCCCTGCCGTCTCTCCCGCGTTGCTCTTCTCTCTTGTTTATTATTTCTATCCCTGCCACCCCCCTCCCCACTCTCTCGCAGCTCCCGCCACCCTTACTTCTCCCACCGCCCCGCTTTGCCACTCCGCATTCCGCCACCTACACAGACTCCACTGCCCCCATCTCGTCTTCCACGTTGCCTCCACTCTCCTCCACACATATTCTATCCCCTCCAACCCAGTCAGCTCAGTTGCCTCTGCCCACCACTTCCGCCATCCCACGTCTTCCCCTCACCTCTCACGCCCCCACCTCTACCCGCCTCACCACCCTCGCAGCGTCTGTCAGCCCTGTCTCTCCACCTCTCACATTACCCGCGCTCTCATCTCCACATTCCCTATCCCCGCCAACCCCGTCACACCAATTGCCGCGGGTTCCCCCGCCGCATCCGACACCACAAACCACCCCCACATCTCCCCGCCCCGCCCCGCCCCGCCACCTCCTGGAGCCTCTGCCGCCCCCATCTCTCCACCTCTCTCATTACCCGCGCTCCCGCCTCCACATTCTCTACGCCCATCGTTGCCTCAGATTCCCTCGCCACTGTCTCCTCCACCCCCACTCCGTCACCCTCCACATCTCCCCGTCCCGCCCCCACCTCGTGGAGGTTCAGCCGTCCCCGTCTCCCCATCATCTCACGTTGCCCGCGCTCCCGCCTCCACATTCCCTGCGCCCATCACCTCAGTTGCCCCAGGTTCCCCCACCGCCGCATCCGCCCCCCCCTCCCCCTCCGTTCGGCGCCGGAAGGCAACCTTCATTATCCGCTCCCGGGCAGCGGCCCGCCGCGGCCGCCGTTTGCACTCCATTCTCTTAATGAAAAGAAATCGAGTTTCCAGCTCGCGGCCCGGGCACGGGCCTGCGCGCACCTGCCTTCCGCTCGCGGTCCCCGTGCGGCTTGCGGCGCGCGGCAATGGGATCGCCGGCTAACCCTCGCTTTCGCCGCTCGCTGCCGCCAGGGGCGTTGCGCCCAGCCCGTCTTTCTCACCGCCCGCCCCCGCCCCCGCCCCCGCCCCGCAGCTCTTTATGTTCGCTGGGCTTATCGTCGAATTGGAGGTTATTCAACTTACGTATCCACTCAAAACGCGTGTCCTATACTTTGTTTCATTTGGAATATATTTTTTATAATTATCTAATCGCTTGATACGTATTTTGAAAGTTGAAACCTACCGGTTTATTTGATTTATAAATATTGTGCAGTTGAATTTTTTATACAACTATCTTTGTGGAGAATTTCTGTATAACTATCTTCCACTCACGTCATTCGATTTTAAGATAATTGTTGTCAAGTATTTATGATCATTCCTGAATTTCCGTTCACATTTGCAGATATTGAGCTTACTTGTGACAGTTAACCTGGTTTTCTCCTACATTTTATAATTATTGTCTAAACGTTTTGATACTTCTTACAGCTCACGATTGCCTGAAACTCTGAATATATGGTTCAACAACTAATATAAAATTACATTTTCTGCTGTTAATATTATTTGTTCATTGACATGTGTCTTCTTGATTTTAATTCTCATTCCTTTCTTTCATGTAAGTTTTTTTCTTGTATTTTTTTCAAACTAAATAGTTTCTATTTCATTTTGTTCTGTTTCTTTTAGAAGATTCTCTGGTTTTGAACGCCATATTTGCCTTCCATTTCCATTATTTATAACACTTTCATTACGTGATATTTTCACTTGCGGACTACCTTATCTTCTCAATCAATGAATTTTGCTTAGTAAAGATAATGTCTCTTTTATCCCACTTTCTTAGGATGGTTTGCGGTTCTGACAACCGTACTATTTTGTTCTTTTAACAAATGCACATTAAAATTACGACTACTATTTCTGTTTCTTTTCTTAATGATCAGTTACTCAATCATTGCTTCTAATGAAATGAACAAGAAGTTTGTCAAATAAATTACCAAAGGATAACAAGGTACAAACCTTTGTGATTAGAGTTAGTTCAGGGGCCTTTCTGAACTCTGACCTGTGACTGAGGAAGCACGCAGGTCATAAATTCGTATTTTCCCTTTCCTCTAGGTAAAGTCTTTAAACGCTGTTGTATAGCACGTTGTCCTATTCAAACCTCAAGAGCTCAAGTCGGACATCCACACTGTTTGCTTAATCTGATAGTGACACGCACACTCGAGTGTGTTTTAGATAGTACTCCATTGATCTATCTTATCGTATGAAACTTTTCTGCTGATATTGACGACTGTACTTTTTCTAAAATTCTTTAATGCAAACTGCACGTCTTTCTTTGCGTGTGTCGTTCATTCACAATACCACACATTTCTCCGTAGCTCCGTGTTACTTCCGTTAGTAATACCTTTCCTTCCTGTTAACCTAACTGTAGCAAAAATTCCCATAGCACACAGCTCCTCTTCACACTTTTTCGTTGCGGCCATAATCCTCCGCATCTCAGCCTTAATACATGCTACCTTTTAATACTCCACCTGCAATGATTTATTCTACGCCTTCTTTAGAATTCTTCTAGAACAGTAAGTTCAATAAATAGACATCCTTTTGTTTGCTACAAGATATTTTTAATTCGGTGCTTTTCCGTTGTCATATATTGTCGCATTTTACGTCTCTCCACAGAATTGCCACACATTTCACGACTATTTTCTACACATTTTTGTTTTGTGCTGCCTATGCTGTGGCATTAACAAAGTAATGAAAATATTCTCCGAAATGTTCTTCGGTTTTCTAACAACTTAAAAACATTTTTATTCTTATTCTCCATTTTTCTACTCAGCATTTCTCTCCGTTATTTCTATTCCTTCCGCTACGTTTCTAACAATCTATTTCTTATTCATCCACACAGAACTTTTCCTGTATATTACCTTATTTTCTCTACCATCCTTACTCGACATTCGCGTTGCAATTGCAAACCGCCTTTCAAAGTGTATCTTGCTTAAATTCGACTTAATATATCTGAATACGCAATTTTTCGAGAGACCAGGTTATGCATTCTATGCCTACGTACGTTAATGAAAAATCTCTTTATTCATTGAATTGATAATTAATTTGTAAAATACTGCGTTTACCTGTGTCATATATTGCTACTACTTTTCTCTCTCTCCACAATTACTTTTCCTTCCACTACCTTCATCCTGATCTCATTTACTCCATATCTACAGCAACCCGCGTCGCGCTTACGTATTGTTGGTTGCCTAACTACACCATACCCTTTAATAGTCTATTCTTCAAGTGACTTCAAAGAAGTTCGTTCCGTCATCAAAGCGTTCATTTAAAACTAAGTTATTTGTGAAAAATTCTGTTCTTAAGTGTCCTATAATCTTCTATTCCACGTCTTCCCAAAAAATTGCCGTACCAACCCACTACTTTCCTCCCTATCCCTTCCTTTCATTCTGCCCCCGCAGTAGCATTGCAGTTTCAGCAGCAACCTCCCTCTTTTTTTTACATCCCTGTGCTTCCCCCCTCCACCACCGCGTTGCCGGCGCCGCCGGTTCAGCCGGCCGGCCACCGCGCCCATCTTATAATCGCGCGCGCGAGTTCATTACAATTATTATCATTCTGCATTAACGAAATTACAAAGCGGCGGAGGGCGTGCGGGTGGCGGGGGCGGGGGAGGGGGCGAGCTGTGGCGGCGGCCGATGCACACGCGCGTTGCGGTCTGTCATTAGGCGAAGGAAAAAGCGAGGGCGGCGGCGCGAGGGCCGCGCACTCGGAGTTTGTGCGGGAACGCGTGTTTCGAATGGGTTCTGTGCACTGGCAATGTGGCTCGTAGGGATGTACTTTATTACTGTGAATTTTGTTGGCATGGAAGCTTCAGAGTAGTTGAAAGTTTGCTTTCTTAAAAAGTATCGTAAATCATTAGTGTGGGTGAATGAGAGGCTAAGGATTGGGGGTTTGTCATAGGTAATACCACGAGTGCTTTGGAAATGATCGATAAATCCCCGATTCGCGAAGCGAGGAGGGGATTTATCTGATAATTTCCAAAGCACAAGTGTTATTTAATAGGTCTGTTCAACGAGTGGAATTACATCCAACAGAGTTCCAAAATGCGCCAAATATTGAAAATAACTTAAAGCTACGTTAATATCAAAGAGGTTATATTATAGTACATACGCGGTTTATTGGTCATCGACATAACAATCGATGTATACCGCCTCCTAAGATAGATGAGACTAAATTTATGATTGGCAGTAAGGAGGAGTGGTAAGAATAATCGGATATAAAAAGCGATAAACGTTTTGAGTTTCACCGCTGTGATTGGTGCTTTTTGTATGTATAGTTAAACACTATTGGTTTTAATTTAACGAGTAGAATAATCGGTGTTATTTCATATTGTCACGGTGGCATATGGACCACCGCGTTGCCAATTTTAGTTGTATATTTGACGGTGACAAAAGAAGCCTTGGAGGTATTTATCAATTTCTTGAGTATTTTCCTAGCAGAAGAGACCTGTACTACGATAAGGGTGGGAGTTTTCGGAGTATTTAATTCATTTTGTAGGACGTCTAGCAATGGGACTCTTTTGCCCACAGCAACTGCGGTGTAATCATTTCACCTTGAAATGCGACAAATAATGAGGAATGTCCATACACTGAATTTGTGGGGACTATCAAATCAAGCATTTATAGGCATTTAAGATTGGTGCTGATTAAATTTCATACACGTTCAGATCTGATAAAGAACGTTCAAAAATTGCGGCTCTACAAATTGTTTCAACATTTTTCTACGTATATTCAAAATGTAAGAAAAAGTTGTAAACTCACATGCGTTTGTTGGATTTAAATAAAGTGAAGGTATTATCTTTCTGATTTATGCAGCTCTTTTTTTCTTTTAGGAGACTTACACAATTCTAAAAATCAATGGAAAATAAAAAAAGCGAGGAATAGAGAAAATTCATAACATGCTTTATTGGCTTTTTTGTTGTATCATCTAGCGATTTACTTGCGTCCAAAAACGTTTCATATTTACAACAGAATTAATTATAAAGCATAGTAACATTTATCAATACTTCAAAGATGAGCGAATGTATTGAGATCGAATAATTAGAATGAAAACATATAATGTATAATAAAATTTCTTTAAATATAATAAAATATTGTAAATTTCTTTGCATACAAAGATAATGTTTATTAACCCATAACGTCCAACATAATTTTGTGTGCACACCACTCGCTCTCGTTGAATCTGTGGGCACAGAACACACGGATTGTTCGAACACTCTGATAGCATATTATTTCAATTTTTTATGCTACTATCATGTCCTGAATCCACAGTAGCCAGAAGCGTAGCGATGCTATAGCAACCTCGGCTAAATTGCTATGTAGCCAGCGAGATTGCACAAACTTGCCTAAGCCCGCATGTTTCCGAAATGCTCGAAATATCTGGGTTAGAAATATCAATTAAACCAAACAAGGAGAAGTGCAGTATTAATTGAATATATCTACTGATCTTTAAATATTAATGATAAATTTATATCGATAATAAATAATTAAATATTAATTAAAACAAATGTGTCTACTCAATTAACATAATCATAGTACCTTGGTCCATTTTCTGAGTTTATAAACAGTATACATCTAAACATTATATCAAAAGGACAAGTTGTAAAGCCATTATATACATTTCATACTGCATTTATTAGTACATATACATAAATCTTAAAAGTTCATTACGCGTTTCGGACAGACAGTCCTTCTTCAGGTGAAAGCCATAAATCAGAATCTTGCATTTCGGAACATACAACCTAGCTCCAGAAATGACTAGGTCATACATAATGAGATTGAATTTCATTCACAAACAATTTGAAACACAAACATTTAGTAAACAATATTTTGCTTTGTCAGTCTACTAATGATTAACACACGTGCAAATAACTATATAGTGCAGTGTCGGCACGGACACCTCCATACTTGTAGGCAGCGTGGTAGGTCTTAACTCTTAAGATTTATCGATATGTACTAATAAATGCAGTATGAAATTTACATAATGACTTTACAACTTGTCCTTTTGATGTAATGTTTATATGTATACTGTCTATAAACTCAGAAAACGGGCCAAGGTACTATGATTCTGTTAATTGAAAGATTATGAAAGAGACAGCAAATAAAAACCAATCAAAGATTTGGTAAAAAATGTGTCTACTGCCCTGAAACAAGATTGCCGGGCGTTGATGGGTTAAGAAATCAAAGACAGTCCTTTTTTGAATTCCCAGAGAGCTACTTTCGTCCGAAAGGCGTCTCTTGGCGTGATTCTATTCCTCTCGGCGCAAACGAACACACGATGCAGCGCGCCGGCGCGTTCGCCATCGCAGGCCTGCGCGAGCCCTCTGCGGCGGGCCACACCGGCACAGTATAACCAGAATGTTCACTCGCGGCAAATCCCATTGAAAAAGTTTTTTCGATCACGTGACGTCCGCCATTTTCTTGGTATAACGCCCAGTGCGCGGAATACATAATTACTACATTTCAAATGATTTTCCTACATTTATTTTATTCACTAGTTCAATTCATTTTATAATTCTATCCATTTTATTCAAATTCCACGTCCTCTGAAACAAATTAAACACATACACTCAGTTATCACATCACACAGTGTACGATATCGGAATGTATCTGCTGAAATTCTATTGGCTGACAACTAAGAACATAGCCGAGGGTCTACCCACCGCAAAACTAGATTTTGGAGCAAGTGAATATACTGGTTATACTGTGACCGCGGCGCGGCGCGTGGAATGGATGGCAGCCGGCGACCTCGTCGCCGGGGAGCCGAAGGCTGACATATCGAGGGCCGCCCTTCGCCCCCCCCATCCTTCCCCCTTCGATCCCTTCGCTCCTCTTTCATTCTCGTTCCGCCCCCCCCCCCGCCCTCCAATCCTCTCCTCTCGCCGCCGCCTCCGAGGTTGCCGCTCTACCGTCTGCGTCGCGCCGTTGTCTTCGGCGCGATGGTGGCCGCCTTTGCAGATGCATTTGCGTACGTCAGTGTTCCTGACGAGTGGTATGCACTTGCGGATGTTCAGTGACGAAACAATGCGCTTGCATATCTTAGGTGACCTAACTATGCGCTTGCACATCTTAGGTGACCTAACTATGCGCTTGCACATCTTAGGTGACCTAACTATGCGCTTGCACATCTTAGGTGACCTAACTATGCGCTTGCACATCTTAGGTGACGTAACTATGCGCTTGCACATCTTAGTTGATTTAACTATGCGCTTCCAGATGTTAGGTGCCAATGTAATGACACCGGGAGGATCTAAGATTACAGTCCAAACCGTGCAGAATATGTGACACTAGATAGTTAGGTCGATTTCAACCTCTGTCTGGAGGAGAGATCTAGCGGCCGGCTTCTGTGATCGTCAGTTTGCTGTGGTTCGATCAATACCAGAAGAATGCCGGAGCAGTGCTCTAACAAACGAGCCAAGGGCAGCGCATTCTTTCCTTTCTCTCCCTTGTCCTATCCTCACACCGTACACACAGGCACACACGATAATACGACACATCCGAGAAGACCAGTCGGAAGCTTAGAGCTTGTCCCTGTTGGAGCGAGCCTTGCTGGTGGGAGATACCTCGATGGAAAATCGCGGATGTCAGCGTGTATATATGTGTGTATATATATATATATATATATATATATATATATATATATATATATAAAGACTGATTGACGCCCCCGGAAACGTGATTTTATCAATCAATCGAAATAAAGCCTTTGCAGTTGCATTCAGTTGACCACGTTACTTGAAGAGAGTAGTAGTGACACTGGATTTTTCACGTAAGATAAGATTGGTGGTGAAGGTGAGAAAAATTAATATATGTTTTTACTTATGTTATGCTTTTTAACATTTCATAATATTTTTACTGTACTTATATCCGTTCAATACAATCACAATATTTCATATCATTTGACGAACTTCCAATGCATGTTTTCATACAGCCAATGGTGTCAAAAAATAGAAAATTATATTAAAAGTTTCCTTAAACAAATTAGTGGCTCTGAATAGCTCGTGCATTGCCCTAATGGTGCATAACTCACTGTTGCCACTAATAGAAGACATTGGCATTTGTTTTCAAATTTGGTGGCCAAATTTTGTAGGCTTTTATGTACGTATTTACGCTTCAGCCTTGACGTCTCTTGAATAGACAGCGTTAAAACATTTTGTGATTATTTGGCAAATATTTTTGCCATCGACGGGTCTCTTATATATGTAAGATTATCTGATTTTGCTTTCACAAATTCTTACTGACTATTTTTTTGCAAAATAACTTAATAAAACTAGAAATAAGTTGAATCTCCCCTAATCAGAATACATTATTTCTACTTCCCCCAGATCATTGGACACTTGTATCCGCGCGAACAGAAAACAGAAGAGACACGTCGCATTATGAAATCAACAACTATGCTTCATTGAGTTGCTGGTGTTTGCTACATTTTATTAACTATCAGTGCATGAAAACTCCAAAAAATTGTACAAAGTATATATTCTTTTATTTTAACTACGTTAAGAAAAAAACAACAAAATGAGCATTTTTTGCACCCTCTGCCACCTTCTTTGCGGTGAAATTGTCGATATAGATGTTAATAACATAATTTTATTGGATGAGAAAGAAAGATTATTTACGATAATTTTGACTAATTGTAATCCATAATACAATGGATTGCGTGACGATGGTATCCCCCAGAGGCATGTATTTGGAATAATGTACTCCATTTGTTTGAGGAGAACATATAAAGGAGAGGAAACATTTTGGAGAAGTTAATGTAAAATATCCAACATTGTTATATCTTTATAAGTTGGTAGACAACGTCATTTCACGCTAATATAATGCCTGGTGTTTTTATAATGACAAAAAAACAGAAGATGCAAAAATAGAACTCTAATTATTAATTTTTGTTATTTATGTACATAATTGTGTCTCCTTACTCGTTAGGAATCCAGAAGTCCTCTAGTATTGCCATGAACATAACAGAATAGAGTTCCTCACTCTTTCTGCTTTACGCCTGCAACTCTTTCTATAATTGTGATGTCTCTTTCACAAACAATTGATCGCATTTTAAGGTCCACAAATCTTGACAGCAATACTCCACCTCAAACATCATTCGAACATTCTCGAACATGGTGTAGGCAATTTTCATTGCATTTCCTGCTTACGACAAATCGGTACGTCTACCAATACTGCCATCTCCATCGTTTCTCACAGCCTTTTCGAGATATCGCCGTAGTCATCACCTTCCTTCTTTCAGGCCACACCCACCTCCCCTTCTGCTCGCCACTTGGACCACACAGGCTGCATCCAGTCACCGCGTACGCTGACCCTCTTCCGTCCAGCCGTCAGCCCTTCCGCCATCGGCGGTCTCCAGTGCCGCCGACGTCGCCACCAACCCTCGCACTCTTCGTCCTCGTCGTCGTCTCTCCGCCTCCGCCTCGACGTCAGCCTCTCCTCTCGCCGAAAATCGATCAATCGAGGGTTGTTCGCTCGTCAAGCCTGCAAAGTTTCTCTTCTTCCCGTCTCCTGTTCGGCGGCGCGCCGCCTGCTCCCCGCCCCGCCACCCCCGCCCCTCCCCACCCCCGGGCTGTCGAAAATCGATGGCCTCCGCCCCAAAGTAGGCCTCGCCGTTGACAAGCACGCCGCGCCCCGCGCCGCCGCCGCCGCCGCCGACGTCTTGTGATGGCCACATTATTGGCGCGCGGCTCCTGGCGAATGCGATGGCTGCGGTGGATGCGCGGTAAAGGAATGGCTGGAGGAGTCGGTGACGGCGGAGTCGGTGACGGCGGAGTCGGTGACGGCGGAGTCGGTGACGGCGGAGTCGGTGACGGCGGAGTCGGTGACGGCGGAGTCGGTGACGGCGGAGTCGGTGACGGCGGAGTCGGTGACGGCGGAGTCGGTGACGGCGGAGTCGGTGACGGCGGAGTCGGTGACGGCGGAGTCGGTGACGGCGGAGTCGGTGACGGCGGAGTCGGTGACGGCGGAGTCGGTGAAGGGTTAGGTGGGGCATGGTTACGTGGGGTGGAAGGGTTAGGTGGGGATGGTGACGGAGTCAGTAGTGGATTAGGTGGCGGACACTGTGAGGGATTAGGCCTTGGAGTCGGTGGCGAACACGGTGACGGAGTCCGTGGTGAACTAGGTAGCGGAGTCCGTGGCGAAGTAGGTGGGGGAATGGTGAGTGAATCGATGATGGCCTATGTGGCGGAGTGGAGGTGGCGGAGTGCGGAGAAGAAAGCAGCGAAATATCCGTTTCAATTCAGTGATGCATATTGTGACGAGACTCGGGTCAACAGCCCTGCTTTTCCGTTTGGGCACGCCAATTTCTATTCGCTACTTTCACCATCTAGCAGAGATGATGTTATTCAGGCGACGAAATAGGCGATATGAATTTAGCTGAGAGGCTTATTTTAGACTTGAAAATGTACTTCATGCAGTAAATCTAAAACATGGGAGAGCCTACTTTACTTCCCCTCCAAAGGAAGGCGAACGAAGGACTTTCCTCCTTAAATATCCTGGACTTCAATCTGGTGTGAACCCCGAACTTAGATATAACTGTCTCATATGCTAACTCATATATCAATTAAGCCGCAGTCCGGCACGTTAACCGTTGTACCACCGAAATCGCAGTCCGCACGCTAACCTTTTATACTACCGGAGCCCCAGTACGGAACAGTAACCGTTATACCACAGAAGTCGCAGTCCGGTACACAAACCGTTATACCATCAAAGCTGGCAATCCTGCAAGCTGTAATAACATCGATGCTGCATTGCAGTACACGAAATGTCATACAACCAAAGACGCAACACAGTAGCGATTTAAGCCAGGTCGGTGGCAGCGGTTTTGACGTGGAAGCTGGAGCGATGGAGGACCCACTCCGCACACGGCGTGCGAGCATTCCGCCAGGCGCCCCGCCCCCACCCCCACCCCCACCCCCACGGCGGGGCGGCGCCGAGGCCCAGGCCGTGGGGGATAATCAGAGGGAATGGAATTCGCAGTCTAGTACAGCTAACTGCTATACCATCGAAGCCGCTGTCCGGTACACTGACCGTTCTACCACCGAAGTCGCAGTCCAGACCACGAACCGTTATACCGCTGAAGCCGCTGCTCCAGTATATTAACGGTTGTAGCAAAGAAAACGCAATATATACTTCGGTTTTTCTTTCTTGGCACACGGGTGTGTGTCAATAAAATGGAATATTTCACGGTATTTCTCGTCGTTCTCCGTTGTACCGGCAATAAGTCGCATGATCGCCAGCACTGCTCCATACAGTCACGATCATGCGACTTCCTAGCTGGCACAATCGAGAACGACACGAAATACCATGACATATTCCATTTTATTGACACACCTCAGTGCGCCAAGAAAGAAAAACCTGAAGCATAAGAGCCGATTTAAGCCAGGAGGAGGGCAGCGGATTTGACGTGGAAGCTGGAGCGATGGAGGACCCACTCCGCACACGGCGTGCGAGCATTCCGCCAGGCGCCCCCCCACCCCCACCCCCACCCCCACAGCGGGACGGCGCCGAGGCCCAGGCCGTGGGGGATAATCAGAGGGAATCGAATTGGCGGCGACGTGCGGCGCCTGGCGGATGGCTCGCTCCCTCTGGCGGCCGCTGCCGCCGCCGCCGCCTTTTGCTCTCTTTCCATAAGCGCTGGGAGACGAGCAGCTGGACTGAATGTGAACGCCCTCAAATCTGTGTTCAAATGGAAGAGGAGAGTTTATTTTGTGGAAACGCGGAATTAAATGAATTAGAGAGCGGCTTTCGATGAGGGCGGCCGCCGCTGCTTCAAAGAGGTGCTACGCCTCTCTGCGGCGCAGCGTGTTGAGGTGAAAAAGTGCTCCTATGTTGTTATTTTATCGCTTCGTGTTGCGGCTTCCTTAGGTTAATTGATATTTCTTTAACCCGAGAGAGGTGGCGCGGGGTCTCTTGTGACCCCTCGTATCTTTGGTTAGCTGCAGTTGCGAAATTTTGCGAGTCAGAAGCTTTACATTTCACATACCTTTCACCACGTTCTTTGGTTTTGTCTGAAAGATTTTCAGAATTTATATGTAATAATTTATTTATAAATATTTGGGGAATCAATACAAACGTCTTAAATTTCGTACTTTTTCTAAGTTGTGTTGACTGGATTTGATTCATTTTCAATAAATTGTTGGTTTTTATGTGAGTCATGTTAGAAAATAAAACTTACTGAATTTTCTGATACCTTTATCGATGAAATATTCAGGAAAATGTAAATAGAGTCACTATATGAAATGAAAGATACATGATAATTTTGCCCTTTTTATTTGTTTCAAATTCCTCATTTGAATATTTGTTTATAATAGTGAATTAAGTTATACGACCTTATAAATGATTGATTATTATTAAAATACCTAATTTCGCACATATTTCTTACTAAATATAATTTATAAAGAAACAATTTAAAGGGGTCAGAAATGACCCCGCGCCACCTCTAAAGTAATTCCGGCAACTGCCACCTCTCCCTTGTTAAATTATAATCTTCTTGCTGGTCGGAAAATAATATTTTATTTCTATATTACGAATTTACTATCACGTTATTGACAGATTAGAAATCAAGTGTCTAGTGCTGGTGTGCAACGACTGAACTCAAAGATATTTAATGCCTTACTGATCTGATAATTTAGAGATTACGTAGTGTGTAAGCTGATTATGCCTTTGCTCATTTTCAAATATATGTGTGATGTGTTCATATTTTAACACTGTAGGTGCCAACTGTTTTAAGGTTCAGTTCTGTGTATTTTGTTTTACAATGCATTTGCAGCTTGGTTGGGTTCTGTACTAATCTACGTAACCACTACGTCATATAGTTTCATTAATGTCAATTTAAATTTAAAAAATGCTCCCTAAGCAACAGAAATATTTTTGTCTTTTGTAGCATACCTCCACTGTACAGTTTGTTACAATAATTACTATCATAAATTGAAATTCAACTGACTATTCTTGAATAAACACAACTGTGAATTATGTGAAGATTCTAAAGTCTTTCAGTGTTTGGTTTTTAACGCGTTTCACAATATTAAATTAATTGTAGATAATAAGTGATGTCACAAAAGTCCCCCTGAACAATATTTCAGCAGAAATTGAAACTTTGGAGTCAAATATTTTTTCTACGATGTTTTGAAACATCCCAAATATCCGACTTTTAAAATATTATTTTCATCTCTTCCAGGCACCTTCAGTGACAGAAATGTGTTTATATTTTTTTTTCATTTCCTTAAAACTTTTATGATTATCAAATACATTTTACTCGAAAAATTGTTGAATATTTTGAAAATATCCCGTGATTAATTTATTTACACTGTTTGTCAGTTTCCAAATTTATCTTCTGGGTGAATTGATCGACTGTTTTTGTTTCATATTTGGATAATAAAAGAGCGATATATTTAGAGAGCCACATATTAATGCATTGTTGTACAATGATGATGAAAAATCATTGTTAAGGTTATGGTTTAATTAGAGGTACCACGGCAAATTAGAAGTTATTCACGAGTTCTTAGAGAATAATATCAAACAATTCTCTGCATTATTAATGCCACAACTATCTTAAAATATTTTCATTATTCAACAATATCATCAAAAAATTGCTGTGCCACTTTCGCCAAATGATTACGAAAGATGATTGATTGCTACGAACGCCAGCTACTTTAGTTATTGGAAAACAGATTGTTACCAGTGCTACGCTTGAAAACGTCATGTCGAAAAATGAACTTTCGCTCCCTAAATTGGGAAACTTTTCCACCGTGTTGTACCCCCGTCGCTTTCAACTACGTTCCCCTGCTCCCCAAGCTCCCACCACCTGCCTGCGCCTCCCACGCCATTCTGTCCCAACACCACTGACCCTCCCCACCCGAAACGGCACCAATTGTGCCGTCACGGACATTGCCTCCGCACCTTCACGGATCTGCGCTCAGCTCCTACGCCCACTTTCCCTTTCTCGCTTACGTTGAACCTACCCCGCCGTTATAGCGCACGTTGTTGCCAGTGCCGCCGCCACCACAGTTCTATCCCCCATTTCCACCATAAAACGTCCCTCTCTCAGCACTGCCACCCCAGCCACCAACGCCATTTTCCCCTTTAACACCTTTATAGCCATCACCGTCATCCCGCTCATCACAACCCAAACCGGCACCACCACCACCACCACCACCACCACCACCACCACCACCAGCAACACTCCCTTCTCTTTCACCACTGCCACCCCCACCGCCCTCCTCACAAACTCCTTCATTGCAATCACTATCATCACACTCACCATCGCGAACACCGCAACCTTTGTCACCACCACCACCACCACCTCTATTCCACCACCACCACCACTACCACCACCAACACTACCACCACCACCACCATCACCACCACTACTATCACCACCACCACTACTACCACCACCAACACTACCACCACCACCACCACGTCCAGTACCACCACCACCACCACGTCCAGTACCACCACCACCACGTCCACTACCACTACTACCACTACCACTGCCACTGCCACTACCACCACCATGTCCAGTACCACTACCACCACCTCCACTACCACTACCATTACCACCACCACCACCACGTCCAGTACCACCATCACCACTACCACGTCCACTACCACTGCCACTACCACTGCCACCACTACCATCACCTCCATCACCACTATTACTATCACCACCATCACAGCCATCACGACAAGATAGCCCTATGGTCACCTCCCCACCACTACCACCACCGCCGTCACGACTAACACAGCCTCTGCTCCTGTCACCAGCGCCACCGTCAGCCCTTCCAACCAAGCCCTTCATTGCCACCAGCGCCTCCGCCGGAGTAGTCCAGGCGCCGCCTCTCTCCGCCCGGGGCGTTCTCCTCCCGAGGGGGCCGTTCCGGAAAATAGAATCCGGCGAAGGCGCGACGCCCTCGACGCCCGCGCCGCGATGCCGCTGCAGACGCCGACGCCGACGCCGACCGATGACCGCCGGCGGAGCGACCTGTCAGCAGCGACAGGGTGAAGGCATAGGGCGTGTCCGAAGGGTCGATGGCGTGTAACAAGTTCGGCAGAGACAGAGCACGATGCCATAGTCGTGGTTTTTGGTGCATGGACACAATCTTACATGTAGGAATTCGTTCGAAATTATAATCCGCTCAGTAGGGGCATAAAATTGCACAAAATGTTAACATTGTAAGGTCGATAAATTATAAATATGTCTCTTCATGAACGTGAGCTTATTGGATTTAATACATGCTTCACTACATATTGATGTGGTTCCTTTCTCAAAAGAATTAAACGATAAGAATGCGGAAATTGACGTGACAGATTTGTCAGTTGCCCCAAATTCATTGTTCTGCGTTCTTCTTTAGCTGTAATTTGTACTCGCTTAGCTGTTAACTGACGAGAAAATTGTATGACAAACATGTACAATTTATGAGATTATGGTCAAATAACCCTTGTTGAAATATAATTAAAACAATTCGTCTATCAGAAAAATCTCGGCCACAAAGGTCTTATAAACCACCTCCGAGTTACGAAGTGGAAACTATAGACAAGGGACTCTAGAATTAAAAAAGTAGTGGTATCATCTGAGGGCACATCGGTCATCAGAAAATCGAAAGGTTCAGTTCACGTAAAAATCCCCAATGATGATGGTTAGGGAGATGATTTTTATGCCCTAAACATCTTAAAAATATGATTTTATGACCTAAAACTTCTAAAATACGCTCATTAATATGAAACTAAAATTAACATTCATTTTCTCTATAAACCATTCCTGATAATATTCAGGGTAAGCGTGATTGGAACGAAATAATATATTTTTGTGCAAGCATAATATGATCCACATTACATCGTGGGAGAAATAATTGAAGTAAATATTCATCTTAGTGAAGTACATTGTATGTCTTGTTACATTCTACCCTGAATGTCTCCTCTCGTTTCGTTTTATCTCTCCACCTCTGTTATTCACATTGTGACCCGCAACTTCACGGGCCATGGGTGGCTGGCAATATTGCGCAGCTCAGCCGACCAGACATTGACCACGAGTTCACCAAGTTTCCTCTCGAAACACTTTTCCGCCTGCCGCTCGATACCTAGCCTCGTCCACGCACAACTCATCGCCAAATCGTCGGTAGGATCTCGCGGTGGGAAACTGTAAGTGCTGGCAACCATTGGCAAGCACGTTTTGGCAAACAAGGCTAGCCGTGTTTAATAAGTTACTGCAGCGGCTACTTTTTCCACGGTTCAGACAATGTATTGCAACGTACCCTACGTATCATGTAGTTGTTACACTAGTGAGAGTGCGCGACATAATGAAAGTTTTTCCAACTAGTAGGGTTAAGAAATATATAATTGGGTAATGATTACTAAACGTGGTTTTGGTAAAAACTCTTTACCGGCTAGTAGACTGAATATTTTGTCCCTCTCACGTTCACCGTCAAGAACGGTATGGGATAAGGAAGTCAACAATATTTAATATAATTATTTTGGTTACTACCAACAATCTTTCTATTGGTACTACCAACAAGTGTGTTTCATATTCTATAAATATGAGTACTAACACAGCGTACGTTTTCATGTTCCACGTACGACAGTGCATCTTGTTTATCGCCTCCTATATTATTTCCGTAGTATACCTTACCTTTGCGGCTCTAACACGCAACCAATCTTTATAAATGAGGTCTCTAAAGAAAGGAGACGTGACGACTTTGACTTTAAAGTATGAAGGACTTGTTTCAACAATGCATCGAAATATTCTTGCCAAATGCTACCCGCAACACATGCCAATGTTTTCGAATCTATATTGTCAAATAACACGTAAACAAAGCGTTTTAGAGACTTAAAAAGTAAAATTTTGAGGCCAAAGGCCTCCTGTTGTAAACGATTTTTCACACCACAATTCACAAGATGAGACATTCTTGAACATTGCAATTAAATTTTGGGTTCGGCGCATCAATACTACCAATGCCACCTAAATAATTCAACCCTTGTTGCTGGTAGCCATTTTTGTCACGAAACGCTTAGAAAGCTTGGATTCCTCCATCTTATATTTACGCTTTTTGTAAACACCGTGGTTTGTGCTGTCTGACGAAGTTTCTTTGTATAATCATTAATTCAAGATTTGCTCTCCAGCAACAACTAGAAGTACTATTGTATTTCCTTCATACTTATGAAGATTGTTTCTTATTCTTAGTGAAACCATTAATTTAACGTTTTGTCATGGTCTGTAAGTGATGTGTATCTAATTTTAGAGGGATGTGGATGTACAGTGAAGAGTGAAGACTGTGATTTGAGTTTTAACTTGTACCAGACTTTTCGTTATCATTCGCTGAAATTTTCAAGGTCAGCGGGTTGAGATACGTTGTTTTCCCAAAAGTAAAAAGCTGATATTTTTGTGTCTATCACGACAAGCGAAAAACTGTCAAAGAATATTGAATAATTACTTCAAATGTCTTCAAGGAAATGTTGTGAATTGTTTCAAGAATATTCTCCATAATACTGAATAAATATTTATTCAAAATTTCTTTTAAACATAAATTGCATTGTTCTTTATTTTTATTTGAAATTGTGGTAGTAGATTGCAAGTTACCTATACATAGCATATTCTTTGTACTCTTCTCCATCTAATCTTCGTATATTAATTATCTAAAATATGTTGTAAATTCCTCATTTGTAGTTTGTGCTGTCCATTTGTATTTTCTTTCTTCACAAAATTCTTGAAATTGCTTCCACACGCTTTCTCTGTTCCTTTCGCTGTTTTCCGGCACTGAATTTTTAATAATATATTATATTTCAGAGTTTTAAACATAAGCAAAACGACACAATTTAAAATTATATTGATGCACACAAGCTTTTTTGGAGGTGAAACAATTGCTGTCTTTACCTTAAAAGATAAAGGTTTTACAGCGATAAGAAAAGGTAAACAAACTGATCGGCGATAAACATCTGGGATTGGTTTAATTTGAATATATCCTTGCTTACCATTGGCTACTTACGACGCGGACAGACATGAGTGAAATAGTCGTAGAAAAATTAAGCGAGAAATAAAGAAGCACCCAATTTACACAATTCGACTCCTTTTTAATTTTTTGCTGAATTTTTCTGTCTGAGCCAAATATATTCATTTCTTTTGAGTGCTTCTTGCGGCTCAACCATTCGGAATATCCACGTAGTTTATTAGACAAAATATGCCTAGAATTGTCTCAAGACGAAGTTTCGACGTTTCCTCCCCGGACACTTTATATATTAATATCGTTTTGTACACAGTATAGAATACAGATGTTGAGTATTAAGAAACAATGAGTTGCAAGCAAGAGGCCAATTCCGTGGCAGCAGCGCCACAATTGAAGCCCCGCACCTGGCAATCCCTTTGAGCCCCTCCTCCCTCCCCCCCCCCCCTTCTCGCCGCGAGGCTCCGCGCGGGTCCTCAGGCGCCTCTCGGGCGGAGGGCTCTCGCGCTCTCACAGCTCTCTGCCAAGATGAGCCGCTCCGCCGCGGCGCAGATGGACGCGGCTGATGCGCGCGTGGGCGCCGCCGCCGCCGCCGCCGCGCGTAATGAGTGCGGCCGCCGGAGGGGAAGAGCAAGGGTGGGAATTTGGAGGAGCGACGGGATAAATGAGTAAGTGGGACAGGCAGGATGGAGATGAAGGATGAGGGAGAAGACAGATGGAGAGGAGAAAGATAGGTAATAACTGGGAAGGAGAAATGAATGGAGCGGAGAACAGCGGATGAGCAACCAAATGACGGAGGAGGTGAGAGGAGAAAAGGACGAAGTGAGGAGCAAGAAAGAGAGGGTGAATAAGGAAGGATGGGTGCAGGAACATGTAACTGCAAAGGAAACGAAGTTAGTAGTGGAAGTGGTAGTGCTTGTGGTAGTGGTAGTGAGTAGTGTTGTTGGTAGAGAGTACTGGTTGTCGGTAGAGAATAGTGGTTGTTGGTAGTGAGTTGATGAAGGAAGCTTCATCAAAGAGGAGATGCTTAAGGAGGACGTTAGCGTAAAGGGAATGAGAAGCGGGAAAGCGCACAGTAGTACTGGTGATTGTCATAGCAAACGAAAGCGGTGTTGGCGGTGGTGATGGAGGTAATGTTGGTAAGGACAGCAGTGAGGGGAACGATGCGGGTAACGTTGTTAGTGCGAAAGGGGATCCAGGCAATGGTGGTGGTGTGGTAGCCAAAGGGGAGCTGCGTCGGGAGGGTCGCGGCTGCACGTTTTGGTGGTGAGGGTGGGGAACAGGAACTGTGTCGGTGACAGGGGGGGAGGACGACAACGAGAAGAAGAAGGGGAGGAGGGCGGGAGAAGAAAGCGCGATGAGCAGGCGGAAAAGACGCCCGCGCGTCCCGGAGAAAGAACCTCTCATTATCCGCCGAGTGGCAAAAGGGAAGCTGTGGAAATGCGAGCCGGGTAGGCGGCGCGCGGCGGGCGGGGCGGGGCGGGGCGGGCAGGGGCGGGAAGGGGCCGGGCGGCGTGCGGGCCGGTGGGGTGGGGCGGGGCAGGGCGGCGGGTGTGGCGGCGGCGGGCAGGGCAGCGGGCGGGGCTGGGCGGAGGGCAGGGCGGGGTGGGGCGGCGGGCGGGGCGGCGGGGCGGGGTGGCTTGGAATCAGGAAGCGGAGAAGGGTCTCGACGCGGAAGTGGATACGCTTCAAAGGCGAATGATACAATGTGTTTTGTGTTAATACTTCTTGTTGCGGTTCCACAGCAACCAGAGAGGAACGTTGTATAATTATGAAGAGGACTGTATGATACGAATCGTAATAGGATTGTAGACCAAGTATCGCGTGATGGGATTGTGAAAGCAAAATGAAAGATGTTTAGGATGAGTTGCAATAACTTTTACTCTGTTTATTTTAGAAGGAAAATTATTATGTTTTTCTGTTACTTTTTACAAACCATTTTATCAGTATATGTTTTTCAAGTTAATAGTACACTTTTTGTTCTATTCGTTTTGTTTTTTGGATTTCTCGATCTTGAGTTAAAGCACTGATAAATTTCAGAGAGAAAGTGAACAAAAGTTAATGATTATGTAGATATTATAAATATGGTTATTAATTGAATCACTTTTCTCTTTCTAACGCTATCAACTTAGGTTTTCTGCAGCACAGCACAATATCCAATGATCTTCTGAGTACAGTAAATTACATATTTGGATAATTTATTTATCGACAATTTAAATCTCGATTCAGTGCGTAAAGAACAATGGAATGACCAACTTAAAGAATGACGCTAATGTAGTTATGTAGTTAATGTAGTTAATAAATGGAGATTTCATGGTTTGGTTTCAGAAACATTTGTGATCCAGGGTAGATGGAAGTAAACATAATACATAGTACAGAGCTAGAACTTGATAGCCTTGTAAACGTAGATGTCTGCGTTTGAAGGAATGAATATCTTTTAGATGAAGTTTTCTTCCGTGAATAAACACTAGGAAAGACGTTTTATAATCAATGTGTAGTACATGTATTACGTTTCACCCAAACTTTGAGTTTTACTGCATAATTTAATAAGTGTCTATTTCCCTAAGATTAAATACAAGAATATATTGGCACATATTTCTACTCCCTTACTGACCCATCACGGAAAATAATTTTCTCCACTCATCCTTAATGCTACAGATAGATAGATAGATAGATAGGGTTTATTCTACAATTGGGCTGATGTTGCCCGGTGGCAGAATATAGAAAAACAAAAGTACATTAAAAGTACAAAACACAATTAACTATAAAAACAATATATAAAAATCAATATAAAAATCAAACGATCATGCAACTGCATTTACATGCCTATACATATACAACAAATGAAACTACATATATACTAACATTTAAGTAATAAACTTACTTTACATATAACACCAACATTCATACATACAAACATACACGCTTACATACATACCATACAAAGACAAAGGAACACTCGCATACTCACCAACCTACAAGTATTCACTCACAATCATATTCAGACAAATATGGATAATCACTTTTACCTACAACATAATAATATACAATACTTATAATAATTTTTACATTTCTAACACGTAAAACACTCGTTAACATCAATCAATAAATACGAACTTTTGTCAGAATAGCCTATAAAAGACGCTTAAGATTAGCGAAATAAACTACGAAATGAAATCACTTCACTGCACTTCACTTCACGTCACTGCACCTCATAACACTTTACCTAAATACTAATAGCTCAATACTTTTTAGTTTACTACCCATAATTGCACCTTTCACTTCACTTCACTTCACTGCACTTTTCACCCTATTGATTAATTTCCTATACTTTTTTTCTAAAACCACGCGCTGAGCAAGGAAAGGGCTCAAAAACTGTCGCAGGCAAATCGTTCCAATCTACGATTGTTCTGTTTACAAAGGAGAATTTGCCTACGTCCGTTCTTTGAATTCTAGTTCTAATTTTATATTTATGATCAAATCTATTAAAATAATCCGGTTTATCTAGCCTTCCCCGTATTTCCTGCCATGCAGGGCCACCAGTGTAAGATTTATACATTACGCCAAAGTCGAGCCCTTTTTCTCCGATGTTCTAACGATTCCCAACGTGCAGGTATGTTCTTCCGAAAAGTGTATTTTGCCGCTCTGTTTTGTATCCTCTCTAAGCTCTTCTTAAGTCCTATTCTGTACGGATCCCAACAACTAGCTCCATATTCCATTACTGGCCTAACAAGCGAGGTATACGCGATTCTTTTGCTTTCGTATTGCATTTTTTAAGATTTCTCATGACGAAATGCAAAGACCTCCAAGCTTTACCCACTACGTAGTTAGTTTGTTTCTCCCATCCCAACTTGCTATCCAGGAGGATGCCAAGGTATTTACAGTTTGAGACTCGCGGAACTACGTCATTACCTAGCTGATAAGGCAATGTATGAAAGTCTCTGGCCCTACAAAATGTGATCGCTTTACTTTTATTTCCATTTACAGTCATTTTATTAGCTCTTGCCCAATCATTGCTCCCAACTCTTGCCCTCTATGCTACGAAATGAAATGATACGAGTCACACAATTTGAAATATTGATATCGGTGTATTCTAATCTCAACATTTGGAAATTGTCTCTTTTATAGTTAAAAACTTTATAGTTTAGTTATATGTTCGACTGTTAATCACATCATATTTCATGTATGTACGTATGCGGGTATGTAAATCCTACAGTAACTTTTGAACAACAGGTGAGATTGTTCCGAAACTAAGCACTGAGTGCTATCTTTTCTTCTTCATGCTTGACCCCTTGCTCTTCCTTATGTTCACCCAGATTCTCTACTCTAGCACACATATCCGCAAAACTGTCGTGATCTCAAGGCTTACCAAGGCGGAGCACGCAATGCTGGGGGTGCCTGAAGAGGGAGTGTCCTGCGAGCAGACGTGCACGTCTGCGCCTGATATCATGTTCCAGTTGAGAAGAAATACCGACAGCTTCCGACGTATAACTTATACGACACTTACGGGACTAATGGCAATGGTAGTTAGCGCACCGGAAGCAGCATAATTAGGACGCAAGTGCTACATGAAACAGATGCTGTCGTGAACTAATTTCATTGATTACACATAGTTTCATTTACATGCACTACACTACCACTCAAGCCGGGAGACCATCCCGGAGCTCAGAGCTTGTCACGTCCGGGGCGGTGCTCCGTTGGTGGGAGATACCTAGTTGCGGGAAAATCCCAGACGTCCAGGAATGTGGACGCCAGATCTCACCATCCAGCGGAGGAAGATCACCGCCACCTTCTGCGTTTAAAAACATACACTACACTTACGAGACTAATTACCTTAGCTGGTGACGCGCCCTAAATCACTAATCAATCAATCATTTCTCTGGACACACTAAGACAGATTCTGATTTAAGGATTCATTTTTAAAAATATACAACAACTTTGGAAGTATTCCGAGTATTCCGAGAATTTATGAATGCTGTCTTTGACCCGGTAAAAATTCAACACAGTTCATGTGTATTTAACCCTCGTATCATAACTGGGGTCCTCTGGGGTCTTTTTGGACCCCATCATCATCAATTTCTTAACATTTTCCTAAACATTTGCAGTATAATTTCAGACTTCTAGATATGCTTTCGTGAACTCATTAAGCAGGTACTAAACCATTGTCACACGTTTCCCAAATTTTGTTAGATAGTTATTATTTTTTTTATAAGCGGCTGGTTTGACCTAAGGCAAAACCTGTTATTTTCACATTCTCATTTCAAATATGTTGTCATGAACTTCAAAAATTGTATCTAATTCCGTCAATATTTAATTTATCTCAAATAACTTTCGTAAACTATTATTAATATTTCTGATGCATTATGTATCAACAATGGATGTTATGTACGGTAGACGTTATTTACGGTAGATGTTATGTACGGTAGAGGTTATTCTTTTTATCAAATATATAATATAAGTGAATTATACTTATTGTGTTATTGAAAATAAATTATAAAATGTATACTCATATAAAAACAATTATTTATATTCACTATATTGTCGTACACATTTGTGTTTACCGCCTTCAACTGTCAGTGAAGCTTGGGGGAAAAGACCCCAGGTATGCTACTAGATTGTAAATTGCAGGTATGGAACGAGGGTAAATACAAAGTAATTTGTAATAAATGACAGATTCCTCAACTGAACTCTTATTAACTCTAATGCATTTTATGTTCTGCCTCAAGCTGTCCCGCTGGCTGCGCAGCTTCCGGAATTCTCACCTTTCACACCCACTAAACACCACTTGACATTCCAGCGAAGCCAGTTCGGCGCCACTCCCACTGGAATCCGCCCGCTTTCAATCTGCATTCAGTGCAGAACCGTGTTGGCTGCTCGCTTCTCTTTGCCCAGCCCTCTTTCCCTCTCTCTCTCTCTCTTTCCACGCAGCCACCATTCCCACATCTGTCGCCACCCAGTCTCCCCTCTCGCTCCCTCTTCAACCTCCTCTACTCTCCTCTCCTCTCACCCCTCCCTGCTTCTGCAGGCACGTGCTCTTGAAACTAGCGCCAAATATTCCAATCAGGCGGGTGGGTAAACATATACAGGGCAATTGAGTGAGTGCTCTCCAACGGACGTATAATTTCGAACAACGGAACTTCAATAAAGGTGCTCAAATACTCAACAATTACGCGTGCTATGAGAACCATCGCAATAACAATGCTGTCGGCATCCTGGAAATTGCTTCACAATTTGTGAATCCCTCCTGCGATACGTGCAGCCAAATTTAATCGCATTACGTTTCCCGACTCGCCCGGCCAGCGTGCCCGCCCAAACAATTCCCTCGTTAATTGTGGGCTTCTTCCGGTTATTGAGTGGTGGGACGAAACTGTTCTTAGTTGATGGGGAGGGGAGTATTCAGTTTGTTTTATTTCGTTTCTTTAAAGTCAGGAAATGTTCGAGTTAATTGTTCGGTCGCATGAAATAGGTGTTGGTTCGAGCCATGTATGTATATTTATATATATATATATATATATATATATATATATATATATATATATATATATATATAGTATTCCTGAAGACAGTTTTCGTTAACATATTTAATTTATTCCAATGTTATACGAGAGTATTTTATTTGTTGTTTTCGAGCAGAGTTCGTGTCACATTTTAGAAAACCATTTTATGTTTTGTTCAGCAAAATTTGTGCTGGTAAAGGCCATCATTTTACTTAATAACAGAAGTTATGTCAGGGATGCTACCAGTGTTGAACATTTCTGCTGATAACTTTTGCGTATTATTTAAAACATAGTAAATGCATCTTAGAGATAAAAATGTTTTAATTGATTCATTACATTTGTTTTTTCCTTTTGTAAACACATGTAAATTATTTTCGTTTACATTGCTTATGTAAATTAGTATTGGGGATATGTTATATTTTGTCATATTACAAAATTTCTGAGAAAAATCAGAGGACCATCTACTGCAGACTTGGTTTTGCATATTGCAGGACGTCATTTAGTAATTTCCATTTGGCTGGTACAAGTTTTCATTCTTTAGTAACCTCAGACTATATAATTATTGAATTTATAAATTATTAAAACATAATATAATTAAAAAATTGCTACTTTGAGTTAGCAATTACACAATCGCAATGGTAATGTAATAATAGTAAACATCGAATAAACGTTTGTGTTTCATAATTACAAATTTAGAGACGGTTGCATTTAAATCGTTTACTATATCTCTTTTTCTACTCCCATTGTATAATGCTGTCATTTGATGTCTGCAACCAGATGCATAATGATACTCATTTCGATACAGCTTTCATTATGATACAGGTACTTGACCAATCACAGAGAAGTTTACACACGATGTATTGACAGTTAATCATTGAGACTCGTTTTAGATTAGATTAGATTTATTTAAACTGCAATTGGGCACAACCCGGTGCAGCTAATTACAAAAACATTAATATACAGTCTCTCAGTAACATAGAACACTAATACCAATATAATAATAATATAATAATAATATAATAATAATATAATATAATAATATAATAATAATGACAATAACAACAAAAACGAAAATAAGGTAATATGACTAGCAAATTATATACTAATTATAGTAATAATAATGGTAAAATAATAAAAATAATGGTAAAATAATGATAATAATATAAAACTGACTGATTCATAAAACTTTAAATTATATTAAGAGAGAAAAGAACTAGTGGTGCTTCCAACGCACATACTTTCTCGCACTGCTTCTATATGGCCCTAAATGCTATTCTTCTACTTTTAAACCAGAAAAAAGTGTTTACTATCCAAACAACTTTTTCCGTTCCGAGACCCGAAATCCGATCCTACAACGGCCTCTTATACCAGTCCGCCAAACTATTACCGTATGGATCGAACGGAGCCACAAAAAGAATCGAATCGAGCTATAAAATTGTAAATCATGATGAAGAAACAATTAATACGATGGTACATACGATTTAAAAATTTATGGAGAGACGTGAAAATTGTTGAAAGTTCAAAATTCAAAAAATATATACACACACTTCCAGTTCATTTATCGTAATTATCAATATTTGTGATTCAAATGGATCCACATGGTTTTCACTAATGTTTCTAGAATTCTCAATTATTTCCTGTGACAAAAGAGAGTTTTAATACATAATGTTCCCCGACCACGACTCGAACCGGCGCAGCTTCCCTCCGAGGAGCTCTGCCAATGCTCGCTGATTAACGACTGCGACCACAAAAGCTCTGCATGACAATTACACTTGTATATTACTAATAAGTGTATGGTGGTTTCATTTCGCGAATTGATAAGCCATACATTCAGAGAATATAAAAAAATGTCCCATGGACACTCAAAGAACTTCGGTTTCAAATTCAAGAGGCCTTGAGACGAGTAAAAACCATCGGGGAATATCAATTTTGAAGAAAATCGACCGAACGGTTTAGGCGCAAGCGTTGACCACAGACGGACAGACGGGCAGACGGACGAAATGCCGTCAATCGATTTTGAAGTATGAAGAAGCAACATATCATGGATTTTGACTACACCACGAGATAGAGGATTTTTTTTCTAAATTTAGCAACAGGTTTTATCCACTTTTTTGTCACCAGACCCCTGCTATAAGAGATTTTCTGGCGAAAAATTCCCCGTTTTCCGCCGCACGATTACATAACTTTCTCTTCTTACGAAGTATTCGTAAGGCGAGAAAGTAATAACCATTTTTGGAACCGGTAGGTATATGTAAGTTCATCGCATGCCTTCTGATTATATTGTATTACAATTTAGCGTTAAAATGCTCATAATTTTACTTAAATTGGTTCATACAGATATATACTAGACAACGGTTGATTTGACATGTCATACGCTTCAGAAATCGAATAACAGTGTTGAAAAATTGTTTAAAAGACGCAGTTAGGGAAAACACAGACAAGTCCTGTCTATTTATCTATATTGAATCTATTCGTGAGTAGAAGTATTTCAAATGATTTTCAATAAAGTATCTACACTCTTCAGTGTTTTTTCCTGCAACATCACATTCATCAAATTAAAATTCCCCACGGGGGGATCGAACTCGGTACCTTCCTTAGCTGAAGATCTCAACCCGAAGGTGCATTAACCAACCGCGCTACGAGTCCGACTTGCGGAACAACTGCTAATATTTCAGTCAAAACGATCTTGTATCAGTTCTCTTATTAAGAAGCCGATAATTGTCAACATGCGAAAAACATGTCTTTCAAAAAACATGACCAAGAAAGGCAGCGGCTTACTCCACATAATTTATCGGATGATCGGCATTTGGAAAATAACTACTGCGAGAAAGTATGTGCCATTCTATAGCACCACTAGTTTATTTATATATTTACCTTCCCTTCTTACACACATGCAGAAAATTTAAAGAAAAAATTTGGAGCGGTTTTTGAGAAAATTTGGTTTTTGTCAATTTGAATCGCAATTTACGCAAAAACTATTCGTTTTTTCCAAAAAATGGTTCATGACCTTATTTGAAGTGCTAATTTTGTACAACCGACTTTGTCTGAAGCGAAAATCTCTATCTTCAATTTTCCAGTTTTTAAACAGTTTTTGGCAATTTTCAAAAAATAGGGCCTATAAACGAAAATGATGCCTACGTCATTCCCTTCAACGTTCTTCGCACTATTCAACAACAAAATATAATCAAAAAACTTGGAGCCATTTTTTTTAATTTACAAAATCTCAAAATGGGCTTCATGTAAAGTATCCTCAAATACTTAGATATCGGTTTCAAATTCAAGAGGCCTTGAGACGAGTAAAAACCATCGGGGAATATCAATTTTGAAGAAAATCGACCGAACGGTTTAAGCGCTAGCGTTGACCACAGATGGACAGACGGACGGAATGCCGTCAATCGATTTTGAAGTTTGAAGAAGCAACATATCATGGATTTTGACTACACCACGAGATACAGGATTTTTTTCTAAATTTAGCAACAGGTTTTATCCACTTTTTTGTCACCAGACCCCTGCTATAAAAGATTTTCTGGCGAAAATTCCCCGTTTTCCGCCGCACGATTACATAACTTTCTCTTCTTACGAAGTATTCGTAAGGCGAGAAAGTAAAAAAGAAAAAAGAAAAACACGCGCTGCACTAGGGTCACACTGCACTTCACTTCACTGCACTTCACTTCACTAAGACCTGAAAACATTTCCTTCTTTATTTCTCTGCTATACATTGCACTACACCTCACTTCACAATAGAACACTTATGCATCGCTATATAACCCAGTATTCTCCCTTATTTACTTAATAATACCCTAAATTAATTTCCTAAACTGTTGAACGCTTTGAGGAAAGGGTTCAAAGGTTTTTGCAGGCAATCTATTCCATTCCGTAATCGTTCGATTTGTAAAAGAAAATTTCCCGACATCCGTTCTCTGCTGTCTTAAATTTATTTTGTGCCTGTGATCCACTCTACTGATGTATGTAGGAATACATAGCCGCCGATTTATTTATTTCCAAGCTGGATGACCATTATAAGCTTTATACAAGGCGCAGAGTCTTGCTACTGATCGCCTAGTTTTTGAGTGTATCCCACCCTGCCTTTTTCTTGTCCCTGAAAGTAAATTTAGCTGCCCTATGCTGAATCCTTTCCAAGTGTTTACACTGCACAATCTTGCGCGGATGCAAATGCTTGTGCTTTTGCTTGTGCTGTGTTTTCCTTTTCCTTTTGCTTGTGCTTGTGCTTTGCTTGTGCATTTGCTTTTAGCTTGTGCTTTTAGCAAATGTTTCGTTCGATTGTTTTCATTTAAATTGTATTTTGATATTATATTATGCTCAATAGTTTTAATATCTTTTATTATTAGTATTTTTTCGTGGTATATTATTTAAAATAACGCGGATCGTAATTTCACTTTGACCCTATTTGACTAGCGCAGTACTTCCTCGCAGGCGGACAGAAAACCAGAGCCACCTGCGACAGCTTGCGAGGGTAGATTCACGTAGCTGTTCGCTAGGGTGGCCTTGGCTGTATCAACTACCACGAAACTATTCATTGTAAAAGTTTAACTTATAAAAGTAGAAGAAGTACCGTATGAAACGGGATGTAATGTGTATTAATACATCATCGTTTCATAATGTGCTATTAAAAAACATGTTGGCACGCTCTTGTTGGTGTTAACAATAATAACGTTGGATCTTCAGATGACGCCCAGGCTTAGTTTTAGCGACAATATTTCAGCAGTCGTACAAAAACCAACATTTGGGCGCATTGTGATGTATTGGGTTTTTAAAAACACAACAAAAATTTATCAAAAAATTTGCAAATAACCCAAGACTCGAAGTCTCTTACACATACAGGATTCTATTGAATAGCCCCTCAAAACTCGTTCATCACATATTTTTTGGAACAGTCAGTGATATTCAGTTAGAAGTTATGTAAATCTAAAACAATCCCACATTGGTTAATGTCGATCCTCCTCTGCATTTGCACTCCTACCAAATTAACACGCAAGCTGCACCCTCTCCGCGGACGAGAATACCTCCAGAGCCCTTTCCCCCACGTGCTCCAGTCCAGAGATCAGTCGCCGTGGACGCTGGAAAGTTATGAAATCGCAACCACTCTGCCCGCGCCTCAAAGGAATTTATCATAACTCTGCGCCGGGTATATTAATGCCATATCGAATCGCTGGTTCCCTTTGTAAGAAGAGGCGGTCGCCGCAGGCGGATGGGCCCCGATGATTTTGGACGGGACTGAAGAGGAAGGGACGTGAGCGGAGGCGGGGACGGAGGCGGGGACGGAGGCGGGGACGGAGGCGGGGACGGAGGCGGGGACGGAGGCGGGGACGGAGGCGGGGACGGAGGCGGGGACGGAGGCGGGACGGAGGCGGGGACGGAGGCGGGGACGGAGGCGGGGACGGAGGCGGGGACGGAGGCGGGGACGGAGGCGGGGACGGAGGCGGGGACGGAGGCGGGGACGGAGGCGGGGACGGAGGCGGGGACGGAGGCGGGGACGGAGGCGGGGACGGAGGCGGGGACGGAGGCGGGGACGGAGGCGGGGACGGAGGCGGGGACGGAGGCGGGGACGGAGGCGGGGACGGAGGCGGGGACGGAGGCGGGGACGGAGGCGGGGACGGAGGCGGGGACGGAGGCGGGGACGGAGGCGGGGACGGAGGCGGGGACGGGCTGGCGGGGCCTGGTGGACGGGGACCGGCGGGCGGGGACCGAGGCAGTAATCGCGGAGGGAACGGACGGGGCAAAGACGTAGGCGTGTGCCTGTGTGGGGGCGAAGGGAAGGGGCGTGGGGTGTTTGCGACGGGTCGCAATCAGTGCCGCCTCGGGGGGCGGCGGCGGCGTGGGCCGTGCTGTTTGTGGAGCGCGGAGGCGAAAGCGGCGTCGGCAGGGGTGCAGTGGGCGCGAGGAGTCGGGCGCATATGTCAAAGGAAATGTAGCGTGCCCGTCGTGTCCAATCTGGAGTTTCGCCCAAATGAGATGTACATAGTTGCGCGCCGGGCCGTCCTCGCCCCGTGCGTGGAGAAGCAGGCGTTCGCCCGCCCGCCCGCCCGCCCGCCCGCCCGCCCGCCCGCCCGCCCGCCCGCCCGCCCGCCCGCCCGCCCGCCCGCCCGCCCGCCCGCCCGCGCGTCAATAGCGGTCGCGGTGGACAGTTCATTTGGGCGAACGTTCGCCAACGGTTGCGATCGCGTTGATTTGCCGCGCTGCTCCGCAAATAGTTTGGGACTTCTACAAGGACTCTTTACCAAGAAAAGGTTATTTCTGAAATTCCAATGTCGGGAAAATGTATTTATACTAACGTATCCATACCAGAATTCTAGCATGTTAAACCACACCCTTCGTTATCCGTATTAAACGAATAATACATATTTTTTTCCTCAAAACCGTCTTATCTTATCTCACTTGTTTTATGTGTCTCCTTGAACTTGTACTAACTGAAAGCGTTTTGACATAACAGCACACCCTTGTCTATAAGATAAATTCTTATTGAACTTCATTACAGAACATAGAGCCCATAAAAATCAATCGCATGAAATATAAAGTAATTAGTTTAATTTCACATACAGTTGCAGATTCTGTGCGGCTCTGAACTGGTGGGATAGAAAAGATGAATGCCAAACCAACAAAAATATAATAGAATGTCCAAGAAATTCTCATCTGGTATGTTTCGGTGTGAAAAACGTTTCTTAGAGGCATTTGGTCTCACAATTCCAAGTCTTAGTGACCTACCAAACTATACATGTGATATATATCAAAAAAGCTACTCCGAGTGTTGCGTGTTGCATTTGACTTGAATATTTAATATTTAGAAGCGTTTTTCTTCAACAAATTCATGTATTTAAAGCTGAAGTGTAATTCCTCATGTCTATGTGAAACGTCATTTCTGGGAAGATCTTATTTATAAAGACCGATTGCGTGTGAGAGCCGCAAAACTCATCTATACTACGAAATAATGTAGGCAAAGATTTGTGCTCAGGGTCTATCGTTTCAAGAACTGTTTCTTGGAAATTGTTTTCGAGTTGTTCCTTGCTTGAATGAGTGTTTCGACGTTTTAAAATTACTCTCTTCCATATGTGTGTGAATGAAAAATTGTCAGAAAAATGACGAGACAGTGAGAATAATGAACGTTCTCAGTGTTATGTTCGTATGTGGTGTATAGAATATTGCTTTAAGAAAGTCTCTGAATTAAAATAGTTAAGCTAGAGTATCGTGAAGGCCACCTCAATAATAAAATTAAAATGTTGATCTCTTTCTCAGTAATATTTGCAAGAATTTTTCTCCCAAATATTACTTTCTACCTACTAATATGTCTATATTTATTTATTTTATTTATTTATTTACGTCAAAAACAGTTTAAAACTGTATGTGACGAGTTATGGGGAGAATTGAAATTTGTGCACGTTTTCATAATTCTGTGATCTCTATCCTAAACGATATTCTAGTCGAATTTTGAGTACAGAAAAAGAGCGTTTTTTTTTCAAGTTTTGTTGACAAAATATTCTCTCCTGTATAATAAAATATATTTTCAAAGGTAAAATAAACTATACGTTTGTGCTCTTAACCCTCATCATGTTCTTCATGAAAGAATAATACTTTTTGCCGCGACAATATGGAAAACGATAATTTTAATAACTATATTTCCCACTGAAATTCAGAAGACGTGCACAAATAATAAAGTTACATGTCTGTATGAACATTATGAATTCTATTTTGGTTACAAAATGAAAATATAAATTTTTACGAATTGTATAAACTCGAGGTAAAGAACAATGGAGCTTCGATCAATGGACCATGATCTGAAGTTTATTGAGGTGATTCTTAGCTTTAGATTCGTAACTTTAGCAGCCTAATGTGTTCCTGTTCTTTGGCTCGACAGCCCGCTACAAGCCTTGGCCGACCGGTGGTTTGTTTGACCATTGCCGAACGTTTGTGGCTCATTGTCGACATTGCTCCAAGAACAGTTAAAATGCACACACCCCAATGCCCTATGGTTCGACAACCCGCCAGGGGCCTGGGCTGACCAGCGGTGACGCAGCCTCTCGGCCATGGGATAAGGGGTTCGTGTGGTTAGCACGCAGACATCCCTTCATCGTGTATCACTACATTTCATAACCTTAGGATTTCTCATCGCCACCCAGCAATAGATACAGAGATATTTGTAAGGAAAGCGCAAATGTACCACTTGCCTCGGCCGGATAACGAACCCGGGGTTTCGCCATGGAAAGCGAGAACGCTAGCTAACGAGCCACCGAGTGAGGCAGCCTAAAGTGTAGATTCCACTTACATCAAAATTTTAGCCATATGCCTTCTCTGTCTCGTAATTAGTTTGGCTAAGAAACTTTCGTCCATGCAACTTTCATTAAAAGTTAAGAAAAAAGTCAGTTTACCCAATGTAAATTTCCCAAGAAAATTTGTTTAGGTAGCACACAACAATGTCCTTAAAGGTCTTCGTCACCACTGAAACCGGAAGTCGATTCAAACCCGGAGTCGAATTACGCCCTGAGTCGATCTCTCTTCCGGTTGTACTCCAGAGGCCTTCTTTCCATTCACCCCATCCCTTGCGAACCGTTTCAATATGGCCCATGAATAATTGAGAGCATCTCCATATCCGCGCGTCTAATTGAAAAGTAACTCCGACTGGAAAAGGCAGCGAAAAAAAAGAAAGTTTGTTTTTCTTTCCCGAGAAATCGAACTCAGTTCGCGATCTTCTGCTTTCAGTGGATCCGGGATTGCATTTGCGAAGGCAGAAGAGTAGCGGCTTACGACCTTAGTGCCATCACCGACGAGATATTCACAATCGAAGCAGACGTTTTTATCGGGCCGACGGAAAGGAGAGAGTCGCAGTTGAATCGCTTTGCGGAGCCCAATGGCAGCTCGCTGAGTGAGGGTTATTTCCTTGCGGGCGACGCGCAGACAACCGTGTCCCCGCCGAGACGGGAGGCGCCCCGCCGATCTTTGCTTTGGTAATTTTATACTTTAGGAAGACGCCTGTTTTTACGTAGGTCGCAGACAAAATATAAGTTTGCTGTTTGAGCGTTGTAAAAGGTTTCGAACTTTATGTTTGTAGGTATGTGGTTTTGAGAGCCTCCGGAAAGTTAGTATATTTTTGTTGTCTGAGACCATTCGTTTACACATAAATCAGTTGTAAAAGAGAAGTATTTGCTACTGGATCAAGTTGTAATTTGTCATGTCGTTTTTAAGAAAACTTTCCCAGAGTTTTAAGTATGTGGTTTTACTGATTTAAAACTATATATTTTTTAATGTGAAAACTAGAAAAGTATTGAAAAAATTAAATTGATAGTCTACTTTCTAACAAACAAATCGTTACAATATTTTACATGGGGAAGAAGTTAGCAGTATTCCTATATTTTAAGGAAATTTCTTTTACTTTTTTACTATTTGTGTTGTCTGTATTAGTAAATATTCCCTACATTTGAAATACTCTGAAACTTTGAATATTAATGTCAAAAAGTACTGTTTGAATGTAATTTTGTTTATAGTAATCTTAAAGAAATTAATTAAATTCTGTGATGGGGTGGTTTCTCACATTATATTCACTGATACAAATCTAAAAGATAATCTTTCTTAAAGAATAATTATAAACAAGTCGGTTCCTGCGGGTCTGCTGACCATTCAAAAAGGTTTTGTTATGTGAGCCAGCTGATAAATGAATGTTTTAAATGTCGCAACGCATCACAAAATAGCTCTCATTCCAATGCAGAACAGCAGAGTGATAGAACGGATATATGACGAGAATAGTTTTCGGTGCTCTGTGACAATTACATTACGTTGACATGCGCTGTTGATCACTGTTACCATTTGAGAAATGATGACCTCCAGACCAAAACTGCAATATGTGCAAGAACCAATAACATTGCGTAGAGCAAATGACTGTGTTGTACAGACAGCGATTTGAACTTCCATTCCGGCATAGAAATGCTGATGAGTAGTGCATGTGATCATTTGAAGAAACTATACTTTGTGTGAGCAAGAGTTTGATAGAGCCTTGTGGTGTGCGATGTCGCGAGTGGAGGTGGCAGACTCAGTCACTACTTCAGACAATTCCTGGTGTCTTCACCGTTCTGAAGTAGTCTCTGTCTGCCAGTATTTGGCGCGACAGACCGCGTACGGGCGATGCCCTACCAGTAGCGTCCCAGCCTCGCGGCCATGGGTGAAGGGGTAGGTGTGGTTAGCACAAAGACATCCGTACGCTGTCTTCTGTCTTCTCAAACTGAGATGTGAGTTTGCTCATCGTCACACCGCAACATACACTGGGACATTGCAAGAAAAACGCGCACTATAATCTTGCCCGATCGGGAATCGAAGCCGTGGTCGCGTCGTGGAGAGCGAGTACTGTGACCAATGAGATAAATCGCGAGGGCCCTGCAGTAGTGAGGCCGTTTATTGTATTTGTTCGTTCTGTTGTTCGTTTAATAATTGTCAACCATCACAAACTGTGATACGTACTATAAGGAAGAAGTTCAAATCTTTGTATATTGGCTTCAGTTCTGGAAACCTTATTCTAGCTTTTATACTATTTTAAATTGAATTACGAATACAGGTGAAAACGAACGTTTTTGGTGGAATTTGTTAAGTCAGTAATCGCTCCAATGTACAAAAAGAACTATTTGCAAAGGCAAATCAGCAACATATTTTGACAATTATTCTTTACCATGTACTTCGTGATGCACAACCTTTATCGCGAGAACATAGAGAACGATTATTTTCAATAACTACGAACTAACTTTCGTATGTACCGAAGGAACTCATGAAAACAGAAAAGCTACATTTATGCTCAAGAATGAAACAAAAGGGCTATTTTAGCATACCGTACGTACGTATTTTTTCCTGCTTTTTGACATTTATTTCCTTCTTTGCGATCTTCGCGAGGGTCACAGGCTTTGATAAGGTGAATTGATTAGGTTCAAAATACGAATAAAATCACAAAGATTTAAATTTTGTTGTTTTTTGTTTGCATTTTGGTATCATAATTGCATTTTGGAAGCGATTCTCAATAGAAAACTTCATGTAACATCTTTATAAGGAGAAACGCAACAAACAATTATTATGAAAAAGCTTTAATTTTTCACAGTTTTTCTTACTTCCTTGTTTTGAACTTTCATAGTTATCTCCAAAGAAACACATTTTGTGGCTTCAAGAGTGTTAAGACACAGGTAAAATTGTAGATGTAAGCAAAGATTATTTATTAATGGTTATCTCGTACTACGAAGTAATGTAGTTAGTATACTCGTAGAGAGTTATATAATACATGTAGTTGCTACAGCGCAGCCATGTGCTGTTGGATTTGAACCTAGACATAATGTTGCTGATTGTAAATTTCCATAATTATTTTAGTAAGGTGTGTAAATCTTGTATCATGTTGTATATCTTATTATGTGATTAATTTTTGTTTTGTATATTCATATGATGTGGTCACCATGCTTTTTTACACCATCCCTAAGAATGGAATAATAATATTCCGAAACGTCGGCAAACTATTGGTTTAATTTTTTTGTACTCACTCCGAACGAATCCTGTGAACTACATTCCTTTTTACATCATGGTCGTAATTCTACAATGGCTTATCTTTTGTATACTGGAGCTCAGTTGTTTTCCATTTAGTTCTAATTTTTAATGAAGCTAAAATTAAATTCATTTGTATAAAAAGCGTGCTTTCCCAGTCCTGAAATTATACAGTGCGAACTTCAGAAACTTCTTATGATATCAATAAAATTAAATTGTCCTTCTCGAAATATCTTCAAATGTTTGTTGATCATTCAAAAAACGTTCCATCGTAATGCATTGTGGAAATAATACATTTAAAAAATAAGTAACTTGAAACCAAGAGTCTGCAAAGATCATCGTATTCTGAGATATTATAACATATCGTACTGTATGTACTCGCATTTCTAGTATCAATTGGGTTTCATCATTTCCCGAAAACAGAGAAGCTGTGTCAAAGACATCCCAAAAGCGTGTAATATTCACTTGAAACTTGCCTGTTTTTCTTCTCACAGCTCAATGGCCAGTCCGCATGCGTGCCGCAAAGGGTAATCTTGACAAGCACGCGTGAATTGTCCATGCGGCGTGGCGGGGGCTCGCAGCAAGAGATTCAAGGTCCGTCCGCCCACGTCCCGCACGTGCCAGCGAGCGGCCATGAACCTCGCTTCCTCGAGCGGTCATCAAAACCTCCCCCAGGAGCCCAGGGGGAGGAAGCGCCGACCCACAGCCCGCTTCTTGCCCTCCTCCCTCCTCCCTCCTCCCTCCTCCCTCCTCCCTCCTCCCTCCTCCTCCTCCCTCCTCCCTCCTCCCTCCTCCCTCCTCCCTCCTCCCTCCTCCCTCCTCCTCCTCCCTCCTCCCTCCTCCCTCCTCCCTCCTCCTCCCTCCTCCCTCCTCCCTCCTCCCTCCTCCCTCCTCCCTCCTCCCTCCTCCCTCCTCCCTCCTCCCTCCTCCCTCCTCCCTCCTCCCTCCTCCCTCGCCTCGGGCCAACGCACCCGAGTAAACCACTGCTCTCAAATATGTCGGCGCGCCACGGAAGACAACGGATATAAGGGAGCCGTGGCTCGTAAACCGTGTTATTGGACGATAAAACTAGGTAATTTTCAATACAAACATGTCATTTTTGGCCCGATTAAATTTTCAGCCGGACGCCGGGCCAGGTGGCGGCGCGGTGGTGGGCGGGGAGGCGGAGGTGGAGGAGGGTGTAAGAGTGGAAGCAGAGGGAGATTGAGGAGTGGTGAAGATGGTGATGGCAAGTTGTGGGGTGTGGTGGATTGCAGGGCTGCCGGATCTCGGGGGGTCCAGAGAGTCACAGGGTATGGCGGTTGACCGGTAACGAGGCGAAATGTGGAAATGTGGCGGGTCGTGAGGGAAGGGTGAGGGAAGGATGGTGGGTTGCGGAGGAGGGGTTGCGAGGTAGGCTTGCCCCTGACTTGGCAGTTCTACAGAAAGGGAGGTTGTGGAGCATGATGGGTCACGGGGCCTGACAAGCAGACAGCAGTGGCGGGGCTGGTCTGCCTCGGGAAATGGCAGAGAGGGTCTCGAAGAAGGGTAGGTCACGGGGAGAGAGGTCCCCGAAGGGGGGGGGACGGGAGGGCATGGTGGAACGAGGACGGCGGGAGGTCGTGGGAGAGGTGATCCGGGGAGTTGCGGGAGATGGGAAGTCGAGGGAGGGGCGAGCCTCGGAGGGTGCGGGTCGCCAGATCACGTGACGGCGGGGGTGGCGGAGCGCCCGCATGGCCATAACTTCCGAGTCGGCGGCGGCGGAGTGCGGGGTGGGAGGGAGGGGGTGGGGCGCGAGCGCCGAAGGCCGTAAAAAGGCCGCCACTGTGCCCGAGGAATATCGATAGGGGTGACCTCGCATGCGGGAACCTGGGTTTCCGCCGCCGCCGATCGAGGCGTGACCCGGCTCGCAAGTAAATCAGAGGGCGCAAACTATTCTGCGTTGAGTTTCCTCGCCTATCTGTGATTATAAAGAGAAAGCGTCAAGACAGATTAAACATGTGCTTTGGATGATTTCATGCTCCTACTACTTGACTGGTATATGATATGTCAACCAACATACACTAGTAATATTTCTAATGTTTTATTCGTTTTGTTAATAACTGACCGGTAAACATATGATTGAAAGTATTTTTACTCGCTGATGTTGACTCGAATATGCGAAGAAACAAATTCTAGAAGAGAAGTGTTTGAAAAGCATTTAGAACACTCGTGTAACTGACATGGTATCGATAATGCGAGTAGAAAGGAAATTAACTAATCAAAAAACAAAATACTAACTTCTAATCGATGTCCAAATTACGAAACTCTCTACTACCATGTGGAAATTGTAAAATTCCGAAATGTCAGAGGTACGTTTTGGAGCTTTCGCTGGAATTGTAAGTTAGGATGAAAGAATCATGTAAATGTTGTGGAAAATAATGGACGTCTTCACATTTTGTAATGCGAATATTATACGAATAAATTGGCCTGTTCATCTTTTTTTAGTTCTCTCGTGAAATACTGTGTTTCTGTTTGGAATCCATGGATATAGGACGAAGGAAACGTATAAGAGACTCAAAAGAAGAGCATTCAAGCTTTCCAAAAAGTAGTTGGAAGTTCATATAAATTGCTGAAAATAAAAACAATACAAAGTGAGACTTTTTGCGTTTTTCTGGACGTTGATCAATATTGAATTGGATGAAAATTTAAGAAAATCGTTATATTCCAGCAGAGTGGAGTACATTCACAGCATTTTAACTCAGGGGAATATTTTATATTGCGAACTATTATTAACGATAGTAAATGTTTTCTTCCAACCATTGTTAACGAAGTTATATTGCAGTGTACATAGTTTTATAAGGCCCTTCCTTATACTTATGGACTGCTGTTTAAACCTGTTTAGGTTCTTATAAGTTTAGAACTATATCACAGCTGCTTCCTGCATTTGTTTCCCCAGTTTCGGTACCTTATTTTACAATGACGTATTTATTAACGCTTAGATGCACCACCATTTATTTTTTCAAGAATGCATCATACGAGTCTTCTAGATCCGGGAATGCACAAACGATATTTTTAACAGATTATATAAAATATATTAATTAATTATACATATTTAATTAAAGTATTAATTGAAAATTAAATATAATATTTTAAAAACTTCCACCGTACGTTTATCTATTAATAATAAATTTAATTTGTATTAAATCTATTATCAATAGAAAAATATTAGTTGGCAGATTTTATTAATATTTGACCAAAATTTGTAAAATATTAGTGGAATTGCGCGTTGCCAGTAGCATGAAAAATCTTTGTGAAAACACTTTATTGCAATACTGCATTTTCAATTAATACAATTAAGGAAACCTTAACTGGGTTACCTATATGATAAACAAGAATGCACAAGGAATTTCAATATTAGAAAATATGTGGTAACAATACAGTTAAAAATTGTCAAATAATATACATAGACGTGGAATTGTACCTGTGCAAAAGTAATAAATGTTGAGTATCCGCGTGATGCTGGTTGTTCGTGGTAAGTAGTAGTCACTGAGAAGAAGAGTTACGTACGTTTCCATATTCCATGTGAAAATATCCATGTGCTACCTACCAATCAAAGAAACCAACTACAAATTGACAATGATCATGAAATTTTCGTCATTTTTCTTATAATAAAACTGAACTAATGTATATTTTTGATTTAAATAGTATTTTATGGTGTTTCCCGTATACGAGTCTTATTCGGGAACTATAAAAAACTAATTGTAAGTAAGAGAAAATAGAAAATATAAGAAAAACTTGCTTAAAACTAGGAATACATCCAACCAGTCAGGAAGCAATATTGCTAGCAAAAATATTGATGAGGCGCAACGTTAACAACAAATAAATTTTTCGCGAGCTTTGTGAATCTTTTTACAAATTCAGCGACTCGCTATAACGAGGGATAGATCGGTCATTGTTATGACTTATGTGAGAAAACTCATCAAGAAAATAATGGTTCCAAGTCGCATAGAAAGCGTGCATTGTGGCACCAATGCTCTCGCAATCCCATGATGTTCGTCTGTGGACGCTCTCTGGGATTCCGGCGACTTTTATTGCTTCGCGCACTAAACCATAGAATAATGAACGACCATTTCGAATAGATTTATAGCTCCATTTTCAAGCCAAAATGAAGAACATCTCCCAATGTTTGCCTTTTGAAAAAACGATAGCCGGTTTAATTTTTTTTACTCATTCATTTATGGCCTGTTATTTCGTTTTCCAGAAATAACAGAAAGATATACTGGTTTCAAATAGGACATCTTTCTGTAATTAGACGTTAAATATACAAATTTCGTGACTTTGATAGCATGAATGTTATTTTGTCACTAGCTCATGCATTTTAAACTCTTATTTTCCACAATGCTCTCTTTACTTCTTCTACAGACGTACAGAACAATGTGATTGATGTTTAGAACACTTTAGTGCAAGCTATTAAAATTACTTTTAGATAACTTGAAAATATATACTTTTTTGCATGAATTAATTACGTATTTTGTGCAATCGAGAAAACAATGGTCATCTGAGGTGAAAATAGTGCTTTGAAAGTCTTGAGGTCGAAGAAAACTGGACGGTTGCCATTCAGCTGTCTCTGATTAAAAATGGTGAAGTACATAGGTTGGAGATGGACACTTATCGGATCAAAAAAATGATCATAAAATGAAGAGAAGAAACAATAAAATAGAAAGAGAATGAAATGTAGTTTATTGGTGAAATTGATAAGTTCAAAATATATTGATAAACTCTCTCGAGCAGCTAGTCAAGGACCACGCACTTTTTAGAATTTAAAAAAAATTATGTGTGTCAGTTAGAGAAAACGTCTTCATACACATTTACTCTCATATCTAGTGTTATTCCAATGATAGAAATACATATTAGGGTTTAAAGGAATCCAACTTAAATTAAATATAAATGATTTTTGTTTAAGATAATCCTATGTTTACGTAAATAGACAATTGTGTAAATGCACCAGTATTTTTCTCACATGTTACTGTTGAATGGAATATGTATTTCCATTTATTCTACTTTTCAGAATATTGTTCCCTTAGAAAAAATTTGAATATTTGCATTATGAGCATCTTTAATTTTTTGCTACTTGAGCAAGCCCATACATACTACATTTATTTTATCTTCATTATTTGGTTTGTGGATTAACTTCTTTAGTTTTTCCTCCCATCAATTCTTTCCAATATTTGGTTTCTCATCCTTTCTCTTCATTTCTTACGCATCAAGTTAACTATTTTACAACCCACTATTTCCTTTAAAAATGTGACTTCACATGTTTATTTCTTTTTTCCGTAGTCTTCAATAACTGTCTTTCCTCCCCATTGTAAAGATTCTTCGTACATGTATCTCTAATTCATTTCTGCAATTCTTATATATTATAAGAATAATGTAAGAATGAACTAAATTACTGTTAATAGTACATTTTATGTAAGAAAGTCTATATTCCCCTAGATGTGTAAGTTATATAATATTTTTAAAAACTTTAAATTGCTCTGTTGCTTTACACTGACACTTGTGCAGGTATGAAGTCATGTAGTACATCACGTCCTACCCACCAGGGTAGCTCCCCTAGTAATAAATACAACAATATAACGCTCGAATTGCAGTTTTCATGCAGATTGCAAGTGTCTGAAATGGCTGACATGTTTCAGAGCAACAACGGTAGCTTCTGCAGCGTCTCTGATGAGATTGTAAAGGTCGAGTCCCGATGATGACACTAACTAGACAGTTGTTTCACAGTTGCTAGATAACTCGATCGTATTCAGCAGCTGTCGGAAGTTCTTTTTCGCTCAGAACTCAGTAAATGCCGGAGCAAAATGTTAAACAGAAGCCCCGGAACGCTCATCATTCCTACCTCTTTATTGTCTCCTCGTTTTCCCTTAGACACCCACGTACACTTACAATCTACACTATGACACATGTCAGGGAGAGCGGTCATAAGATTTGAGCTTGTCCCGGCCGAAATGGTTCCCCTCTGACTGAAGTACCTGGAGGAGGAAATCTCACTATCTGACGTGTAGGTCGGTGCGGCATCTGACGTTTCAGTGGAGATGAAATCCCGCTACCTCCAGAAACATATCGTGAACTACTTAAGAAAGTAAATATCATAGCAGTTGACGCGCCAGAAAACAAAAAATGAATCAATCCGAGCTGTATCTTCTCAGAAACAGAAAACGGTATAGCATTCCTCACTCTAACTCAATAATATAGTATGTTGAAGCCCTCCCTACCCTTCGAGCCACTTCACAACCTGCGGAGTTGGGGCAGCATCGATGCATCGGAGAGTACGGATCGAAACTCGCAACTCCTCAACGGAAACTTTCTCGGCTCTTCGGATCGGATTTGGAAGTCGCGAGCGCGCGAGGGGAAGCATCGCCAGACGACGCAGTTTAGGAGGAAGCACGTGACATTTGCACCTCGGCGTTTGCCAGGCTGCCCGTTTACGACACAACTTCTCAGACGGAGCAGAGGAGCTTTCTTCTTCTTCTTCATATACAGCGCGCCAGATGTCTGCACTGCCCTTAAATATGTAAATTTGTTGATATCTTTCGAGTTTTTACATTCTTTTTTTTTGAGTTCGAATTGCTCGCTTTATTTTCTTCCTCTTCTGACACTCTGTGCAAAGATTCTAGCTCTTAAGAGACTGCACACTTCCTAAATGACGTTTGGGACTCCGGGGGAGTCTGTTCTTTTTTATACTAAAAAAACATGAAGGCTGTTTTTAAACAAAACTCGTCATGACACAGAGTTCGAAAGAAGTTTTTTGTCGCAGCACATTGAAACCCTTCGAGATACGAGAAAGTATATAAACATGCGGATAAAATTGAAGGCTCGCACGATCTTATTCTCGCTTCATTTTTGCCATTGTGTGAATTCGTGGAAAACTCGTCTTGGGAGTTTCAGCGAGTAAAACGTCCCGGAGTGCATCTTTTGTGCAACTTTCGACGTAAGGGCGCGGCGGAAGGCGCCGAGCAGTGTTGAGAAGTGAGGAGAAGTGCGTAGTAATACCACGTCGCCCAGGTCTCCGGGGTGCTGCTGCTGGGCGCATCCCGAAGTCACTCCTCCGCGCTCCCTTCGCAGTGCGCCGAGTCGACACGACAGTTCTCTTAGAACGTAGAGAATGATCCAAATTACGTTGAGTCATATTTTACGTGACTATTTCATCCCATCGACACATTACATGAGTCGAATTAAAACATTATATGAATCGAAAATCACAGGAATTACGAACAAGAGAAATATTACTCCAAAATTGCTGCCGGATTATGTGAAATTTTCATTCAGCTCCTGGAATAGCATATGTCACCGCCTCCTGGAATGGCATATATCCATATGAATAACAGTTTAATGCAGAAAGTGATTTCAAGTATGTTTCAATTTTATGGTAAAAAACTTTCAAAAAATAATTATAACAAAACTACTTATAAGAAGATTTATTAAAAAGACAAATATTAAATTTGTTGGAAAGCAACGTTTTCAATTGACTCTACAAGTTGACTACCTACATCTCCAATTTTTAAGTGTACCCGCCAGGTAGTGTTGAAGACAGTGTACGTAGATGTAACTCAGCATCATGGTAATGACTATGAAACGTCATCCAAATTTAGTCAATATCAAAAATAAATCTACTAAATAACTTTACGAATATTAGAAACAAAATTCATTATTCAAAATCCAAATTCATTCATTCAATATTAGAAACAATAATTAGTCTATAATAGAAAATAATAGGACATTATTTTCACCTAAAACTCTGCCCTACAGGTTAGTTCATTATGCATCCGACATCGGGTGGTGACCGCTTGAAGAGTGGGAATGGGGGGGGGGTAGAGCGACGCCGGAAACAAATGAGGGGGCGGCGGCGTAATGTGACATGACAAGTGCGGACAGCCCCTAAATGATCAGCGGCCGCCCTGACGGCCTCGCCAAAACATTGTGTCCCTGCGTCGGGCCTCGACGCGGAGAGGAGTCATGAATATTGTGATTCCACCGAGGAGCAAAGTGGAGAGCAAGCGAGAACCTAAAACTATTATTGAGCGCTCGCCACCAAACGAGTTGAAAGCCCGTTTTTAAAATCATTCTTCGAATCGGTAGGAATGTCATCTCAGTATGTTTGGGAATTTCTAAAAGTGTCAAGTGGTAAACATAATTTGATTATCTCTTTTAATTTCCATCCAATATTGAATAAAGACATCAGCAAACAATGTTAGGTGAATTTTATAGTCATTAATTTTTAATATTCTTCATTTAGTTAAAATAATAGTATGGGAATTCAATAGACTTCTGATATCACTGCTGTTGTGAGAACATCAAACCACAGATACACGCAACAGTAGATGAAGGACGGACCTAGAAGCTCAACGCAGATGATTAACCGTATAATTGGTCGACATATGTTATACATTTTAAGATGTGAATGAAACAACGGAAGGTGATTATTAAAGGCAAGTGTGTTTGGCAAGTATGTTTGGCAAGCATTAAATTGGAGAGGTAACAGACGACATACTCACATGAATTGTGTTGAAATTGTGCGACTGGCGTTTTGAAATTTCAGCATTATGATATTTGTGCAGATTTTAATATATAAACTGAATACCCGTTCATACAGAGTTTACTGTTTTTTGGAGATTGTGTGAACAAAAGATGAATGTCTGGCATCCATTTAATATTAATTTGAATATTCCCATACCAATCTGGATATTATTTCTGAGTTCCTCACCGCTTAATCCCATATTTAAATCGTACTAGGTAAGAATTAATAGGATGATTATATACTTTTCATCAGCTGGAACATAATCCATAATAACATTTATATCGACAGAATATCTTTTGGTCGCATCGTGACAATTATTATCAGGAACGTAAGCGTCTGCCGTGTGGAGTTCAGGCAGAAGAACGAATGGCTGAGATTTTGATATTTAAAGTGATACTACGCCGAGAAACTTTCAATAGACTCTACAAATGTTATAAACATGTAGGATAATCTTGTGGTCGTGCACGAAACTACAATTAGTTGAAGATGGCGAAACAAGTGTGTTCTTTTTATCACCAGCACTATCCTAAACGAACTTTTAATTCTATAAGAGTAAGAAACAAAGAAATGTTCAAAATTTTTCTTTTTATAAAATTTCAATGCATTAAAACTATTTAGTACAACAACCTTCTTAACAAACAGTCAGAATGACTGTTTTTAAAATAAAGCTGCAACGGATAATTTCATCCCCTCCAAAATAGAGAGAGTTGTATTTTCTATAAAGCTGAATTGTGCCATATCGTTAAATATACTGTCCTTAGAAATGAGATATGCGAGTCATAAGAAGGGTATTGCTAGAGTCTGATTTTCGATCTCTCTGTTTTCATTGCTACTCGAAATACTCTGTTTTTGCACCGAGCTCATTAATGACTTCGTGACCATTAAGTGAGTGCATTTTCATAGAGACCACTGCTGATCATAACAGCTTTCCAGCGGGCGGTTCCAAGAGCTCGCGGGCCCTTCGTTGGTGGAACAGAACACGATCGTTCCACTGGTGATGGATGAGTCAGTATAATACGGCAGACGAGGAAATGGGAAATTAGAAAGTCCAATGCGATTGATACAGTGTCGCGTGATTGATACGACCAAAGCTGATATGTACGGAACGCGGCTGACATTGATTGCTGGGCAATTAATGAGATAATTTTTTTCACCGGTACGATTTGTTATTGAGTTATTTTCGTGTATGTGATCGGTGCATTTTGATGTTCGTAATCAATAGAGAGATTAATTTTCAAAGCGGTGAAAAGTAATGATATTTAAAATTGTGATAATAGGTGGATGCATTTCATAACGATCGAGAGTTGTATTTTCTATAAAGCTGAATTGTGCCATATCGTTAAATATACTGTCCTTAGAAATGAGATATGCGAGTCATAAAAAGGGTGTTGCGAGAGTCTGGTTTTGGATCTTTCTGTTTTGATTGCTACTCGCATTCATTTGAAATACATCCAGTACATATTCTTCGCATTCATCACGGCCATTTTATCAACAGTTCCCAAAATTCTGCTACGTCTCCCGCACGAGACGCTCCAAATGTTTTACGAGCCGAATGTTTCATTCGATTCTAGTTCGTATGTAAAGTCATTTGTTTTGACTTGAAACATCATTAAACTACCATTTCTTTGAATGTCAAAACGTTTCAACTTCTCAGATAATTTTTTAATTTTTTTTATTTAGAAATTCTATGCGTTCAATTTCCCAATCTCGCATTTGAATGTTATTAGGTTAACTTTATTTAGAAAAGGTTCAGTTACGATTAATTTACGGCTGGTAGCCGCAAAATGTTGATTTTGACGATTCAAGAATATGTCGTTTTAGTACTTACTTTCAACCGAAACTGTGATACGACTTCATTTGGCACAATAATATTTATTATAAGTCTCACATTTGCGAAGTTATCTCTTCCATTTGAGGAGGCAAAATTAAATTTCTAAAATATTTGCCTCCACTTCATTATTACTCAATTCATTATTTTTACTTGAGATCGTATGAATTAATTTGCCATACAATTGTATCATATGAATAATACATGTTTCAATAAGTAAAAGATCTATCCGACTACTGTTAAAATGATTTTAAAAATTCAATTGCCAGTGACAAATTACGAGTACTTTTATAAATAAAATTGAAAATAGTACAGTTTGTGTAACTGAATTTATAAATCTGCAATATCACGGTGAGAATAATTCAGAGGAATGGAAGCTGAAGATGCAGAAACGTCCTTCATATTGTGACAAATTTGCTAGCAGTCGAAAGACACTGACCTCGCCTTTGTAAACGTTATCACGCCCCTCCCGTACACGTCATTATATAACCCAGGGGACTTTGCTTCCCTCTTACTTCATACTTGTGACCATTCTCCCTCGTCGGACTTATTTATTTACCCGTCGTCCTGACAACCTGTATGCATTAACTTTGCTCCCTCGGGATGCACATAATAAGGCATATCCAAACACTATTTAATAAATACTAGCATACACGTGCGAAAACTCTCGCAGGTTATATCTCACCCTCTTGTTTATTTTTCCATTTCCATATTAACCCTGAAATATATATTTTTCTTCAAGACCCTCTTATCCTCCATCACTTGTTCTTTGTCACCTTGTAATGTATAACAATATAATACACCCTTATTAGTAGAAACCATTCTTATTTAACTTTATTATCGAGCAAACCCGTGTAATTCAATCGCATAGAATATCAAGTACAAATAATTAGTAATTTCACATACAGTTGCAGATTCTACAGGCTCTTAACAGGTGACATAGAATTGAAAAGTGTCGAACCAGCAAAAACGTAATAGAATAGTCAAGAAGATCTCATCCTGTACATTACGGTGTGAGGAACGTTTCTTTTGGTCTCAAAATTTTTAGTTTTTAACGACCTAGAACGCTTCATTTAGGAGGTATTTAACGATATGGATTAAAAAATCCTAACGTACGTTGCACTTTACGTAACATTTAGATACACTTTTTAAACAAATCCTTCATATTTTAAAAGTCAACGTGCAATTCGTCACGTCACTGTAAAATTCTCTTTCTTTAGAGATCTCATTTATAAAGGTTGGTTGTGTGTGAGCACCTCAAAGAGAAGGTATGGTAGTGAAATAATACAGGTGTCCGGGGAGGAAACGTCGAAACTTCGAAAATAAGCTCTTAAGACAATTATTAGATTATTTTGTCTAATAAAGTACGTGGATATTCCGAAAAGTTGAGCCGCAATAATCAATCAAACGATGGTTTGAAAAATTGATTTATAGGCAAAAATTTCCATTATGGAAGCATAGAAACACCCCAGAACCATGTAAATTGTTTATTATTTATAAAAGAAATGAATATATTGGCTCAGACAGAAAACTTAAGCGAGAAATAAAAAATCAATCGAATTGTGTAAATTGGGTGCATTTTTATTTCTCGCTTAATTTTTCTTTTCTGAACAAAGATATTCATTTATTTTGTAAATAATAAACAATTCACATGTTTCTGGAGTGTTTCTATGCTTCTATAACGCAAAGTATTGCCTATAAATGAATTTTTCAAACCAACTTTTGAGTGCTTATTGCGTCTCAACCATTCAGAATATCCTCATAGTTTATTAGACACAATATGTTTAGAATTGTCTGAAGAGCTTATTTTCGAAGTTTCGACGTTTCTTCCCCGGACACGCTGTACAGGAGACGATCCTATTGTTATTGTGATCCGAATGTTATTGTGATGGGGAGGATATCTGATTCGTCACAATGTTCAGGTCAGCAGAGGTTCGAAAAGAGTTCCTTCGGGCGCCGACGCGCCGCTGCTTAACAGCGCCGGCCGCCCGCCCGCCCGCCCGCCCGTCGGCGTCGCGCGGATTTATTTAAGCGCTCTGAAGGTGCGGAATCCAGAGAGTTATCCTCGGCATGCGGCAGTTCGCCGTTTTTATGCCTGAGCTTTCACCGCCGCAGTCGCTGCCGCTGCCTCTGCGCGCCAAGTTGTAACTTTCAGACTCGTCCGTTTCCACAGCTGACTGCTCCTCGCCTCTGCCGTGCGGGGTGGGGTCGGACCCGGCTCCTGGACTGAGTTCGGTGTTCTGACTTCTTATTCTATACCTTATCACATTCTGGCATCATCGTATATCGCACCATTATCGCTATCATCTACTGATATCATGGTCATTCTTAAGGCTCTGTGACTTCATTCGTTAAAAAGTTTATATACCTAAATAAGTAAATATGTAAGCACATAAATAAATAGACAGATAAATGTATAGATAAAATAATAGACATAATACATAGGTGCATAAATCCATTCTACAAAACTAAGCTCCTAATTCCACTATAGCCCTTATTCCTTACCAATCTTCTATTCACATGCCGTTCTTCCCATATTTTATAACAACTTATCCCCTGATAAGTCCTTTTACACCCATCGGACAGCCTCCCCTTCAGATGCTACTGTCATTGTTCCTTCCAACTGTTTGCTCACATCGCCTCAGTTCCACACAGTCACTTCCTTTCGTTAAATACTTTCGCCCTGTGTCGCTGATGATTCGTGCATCCCACACACCCTTGTTTGCACTAACATGACCGCTGTCACAATCCGCGTTATCCCTACTGTTCATTTGTCAGCTCATTTGCTTTTCACTCTCACTACATTCGTCCCTAACGCTTTCATGACAACGTTGAGATTCTTTGTTGTGACTACCAACGGACCACATCCACCTATTCCTCCAGGGTTTATAAATTACAATATTTATAAATACCCATTTATTTATTTAAATTAGAAAAATTTACAATATTTTTTCATCGTTTATCATCCCTGAATCAGTACACGTTTTATCTCCACTTTTCCGACAGTTGAACTTCTTGACTTTCTTGACCCCGAAATCCATTCTTACTTTCACCGCCATCGCAGCCACATCTGAGCAGCGTCCGTCACATTCACCAGTGCCGCTACCCCAGCCTCCATCTCCTCCACTGACTTCTGTTCTTCCAAAGCGATCCCCACTTTCACCAACTTGCCATCCACCAACCACACCACACTGTCCCTGCTTCTCCATAGCGCCCCTGCTCTGTTTGACACCTTCATCGCTTTCGAATCCAACCCATCAAAGGTTTCTCCTCCTCTGCCATCTCCACCGCTTCCGCCCATCCGCCCTTGCCCTTCTAACCCCCAGTTTTGATTCGCCATCAACTACTTCACCACTACCATCGCCTCAGCCGTTGCCCTTTCCACCACCACTCCTGCTTCCACTGTCCCTTGACCGGGAGAGATGGCTCTGTGCATCAACCTGATGTCACTGCAGTCCCTTCGACCGGGAGGTCCTAGGTTCGAGTCCCGACGGCGGCAGGATTTTCGACACTAGCTTGTCAGCTAGGTCGAATTCAGTCGCTGTCTGAAGGAGAATTCTAGTGGCCGGCTGCTCTGATCGGTAGTTTTCCGTGGTTTCTCCTATCAACACCAGGCGAATGCTGGAGCAGTACCCTAAAAAAACGGGCCACGGACCGCGCGCGATCTTTCCTTCCTCTTCCTTGTCCTATTCTCTCCTCTTACACACACACACTTACACCAACATGCACTACACTACCACACATGCCGGGGGACCGGTCGGGAGCTTACAGCTTGTCCCGGCTGGGGCGGTGCCCAGCTGGTGGGAGATACCTGGTTGAGGAGAAAACCCCGCTAGTCGACGGTAGGTCGGCGCCAGATCTCGCCATCCAACGGGGAAAAAGGATCATCGCCACATCCCGAGAAAAAACACGCACTACACTTATGGGACTAATGACCTAAGTAGTTGATGCGCCCGGAAACACGAACCAATCAATCAAAATCCACCTCCATCGCCTCAACCGGTGCCCGCTTCTTCACCACTTTCCTTCCTCCGACCCCACTTTCACCTCCATCTTCCCCTCTTTTTCCACCGTGTTGTCGTCGTCGTCGTCGCCGCGCCGCCGCCGCCGCGCGGCCTCGAGTCGTCGCGAGAGGGCGCCGGTGATAAATTTGTCCTCCAGTGAGTTGCTGGCGCCAAGTGTAAACGGCTCAGAAAAGGCAGAATGATTTCCCAGCAGGCGGGCGATGTATGGGAAGAAGGAAGAAGGATGGCGCGTTTTATTTTCCATAAAGAAGTGCGTCCCGGAGCCTGCCGACTTCCCGTAAAAACACGGTTAAGTCGAATAATGAAGAGGGCGGCGGCGGGTGACGAACGTGGTGGCGCGGGCGCGGGCGAGGGCTGCTGGAAGACGGAGGGAGAGCGTGCACAATGGGCCACAATGACACCCAAAGCGCGTGGACGATATTTTCTGTAATTTCAAAGCCCACAAAGTAAATAAGTAAACCCTCGTTACCACGAACTCGCTTAACACGAATTACGCCGTAACACACACAAAACTTTGGTCCCAGTAAGGTTGAGTAATTGCTTGAGATTCCGGGCGCGTCAATTAATACGGTCGTTAGTCCCGTAAGCTATAGTACATGTTTTGTTTGGGAGGTGGCAGTTGGTTTCTCCCCGCTGGATGGTGAGATTCGGCGCCGACCTACGGTCATGTCAGCTAGTGAGGTTTTACAACCAGATATCTCCCACCACTGGGGCACCATCCCCAGCCGGGACAAGCTCTAAGCCCGTGACCGATCTTCCGGCATGTGTGGTAGTGTATTGCATGTTAGTGTAAATCTTACATTAACCTGGTGTTGATCGGAGAAACCACGAAAAGCTACCGATCAGAGCAGCCGGCCTCTACAATTCTCCTCCAGTGACTGAATTCGACCTAGCTAATAAGCTAGTTTCGAAAATCCTGCCACCGTCGGGACTCGAACCTAGGACCTCCCGGTCAGAGGGGCTGTAGTGACATCAACTGATGCTCCGAGTCTCGGCAAGGGATTACAGTAATAACACATACATTTATAACACTCGGATAACACGAATTTGTATATCACGAACGCCAATAATTTCGGTTCCTTGGAATTCGTGTTAATGAGGGTTTACTGTAGTATCAGCTTAGGCGGATTAGCGCGTCAACTGATGTCACTGCATTGCCTCTGACCTGGAATTGAAGGGCTCTGTGGAACAAGGGGGTATCCCAAGAAGACAGTTCTGAGATAATGAGGATTTTACCTGAACTTTACTCGTATGACTCAATACATTATTAAAGCATTAAACATTGTACACTTGCATGTAAATCCATCCTGGATTTAAATAATATATTACACTAATAGAATAGTATTTGAAGTTTTGTTTAATGCTAATAACTTAATTTCACAAAAAATATGGGTTAGACCCTTTTTCTACTGAGCTCTTCAATTTTAAAGGCAGAAATGCACACAATAGTACTGGATTAAGTGGCTCAGGGCGTCAATTGAACGGATGGACGCTCTTATGATGTAACATAAAAGTGTCGTGTTGTATGTTAATTTTATATAATGTGCAAAAAACACATTTACAGTTGCATATCTACGTCATTTTAATACCATGAGAGCTAAACTTGGCAGAGAAGCATCAACTGATGTCATTGCAGTCCCTCTGACCGGGAGGTCCTAGAGTTTGAGTCGTGATAATGGCAAAATTTTCGACAGAAGCTGGATAGCTGGATCGAATTTAGTCGCTGCCTGGAGGAAACTTCTAGCAGCCGGCTGCTCTAATCGGTAGTTTTCCGTGGTTTCTCCGTCACGCGGTCTGTATCCTGTTTATGAGGGTACTACTCCGCATTTGCCTATTGTAGATTGGAGAAACCACGGAAAACTACCGGTCAGAGCAGCCGGCCGCTAGAATACACCAAGAGACAACGGCGAAATTCGACGTAGCTATTAATCTAGTGTCGAAAATCCTACCACCGCCGGTCTTCGAACCTAGGACTTCCCAATCAGAGGCGCCGCAGTGACGTCAGTTGATGCCTTCTTCTTCCAATAGTAGCTCTCCTGATATGACGTTGATGTGCATCTGTTAATGTATTTTGTGCTTATTAAATAAAATTAACATAAAATACGACATTTTTATGTTACATCATAAGAGCGTCCGTTTATTTTTGTGAGAAAAAAAGGAATTGTATTATTAACATTTTCAACTAACTCAAAAAAAAATTTAATTTCTTAACTATGTCCTGCTATTTACTTCAAGTAAGTTTTGTATTAGGCTTTTGTTTTCAAATATAAACTGGTGTCAATATTACTTACGTGCCCTCTTGAGTTTTCAGTTAACAAAAGAAACGCAATACTTTAATACAAGTTCAGTAAGTTCTGAGTCCACCTGGACTTCGTTGTTGCTAGGGCGTTTCCGTGTGACGAGTGACGGGGTCGAGCAGGACAGGAGGAGCGGGCGGTGCGGAATGTAGACGGACGAAACTAATGCGGAGAACTAGGAGACGTCAGAGAGAGGGCGATTGCGGTACGAGAAAATCAGGTTGCAGCATCGCCGGGAGGAAAATAGCAGCGGGGAGTAATTCCGCTAGAGTGTGTGTATATAATATATATATATATATATATATATATATATATATATATATATATATATATACGATGTTGGTATGTATATAAGAGCAAAACTCCGGCACCGAACTCCATGAAAGTTGGCACTTCTACGTGTTTTTTCACCGAGAAGGTTTACGTGTTGTTAATTCTGTTGTAACTTCACTACATGGCGCTACATATTTACTACATATCCAGTACAAATTCACGTCAAATGCAACCTATAACACACTCGGCAGCATTTTGAACCTATATCGTTAAATAACTTAAATGAGGCGTTCTCGGGCCTTAAAAACTAAAGGTTTGAGGCCGTAGGCCTTAAAGAAACGTTTCTTTCATCATAGTCTACAGAACGAATTCTTCCTGAATATTCTATTACATTTTTGCTGGTACGGCGCTTCCCGATATTACCTTGCCTGCTCAGGGACGTGTAGAATCTGCAAGTAAATGTGAATGAGAAGGACAGAGAGTGGCAGAAACAGAGACAAACAGGGAGAGGGAGGGAGGGAGAGAGAGTAAGAAACGGAGATGGGAGGGGAAAGAGCGAGATGAAGGGCAGAACAACGTCTGCCGGATTTTCCAAGTAAAGTATAAATCAGATAAAGCACAAATTGTCTTGAAAATGTAATTGTTCTTTAACATATACAGTAGTGCTCAAATATATCGCATCACCTAAAGCAAAAAGGGCTTTCTGTATTTTCCTAATCCAATATGCTCTCAAAACAATCGGTTATAATATTTTTATGTGGATTCTACGATGTTCCTGATTCCATTACCTTCGTAACTCACTCGATGTTGCAAATCAAGTGGTACATTTTCAGAATTATATTTCAGATTACAACTATGGGCAAATCGTTGCGGGGTTTTTAGCACAACTGTATTTTGTACTAACCATTGCTTTGCTTAGCCCGCTTTCCGTCAAAAGCAAGCAAAAATTAACAATAACTCATAGTCTTCCTTATCCAGACAAAGCGTACATTTCTTGAAAATGAAATTGTTTTTAATTTTCAGTGTGCGGCGCGAGGGTGGCTAAGTTTTAAGTAAATTATGTTTTCAATAAAACATCTATTTTTTTTATTGAACACATTTGTCAATTTCATACCCATCATGTTGGATCCACCATTTTGTTTTTTGAAAAATTAATGTTAAATTTGAATTTACCGACACCAAAAATTCTATTGTAGGGAAGTTTCTGAAAAATACATCATATTTTGGACTTTTCGCCACGTGTTTGGCAGTTGGCTCCACTGCGCGTCGTCTCCTTTCGCTCAGAGGGCGGGGGCGAGGGTGGGGGCGAGGGCGGGGGCGAGGGCGGGGGCGGTGGCGAGGGCGGGGGCGAGGGCGGAGGCGAGGGCGAGGGCGAGGGCGAGGGCGGGGGCGAGGGCGAGGGCGAGGGCGAGGGCGAGGGCGAGGGCGAGGGCGAGCTATTGTGCCGGCGAGCCTTTTCTTGTCGCCCGCCAGCCCGCCACTCGCATCTGCGGTGGCGGCGACGATGAGGTCCTTCAATTCAGTTTACTTCTCGTTTTTACGTTCGTTGCTGTATGTCATATTTATGCTGGCCTTTATAGGCGATAAGGGAGGAATATAAATCCCGAGGACGCAATGTCTATGAATGTATTATTTAACGTCGTACTCGCCTCGGAATGCCTGACGTCTTAGCTGCGGGTCTCTTACTTTTGGGCTCTTTTCGTTTCATCTGAAACGCAAGGGATGTTCCACGTGGTAGCAGGAGAGCGCAGGAGAACATAATTTACGAGAATATGTAACTTTCCTAAAGTTATCTCACTAAATTTCGTGTATAATAAGTACAGAAATAATAATAATAATAATAATAATAATAATAATAATAATAATAATAATAATAATAAGAGTACTAAGTATCCAGCATAAAAATAAAATATTTTTATTGCCTTTGAACTATTTTTTTGATCTGCTGGTTAGGAGGTATTACCACAAAAATTTTCATAAAATTTGCACATTGTCTGGACAGATTTAGAACCATTGCCTGATGAAATGAAACTCTGTAGTGCTTCTACTTTGATTGCAATTACTTCTACTCTTCCTTTGCCCAAAGATTTATAATTTTGTTGATAATTTAAAATAATTTGTAGTAGTTCCACATTTAACATCTATTTAGCTTTAATATATATATATATATATATATATATATATATATATATATATATATATATATCGCTCTCTCACTGTTATTTAAAATATAGACTTCATAAATTTTCTCCTGCAAAATTTAATGAAACGAATGGGATTTTGCATTCAAAATCTTTGAACCATACATTATATTAATTTCAAACAGATTGCGTCAAAAAAACACTGTAACATTATGTAATATGAAACCTTTCATGATATATTTCGCTTTATTAGCCCCATTAAAGTTTATTTTTTCTTTCAAAGAACATTTTATTCAGGGAAAAGGAGGCTTATGAGAGAACTCTCTTTCACAACATTTATGAATTTCTCTTTTTTAATCATGCATTGGTGTTTATTTTTAGCACACATTTTGAGAACTGATATTGACCACATTTTTTTAACTTAGCAATGCATGGTATTGTGTCACAAATTTTTTTCATATGGAAATTCCTCCCTTGTTAACTCAAAACAAGAGTCCCCTCCCCGCCGTGATCGCAACTCCCCAATCCGAAAAATGTCAACGATAACTGAACCGATATTTCTGTCGCAAAGACCAGTAAACCGGCTATCCCAGACGCAAATCTCCCGCTAATTTTCCACCCCCACCCCCCACAAATTCATGGCCATTGTCACTGTGCGAACTGTCCTGTAAAGATAGAAACAATCAAGTTAAGCTCAGAAACCTGACTTTCACTGGTGTTAAATTTTGTTGTTTTCACAGCAAAGCTAATACACCTGACAACAAATTCAAAACCGGCAAAGCACAGGAATGGAACCAGACTTGTCCGATTATAACCAATTTCAATTTTCTTCTCACCACGATTTTAGTCAGCGATAACTGAGCGGACGTTTCTGTCGAAAAAAAAAACAGTAAACTGGCTATTAAGGAAATGGATCTCACACCACTCTTCACCCACCCCACTAATTGGTGGTAATTTTCAGTATTCAAACTTTCCTCTAAAAATGGACATACTGTACCGATCCTGAGCTTGCTCAGTCACTAATTATTTATCGATAAGAAAGACCTCGTCTGCGTGCTTCGCCGCGCGATTACGTAACCCGTCGCCGTATCAGCGGTCGCTGGAGGGCGGCGGGGGGAAGACAGTTGTCCCCCCCCCTACGCGGAAAAGAAGGGGTTGTAACGGCGGTGTGAGGAGAGTGCGCAGAATGTTTCAAAAAACGGCAGCGTGAGGTTGCAGCGTGAGGTTGGAAGCTGATGGTGTGTGTGTGCGAACTCCAGTTATCGAGAAAGGAGAGGTTTAGCCCAGTGGTGGCTAAAATCACACGGCAGAGGCACGTTCAACGGAGGCATCTGGTCTTGGAGTACGACGTGGTTACAGAGAGAACACGTGCTTAGGCCCAAGACAGAGCGTCGGCAGCCGCATTAGTTCGCTGTGAGGTTTGCGCTGGTGGCGAACGCCACGGCCACCGAAATAAGGTCGGTGTTAAAGACAAAACAATTTTGTATGTGATACTATAAAAAGTAATGAGAATTTGGAAGCAATTGACTGTAGAATGCAGGTTGAAGTGTTGTTCCTGTAGTTCACTGTCAGATTGTTTAATGTTTTTTTGCCATTAACACTCTTGCATAATGTATGATATACCCGACCATTGGTATTTCCATAATCAGTGTGTACTATTTTCAAAAGATATTTGAAGTAGTGTGTCTTTCTAAGGGGAGAACATCACTTATTTATGAAAGAATCTTGTCACGTTAATAAAGTGCAAGTGCAGTTTCTGTCTTTAAAATCAAAAAAGAACATTTTGATGATAGTGTAAAATCCAAATCAAGTTAGAAACAATTTGGGTTATTTAAGAACAATTAAAAGGTTATAAAAGTATATTTGCTATGAACTGTTGAAGAATTTAAGTGAACTTAAATATCTTGAAATATTTATTGAAATTTGGATGCCTGTTGAGTAAAAATAAAACATATTTTCAATTTCAACCAAAGGTGTAGGTTGTAATAACTGTTTCACATTTATGGTGTAAACACACATGTTTAGTTTTTTTTTAGCAACTTCTTTTGAATATTCTGTGTTTTCAAAACTATGTTTACTCATTTTAATTGTACACAACATATGTCTTTGTAATTGAAGTGAATTGTTTTGCAAGAAACTACTATGTATGCTAATGCAGTGTATGTTGAGGAAGGGTTAATTGCAATTTTTGTAAACAGAAAGTGCTGAGGCATTTTGTCATCCGAAATGCCTGTGCTCTACCCTCTGATGTAATATTATGTGCACTCATCTCCCCAGAGATATCTTTGATTCAATTTGTTAGATTTCAATTTATTTTTGTCACAGAAGATATTGCTGTGATTCTAGTTTGAATCAACTTTGAAATTCATAATTTGGCAGTTGATTTTTCCTCAAAAAGTTTTTTTTATGCTGTTCAGTGTTGTATTTTTCTTTGTTCATTTGTTTATCTGTGCATGTTAGGTAATTTTGCAATTTGTGTTTCTTTTTTTTTGAAGATTCAATTATATTAATGTTTGTGACTTTCAACTTTGTGTTTTTTTTCAAAATTTCAACAAGAGCCAAATTACCCACGAAATTTCCCCACGGCCGACCTACACGTTCGGTCACAATACACAAGAAAGTTAAGCTCAGAAGCCTGGATTTTGCTGGTTGTGAATGTGTTGTTCCCACAGCGAAGCTAGAACTGCTGATCACAAATTCAAAACCGGCAAAGAATAGACAGGAAACAGGACTTGCCCGTTTATAACCAACTTCAATTTTCCTTTCACTATGAATTTAGTCAGCGATAACTGAGCGGACGTTTCTGTCACAAAGACCAGTAAACCGGCTGTTCAGGTCGCGCTCAGCATCTTCAACCCACCCCCATGGTCATTGCCACTACGAGACCTTTCATGTTTAGATAGCCATAGACACGCAAGTTCAAGCTCAGAAGCCGGGCTGTCTCTGGTTGGAATCCGGAGAGGTCAGGAAACCGGACTTGCCCGTTTATAGCAGTTTTCAATTCTCCTTTCACCACCAATTTAGTCAGAGATAACTGAGCGGATGTTTCTGCCGCGAAGACCAGTAAACCGGCTATTCAGGTCGCGCATCTCTCAGCATCCTCAACCCACCCCTATTAATTCATGGTCATCGTCACTATGCAATCTTTCGTGTTTAGATAGCCATAAACACGCAAGTTCAAGCTTAGAAGCCGGGCTCTCGCTGGTTGGAATCCGGACTTGCCCGTTTATTCTCTTCAATTCTTCTACGATTTTAGTCAGCGATAACTGAGCGCAAAGACCAGTAACCTGGCTATTCGGGTGGCGCATCTCCCCTCCCCCCTCTCCGGTGTGCTGCCGGGGCTCGGCGCCCGGACGCGCCCTCGGGCGGGCGGGCGGGCGGGCGGCGCGGCGCAGCGCCGCTGTTTGCGGGTGGGCGGCGGGGGCGGGGGCGGCGTGTGCGCAGGCAAATACGCCGTCGGGGGCGCAACCGGCGCTTGTGTGCGCTAATGCGAGTGCGTTTATGCGTGTTTGTGTTCATTTAGATGTAGGACATGTGTGCACGTGTGTTCGTAAATATTGTTGTTTAGGAGTGGCCAGTTGTGTCTGTGGCTTGGACAGCGTGCCGAGGTGGCAAATATGGCGAATGACTTTGTCGCTGAGATGCGTTTCAGTCTCTGGTAGGGGGTGGAAACAGGGCGTAGAGGGGAATGTTATTGTTGTTTGTTTAGCAGGGGATGCTAACTGAATGATGCTTGGAACAAAAATGTTAGGGGACAGTTTTTCGGAAACAAAGTGGAAAATAATAGTGCAGTTAAAATGTTTTTCATTGTACTCACTTTGTATTGCTTTTTATATACACTATTTAATCATCTACATAGTCAATGTGCAAAATTTAATCTATTTATTGGTTTCTTCTGCAAATTGCTCGTCAAGTTAACGTGGGTTAAAATAAATTGAATGAGTTACATATCAATATATTAAGTAGAAAAGTTTAGGCAGTGTACTTTAATTATTAGTTTTTATATCTACAGATTTTTTCTACTCACATTTTCAAGTAAAAAGAGAGAAAATCCTATTTTGGAAAAGAAAATTCTTCGTGAAAAAATGTGCACTGTAAAACTACCAAACAATATTTCACGAAGCTTGGGACATTATTTTAAACCCAAAACAACGAATTATTGGCCTGAAAATGGTATTCACCCCCATGCACATTATTTTCAAAGCAGGCAATATATTTCATCGCAACAAAATCGCCTTATTAATTTTACTCTATCTCTTCTCGAAATTCTTCCCACAACTGTACGCAAAAACCTCTCGCTTTACGAGAAAATTATGCCCATTTCCACACCTAATTCCCCAAAGTAAAACTTCAAACCGCGACGACTTCATTAACTTTATTTCCCCGGTCTCTTCCCAAGGCGAGACGATTATTTTCGCCTCCAGCGCCCCGCCCCCTCGAGCAGTGCATCAAGATGCCCGCGATACACGACACGATTTCTAGTTTTCCGCGTCTTTTGCCCCTCTCCCTGCGTCTCCTACGAGGCCACGATCCAGGACGCTGCCTCGCGAACATTAACGCTACTAATTTGCCTCAAAACGATGATGAAGTGCGAGTTCTTCGCGAAGTTTATTTCCCGAGACTGCCACTAGAGAGCGCGCATCTCGACACGGGCCTCTTCCGCGGGGGGCTAGCGACTTGTGTATAAATTGCCGCGCCTTGTCTCAGGAAACGGTGTTTATTTTTTTCTTGTTCTCTCCTCCCTCCCTCCCTCTCCCTCAAACTCGTCGTGCTGCTTTTCTTTTCTTTTGTCTCGGTTCTTCTTTCTAGCCCCCCTCCACCTCCCGCACACACTTCTCGCCGCTCCGCCCGCGCAGAATCTCGACGTCTGGATTTCCTTCGCCTTTCGTTTTATCAATATCCTCGCTGGAAGGAGCGCCATCAATATCTGGGAAGCAGCTCCATCGTTCTCTTGTTAGGCTGGCAGTTTTCTCATATTTTCTCGCAGACACCTCTCAGGCTGATACGGCCATCCGTTCGCTTATATAGCACTCGTGTTCGCTGCCAGGCGTCGGGCAGGGCGGATCCAGTCGCATAGTGGGCTCGCAACGCTCCCTCTGTCGGCGAAGGGGAGAGTTGTCCTCACTCACGCAGATCGCTTTTCTTTTGTCAGCTGTTGGCAGATTCGTTTGCGGTGACGCTTCATGCTTGTGTGGTGAAACGTGTGTGTGTGTGGTGTATGTGTAGCATTAATCGGAACGTTAAAACATGGTAATATTCTAATCACAATATTGTACACAATGAGTCCATCTCGGGAAAGTTATTTCTATGAGACTTCTGGAATGCAAGTGCAGTTGTCCAGGAAAGTAGATCTCTCCGTTAATTTTCTGTCTTAATGAGCTCTCGCGTTCTCTCGACCGGAAAATTCGGAGATTATTATCTTACATTGATATGTAGCGAAAAAAGTAAGAATCACACCCAGGCGCATCAAGGGTCGCTTTCGGATACGTTTTCTCGCAATTGATCTAATAGACCCGTGTTGAAGATAGGAATAAAGGAAGCTTGCGTCGAAAGAGTGCTGTGCAAGAAGGGCCAGCGACCGACTTCCTTCAAATAATCTTACATACTAATTAAATACTGTGTATGGTACAGCTGGCGCCATGTGCCAATAAAGCACCAAGAAAAGGCCCTCCGCCATTAAACATTGCTATTCACGTGTTGCGTTCATGGAAGATGATTTGTGAAAGAACTTCTTCGAATATAAATAACTTTTGTGCTGTGTATTCGTATATACTATACTATGCTATTGCATTATTGATGACATCTGATTTTGTTAAATTATTTACGGCAGTGTTATACGATTGTATTTTTCTTTTTCTTTAGTACAGTGCGTGCTGCTTTTTGAAAAAAAAACATATTTGTGAATTTGTTTAGCAGCATTTTTGCTGTGAAATGATACTTTTGAAATTGGAAAACTATTTTCTTCTACAACAAAAAATCGAATTTAAAAAATAATAAATGGATTCTGGTTAAAACTTCGTTTGGGTAATGAAAAATGCATTTAATTAGAAACAATAATTTAAAAAGTTAACCAACAAATCATTCACTTACATACCGCTCGCGTTCCCCACCAGGCGACGCGCTGAGCAGAGCACAGTAGAGTCCCTAGACACAGAGAGTAGCGCAACCGCTGCCAATGAGATAGTCCCCATTTAATATCCTCTCACCCGATAGCCCCATCAAGCACAATTCAGAAGTTGAACAAAAATAATAATAATTGGTGACACTGTGGAGCTTATTAAGAATATTAACATTGGTCTGAGATAGGTTCATCGTTCTCAGCACACAGAATACGACACAGTTCCAATTCTCCTGACATCTGGATATAAAATGGCGGGATTGGTGGAACAATGGAATGCGTTACTCTCTGTATCTAGGGACTCTCGAGCGCAGTTGTTTGGCGCGCGCAGCTCTCCCTCTCGGAGATGACGAGAGCTGTCAACTCTCACGCTTGTCGCCTCTCTTTTGTCAATCGGCGCTTGTTTTGTTTCTAGTAGCAACCTTAGCATCACATTTTTTTACGGTACAATAATGAGGTATCTGATTCTATTACTTGAAAATTTCAACGTACCTACACTCATCAAATAATATTTAATAAGTTAATTGTCCAAGTGAGCCAAGTTTGCTATTGACAGTGTACTTGGTGTGGGGGTACGTGCAAAAATGTCGGAGCATAAAATTGTAACTTGATTTTAGAGGGGATGGAATTATTGATCCTCCAAGATGATCTTCAATTCAACATTTGTTAAAAATGCGAATTTCACTTTAAACGAGAGTGGATGCCACGTACTACATCCCAGGGACTTCATGCTTTTCTCCATTTTCTCAGCTGACATTCGTTTACTTTCATACGTACACATACACTACAATTATGAGTGTTTACTTTTAGAAAACATAATATAATTTTAGAAACATGCAAGTCATATGAAGTAATGTTTAATACTTGTTAGTGTATATATAAAAATAAGTAACTAATTTGTATTATGCCAAAAATATTAGACTTACGTGAAGTTATTTTGCTTCCAGGTGATCCCGAGGCGGTCCTGAAATGAGTTGAAGTGAGTACGACTATTTTTATATATTTAATTGATCACTACCTATGTTTAATGAGATGGAAAGACAACATTTCCTTAGTTATATTATATATTGAAAAATAATAATGTTTTCAGCGTGACTGAGATACTTGAGATGGCTTTAAATAGAATGTGAACATATTTTATTAATGTACGTACATTTCTAAAGACTTTTATATTTGAAATAAAATATCGTAAAGTTTGGCCATTCCTTTATACAGGTTGTCCAGAAGCTCCCGTTACAAAAAATACCCCAAATTCTGTTTTGCACGTCATGATAAATGTCAGGTCCAGTTTTTTCGAAAAAAATTTTGTCTTTGAGAAAATTGAGTTTAAAAATCACTTCCGGGCCGCGAAATTCAAACCGGCCGCTACGACATTGCTGACGGCGGCGTCTCCTGCGCGGAGCATTTCCTCCGCGTAAACGGTGAAACAGTCGAGTAATATTCTCTAAGGAAAGCATTGCGTGGCTTACACTATAACACGTTAATAGTATACAATGTTTGTGGTTCTGTTTAATAAATATTTTAAATGTACTTATTGAAAATTCAGTTTTGTTCAAAATAATAGCCACGGTACACGGCGGCGTAAACGTAAATGATGAACACATCCAACACTTATGAAAAATATTAAATCTCCTGGAATGCTCGAATTGTTATTTTTAGCACATATTCATATGATCTAGTGCCTTGGGCTTAAGACTGACACATGAAGATTATTCTAAATGTTGTGATAAACAAAAAAACATAAGTTTCGGAAATGAAATATTCGTTCATGAAAATACCGAGTTTATTGATTACCTCCGGGCACGGCATTCGAATCGATGCCTCTGGCAGTCATTTTGTGGAGATGCGGGTCGAATAGTTCATTGAAGAATCTTTATAGGAGGCACGTGGACAATTAACAATACCACAGGTGAATATTAGCAGATATAATGGCGTTGCTTTATGTGCTATGCGCAATGAATAAAAAATAGAAAAAATAGTATATTCCTGGCGTGAAAGGGTAAAAAACTGAAAGGACTGTGATGTTGAATTCCGTAGTGTACAAATATTTCAAAAGAACTCATTCTCGCACGCAAAAGTTCGACCGAAGTTCACTGAGGGTACCGGACCGGTGCAATTCACAGCCCGTAATTTAGTCGGTGTCCTTGCATTTGTCAGTTGCTAGGTCGCGTCACATCGTGGTTTATATTGGATGGCAAACAGGCACGTGAACCTACCACCGCCGCCAAGTGATTCGCCTATTAGCCGCGAGTCACTTTTGCCTCAAATCAGCAGATTGCGAAGTTCAAGACCTTGCCCGCAGAATGGTCATGACAGAATAAGCACCTGCATGGAGTCATCTTTGGGGTTAAAAATGTATTCTCTTGCATAAAAAGTTTTTTTCCTGTGTGCCTATTTTTGTGGTTGTATATTACGGAAATATCAAAGAAAAATATTGAAAGTTACTACAATGTCCCTGAAGTAAACTATTTCAACTCCCTTACATTCTGTACAATGTAGTGGCCTTGATAAATCGTTCTTCCTTTAATTAGAAAACGCTAAGAAAGTAAATAATTCAGTACTGCAGACAGTCATTCGCTTGCGAAGATAACTGAATTACATCGTTCTACAAAATAGGCGTTAGAGGAATTCGGCATAGGCATCGATACTATTAAATCAAAGAAATGGCCGTCACTCATTTATGCACGTATTTGCTGACTACATTGCAAATGAAACACACAAAGAAATAAAACGTTTCCCGTGTAGCCGTCAACTACCTCATGAAGTGATTTCACGAAGAAACTCAAGATTTGGGACAGAGACACGCTCTCATCTTTCATGTGGAAAAGGAAAACGACGGGAAATATGTTTAGTCAACTTAGAGAAATGAGTAGTAGGGGCCGTTTGTCGCAAATTAGATATTCCACATAGAACAGTGTAGCATTTTTGCAATAACAAGTATTTCGGAATGCATTTCTTGTGGCAGCAGAAAGTGTATCTTTCTGTACCACATATTACTTAAGAGAGAAAAAATTGACGGGTAGTATTAAGGACGTTCATGGGTATTTTACTGTACCGACTGATAGTTTTATTTAGGAAAGAAACATTTATTTTGAGGGGGAAAATATTGATATCCATCAATTTCATCTGAGATAAATCGTGCAGTCATTTATCGAGAAGTTTAAATCTGGCTATTATTTATTTATTTATTTAAGGTCGCTTTAAAAACATCTGTGGTCATTGGCGACCACTATTGATTTATGAGATACATTTTTTTAAAATTTAGAGTAAACAGAAGTAATAACAATAAACTAAAATATGAAGTACAATAAATTGTGCAACTATTAATATTATATTATCTAAACCAGATAAATTAATATAAGTTAAAATTAATCTGGCTATTGTTAGTCTGAAAATTCAGAATATGACAGCCGGGAGAATCAATTCAAATTCCAGAGATAATCAATAAACGTGGTATTTTTATGAACGAATATTTCATTTACGAAACCCTTTTTTGTTTATCACGACATTTAGAATAATCTTCATGTGTCAGTCTTAAGCCCAAGGCACTAGATCATATGAATATGTGCTAAAAATAACAATTCGAGCATTCCAGGAGATTTAATATTTTTCGTAAGTGTTGGATGTGTTCATCATTTACGTTTACGCCGCCGTGTACCGTGGCTATTATTTTGAACAAAACTGAATTTTCAATAAGTACATTTAAAATATTTATTAAACAGAACCACAAACATTGTATACTATTAACGTGTTATAGTGTAAGCCACGCAATGCTTTCCTTAGAGAATATTACTCGACTGTTTCACCGTTTACGCGGAGGAAATGCTCCGCGCAGGAGACGCCGCCGTCTGCAATGTCGTAGCGGCCGGTTTGAATTTCGCGGCCCGGAAGTGATTTTTAAACTCAATTTTCTCAAAGACAAATTTTTTTTCGAAAAAACTGGACCTGCCATTTTTCATGACGTGCAACACAGAATTTGGGGTATTTTTTGTAACGGGAGCTTCTGGACCCCCTGTATAAATTAGATGTACCTTTGCATTGATTGCATAAGGATGAGGAAACACTTAAATTGCATTGGTTTTACATTAAATGAATGTGATCAATGGAAATGAACGTTTTGAAACACTGAGTGGGAAAGAGAATGAGCGTTCGAGACCGAAAGCCAAAGAGGCGAAGGTGGGTAGATCTCCATTGCTGACATGGGGGCTAGACGGCTAGCTAAGGGCTAGACGCCGCTTAGTACGAACAGTTGCTATAGAGTTGTGCTGTAGAGTAGTGCTAATTTAATCGAGCACTATTCGTAAAATAATGTACTTTTGATTTAGCTGAAATTTTGTGAGTGAAGCTCTTCCTCAAATTACACAATAAATAGGTGAGGAGTGAAATATTGAATGTATGTAACATTACTCGAAAAACGCGATTCTGCTGTCCATTTTACCTAGTCTGGGTTATTTTTCTTACTCAAGAGCCAGACGGGACCAAGGCGGAGGATCACCTGCAGGGGAAGGGCCAGCGGATGGCAAGCGGTGGGTGGTGGGCGGTGGGCAGTCTGCGTATACCTGGGCTTTTCGTTGTTTGGCGAACCTAAGTCACGGACAAAAAATGGAGAGGGAAGGCTTTCTCCAATAGGGAGCTTACACGTCACAACTGTGTTGTGACGTCTACTGCGTTGTTACCACGTGTTGTTACGTGTGTTGGTACGTTGTTACTACATGTGTTACTACGTTGTTGAGCTTACACGTCATTTCTGTGTTGTGAGGTGTAAGCCCCCTCTATTTTTCGTCCGTGAAAATCCCAAGTATAGGCCGTGGAGAGAGCTGGCAACGGATGGCGCGCTGAGCACGGCGTGGCGGCAACCAGGTTAGCGCGAGGTGGTGTGACGGAGGCGCCCCCGCCGGGCAGCGGGCGATAGGTAGTGGTTGGCGGACGACGGGAAGCTCGTGCCTATACTGCGATTTCTCTAACTTTGCCCCTCAAGGCCACTCAAATCCCGTCTTCGCGATGGAATATGTCACGGCATTTCGCGTCTTTCTCGGTCTTGCCGCTAGAAGTCGCATGATCGCAAGCACTGCTTGATACGGTCGCGATCCTGCGAAATCTAGCGGAACGGAAGGCAGGGTGATACGGCGGGCAGGGTGATGCGGCGGGCAGGGTGATGCGGCGGGCAGGGTGATGCGGCGGGCAGGGTGATGCGGCGGGCAGGGTGATGCGGCGGGCAGGGTGATGCGGCGGGTAGGGTGATACGGCGGGCAGGGTGATTCGGCGGGAAGGGTGATTCGGCGGGAAGGGTGATTCGGCAGGAAGGGTGATACGGTGGGCAAGGTGATTCGGCGGGAAGGGTCATTCGGCGGGAAGGGTGATACGGCGGGCAGGGTGGTGCGGGCGGGCAGAGTGATACGGCGGGCAGGGTGATGCGGCGGGCAGGGTAATGCGGCGGGCAGGGTGATGCGGCGGGAAGGGTGATGCGGAGGGCGCGAAGGCAGTTGGCAACGGGTGGCGTGCTGAGGTTGGCGGGCGTGTGGCGGCGGCCCGCTTGACGCGAGGAGGTGGGGCAGAGGCGGCCTCGGCGTGAGAGAGATACCCAGGCGGGCAGTGGCAGTGAGTGACGACCGTGAAGGGATTTGGCAACGGCGGTGCGCTGAGGACGCGGCCGTGGGGCGGTGGCGCGTTTAGCGCGAGGTGCGACTGTGGCGCCCTCGGCGAGCGGCGGGCAGGGTGATACGGCGCGCGTGAAGGCAACGGACGGCGGGCGTGTAGCGGCGGCGAGCTTAGCCTCTGTCGCACCCGGCACCCGCAACTCTGTCGCCGGCGGGCAGGCGGGCGTACGGGCGGACGGGCGAGCGTATGGGCGGGCGGGCGGGCGGGCGGGCGTATGGGCGGGCGGGCGTGCGTATGGGCGGGCTGGCTGGCTGGCTTGCCGAGGGGTCCGACCGGGCGTGGCGAAGCCCGGGGCAGCAGCGGATCGCCCGCGCGCATTACGCGCAATCTGCGGGCTTATCGACCGCGGCGCCGGCTTATCGAAGCGCGCGCCCACTCGCCAACGCCCAATCTCCGCCCGGGCCCGTCCCCGCCCCCGCCCCTCCGGTTATCCGCGCCACGCGCGCGCTCGCGGGTGCCCGCCCCGACCGCACCAGCGCGCCCCGGGGCCCCGCGCGGCGACACCCGCGCTAGACTAGGCGCCTGGAGACAGGACGGCGGCGCCTCGCCCGCTCCCCCGGCCCCGCGCGGCTCCGCTCCGCGCCAGACCGAGGGCGGGCGGTTATCGCCCCGCGCCGAATACACGGACACTCGGCGTAGAACAACCCGCACACTCGGTGTACTACAACTCGTACACTCGGTGTAGAACAACCCGCACACCCGGCGTAGGACAATCCACACACTCGGCGTAGAACAATCCGCACACTCGGCGTAGAACAACCGGCACTCGGCATACAACAACCCATATACTCGGCGTAGAACAACTTGCACACTCAGTATAGCACTACCCGTACATTCGGTGTAGAACAACCCTTAGACTCGGCGTAGAACAACTTGCACACTCGGTGTAGAACAACGCGTACACTCGGTACGAACAACCCGTAGACTCCTGTTCATTCACTCAAGCTTCGACGCCTTCCAAGCGCAAGTGCGGCTCTCATCGCACCAGCACCTGCTCCGGGCTGCTGGCCCACTTCTTAGGTCATGCACTACCTAGAGCTGCATTGTCAGTGGGACACAGCCCCGAAAGGTTGAGCTCTCCGCCTTCCTTTACCCGGAATTCATCCCGTTAATGCGATGAAACGGCTTCAGTTTGAATGCTTCATCTCCTTTCCGCGTTTCCTTCCTGCAATCTATTTTAATACACAGTACCCTTCCTCCTTTCGGTTCATTATTCGGTGTTCTTTTCTTCTCTTTCCTCCAGTCGTCTCAGTCTTCCACTCCTGTCAGACTTCCTCTCCTCCCAGACTTCCTCTCCTCTCAGTCTTCCACTCTCCTCAGTCTTCCACTCCTCTCAGTCTTCCATGCCTCTCAGTCTTCCATGCCTCTCAGTCTTTCACTCCTCTCAGTCTTTCACTCCTCTCAGTCTTTCACTTCTCTCAGTCTTTCACTCCTCTCAGTCTTTCACTCCTCTCATTCTTTCACTCCTCTCGGTCTTTCACTTCTTTCAGTCTTTCACGCCTCTCAGTCATCTAGCGACTCGGCACACATGATACAGTCAAATCTCGCCCATTCTCGGCAGTTTCTTCTCAGCCTTTTTCTCACTCTCTCTACTTTACAGTATCCTTTTCGAAATCTTTCCCTTTCCGTCCACATTTGTTTTTCCCTTCTGTATTTTTCTCTTTTGTACTTCTCTCCTAAACTACCAATCGGCGTGAAGCAATTATGTCTCAGCGATAAGGACTATCCCCCCCAGATATTAATAGTACTCGATTTGTGAATACTATTGTATACCAGAAATAAACACGATTTCGATCCCCACTTTACAAATGTTTTATAAAAGAATGTTTTACACTCTGTCGAGCAATCTGCAAGCTTTTTAACATTACAAATTATTATGAATATGAATGTGTGTTTGCCAGAATACGTACGTCTTTGTTTTTTTTAATAAATTTTCCTTAAACAAATTATGACAAGTATTCGGATGTTAATTTTACTTAATTTTTTAATTAAACTTAAAACTAAAGAGTTACTTATTTACTTCAAATCAAATGTTCAACATTATAAGAAATATTTGCATACACCATAAACAAAACTAATACGTTTGATAATACAAATCTATATTCTACAAAACAATTTGTGTCAACTATTAAACTGGCAAGTCCCGTTACAGAAAATCGATAAAAAATATTTGTATTTCTTAGAAAAGTACGTTGCAGCTTTTCTTGTTTCAAAAGTATACAGATAATTACTCACATAACCTAGCTATTTCATCAGCAATTTCATCAGTGTTGCTGCAGAATGTAGTGCATTTGTCTCTTCTAGAATTTTTTTTCTGTTTGGAGGACGCTGATCTTTCGTCTTGTGTGCAACTTACTTCTGCGGTCATCCGGGCGTAAAATGAGAAATGAGTTTTATAATGAAAGAATACACTTTTCTTTCTTTTTGTGCTGAATTGATTTCATTTTTTGTTATTTGATCTCCATACATTACTCTCTTTGCTGGAGGATGTTCTACTTTCTTTGGAAATAAATGATGATTGATGTCATGTTTTGTTTTTCAAATAGAGGCGTCTACTACTGAGTGAATAAAATACTCTCAAATGCAAATTGTAAATGTACTTCCATTTTTACACTTTTTACTCTTAATAAAATATTTTCCTAACATAATATTAATTGGATTGAATGATACCCTAAAAACAAAAATGCTTTACATGAATTCACCACAAAGCTCTTTCAATTGCTTCTGATGCGGTTGACTCCCACAGAACGTGTCTCATTAACTCATTTTCTTCTCTGCACCACTTTCCCCTAGGACCACATCCCCCAAATTAAATTATATTGTTCAACGAACACCACTTCTGTGTTATAGATACACAAGTAGAATTGCAGTTATACAGTAATGCCGTCGTGCTACACTTTTTGTCTTTACGTGAACATCTTTTTATTGTTCAATCGGCACGCAGCGGACATCGGCGGGCAAATTGGCGCTATTTGGAGTTGAGTGAAAAAAAGAGGTCTCTGTAAAAAGATTGGTATCGACATATGAAGTGAAATTTTACTGTCCGATGGTTTTAGCCTCATTGCGAGAGGGGGAGACTGTGAAAAGGTAAAAGAGCTGTTGTCGGATTGATGGGTCCGCCGCGCCGAAAGCATTTCGTCCAAATTAATTTGTTGGATTGAGCGTCGTTCTCTGTTCTGCAAATTCCGAGCGCACGCCATCAGACGTCCATTCACCTTTATTTCCTTGCCGAAACAAAGCTTGTCGTCGGAAAAGGACTACTGTGTTGCGTCGAAATTCCGCTTGTTGGCCATGACAGTCCTTAGCAGCTGAGACTCAAAGCAATTCCAACTTCCTGCATCGCCGCTCAGAGAGTCTGTTTGGTTTACGCCACGTCTAAGTCACAGTTGATGTCATTAAAAAGAGACTCCTTTCGTAAGCTTCTTATCGTCGACTCCTCTCCGCGTAGACTCTTGAAAGCCAGAAGAACACAGTAGTGATAACTGCGAAAGGAAAAATAAAGTCATCAAGGTGACTTTTCTTTTACGACTTGCAACGTACCAGTGGACAGGTTGCGACAATGTTCATTATATAAAATATCGACAAATGTCATGCTCCTGAACGACGGTTATGGCAACTACTTTAATGAGAAAGTTCAAGTTGCAGATTTTATTCGGACGTTATAACCGCGAAACTCAATTAATTTTCAAAGCCGCGTGTAATAATTTTTCTGATGTAAGCCAAAAGTACAGAAAAGTGCACAGAATGGAAATTATTTGTAAAAGATTTTATTACAAAAAAATATCGCTGTGTTGTACCGAAGAAAACAACCAAAAAACGACAGCTCAATAGTAAGTTGCTTAAGAATAAAGTAGCAACATTAAATTGATGTTGGATTATTGATTACTCCATGGTGTTCACCATCATTATATAAGTGTACGCCGTATTGATTGTTAGAAAATTTGCTCTGCTAATGAGGCTCATTTTGCTTATAAGATAATTTGCAAAAAGATAATCCAAAAATACATCAATTGTTTCGAAAATCATTGGGAAGGAAATTACGTTATCGCTTTTTATACTTTTAATGTGTTCTTGTTTAAATATTTTTATACACTAAAAACAAACCTTTCTTTCGGGATAAATTGGGTGTCAGATCACTTTCATTGGTTCATAAATAGGAAGCAGTGATGTACCTACTAACGTTTACAGAAAAACTGAAGTTCTAAAAATATACGAAATATAACAATAGTAAAGAAACTGAATTGTGTAAATGAATGCGTACAGATCTGCAAAGCAGTATGTGAAAAAATAATTGGAACTCTTGATAAAATCGCATTCAGTTTGTCTCCAAAACATTTCACATCCAACAACATATATACGAACGTACCTAGATATTCACAGAGGGAACGTAATTTGCTAGATACAAGACCTTATACCTCAGCTTGACTTGTCACCATTATAAGTTCATTACATTGCTAAAGAACATTACATGCCTTGATTGAAGGGTGCTTGCAAACAATCGGTGAGCGTTTTTCACATGAACACGAGATCCAATATCGCCAAATAACAATACCATAAAACTCTGCGAACGACGAAGATATCACACAGAAATAAATGATGTGCTTATTTGATAATAAAAAAACCTGTAATCGACCAAGCGTTTTGAAGGAAAGAAAAGCGTGGAGTCGACAGGGGCAAGTCATCCTATTTTCTTACCGCAGTCTGAAAATCTCTTTGAAAATATTAGGAAAGCAAACAAACTGACTGGCATGAATGAAAACATCTGCAGGGCAATATTTCCAAGGAGAAATGGGAGTACCCGGCGAAATCCTATGCGGTTTGTCTGCTACAAATTCCATTCGAAACGACCCAGATATGAACACTGACGGTGAGCGGGGGGGGGAGAGGGGGCAAAAGCGCTGGTCAAACACCACGGCCTGCCTCGACGGGATGATAAAGGTAATTACACAGCGAAGGCACATTACGCCAGCGTGGGTTTTACGCGCCTTGCACTGGCAAACGGCTAGGAGGCCGGTTGCATACAATCGGGCAGCGTTTATCACAGGTACACAAAAGCCTCCGCGTCAAATCACCTGCCCGTAAAAACTATTGGGAGCAACAAAGAACCGCCCTGCACCGCAGGACAGAGCGCTTTTATATTGATAATAGTCCCCTAGCCCGTCATTTTTTTCCTCTTTGTGGTTTTTACGGTCACATCAACACGCACTACCAACACACGCTATTGAATTTCGCGTCGTAGCCGTGGTGGCGTCGCAAGCGCCATTCTGTCGTCGGCGGCGGCGACCGTTCGCAATTCCGTCGGCGGGGCGACGCGCGTGCGCTCGCGCGGAGACGTGTGGAGCTTGAGTGACAAGTGACGAGCGTCGCCGAACAGCTTCCAGTCACCCGCAGACGTTTCGATGAGATGGCTGAAAAGATTTCGCGCTGGCGTGAGAGGGATGACGTGTTGGAGCGTGTGCTTTGTGTTTGTAGCTATTCTGGGTCTGAGGACGTCCTACGACTGGAAATAATATTTCTCTTCCAAAGAAATCGCATTGCTAGAGATTATTTTGATCAATCCCAATTTACTCTGAACATTTTCTGTGCTGCCAGTAATATTGCCCTTGCGTAATACACGCGAAACTGCAAAACCTGAAAAATATATTATTTGCTTAGACTATTTTTTAATGTTGATAAATATATTTTAATAAAATGCCAGTATTAAAAATGTATTATATTGTATTTATTTATTATTTTCTGTTAGTTTCTGAATTTTTGATTTTACAATATATTTTCATGATGAATTTTGCAAAATATATAACAAAAGATTATGAATGGGCTGCAACGCTTTTTTCTACCAATGCTTCTAACGAATTTTTCATTCATGTGCTGTTCATTTATGCACATTCTTTTCAAGTCCAATGGTAAAAAAAACGAATTTCAACCAATACAGTCTATAAGAAAAAACGAAATTTTAACAGTTTAATTTACGCTAGGTGCCCATGTTTTTTTAAAGGTGAAATATATTTACGCCGTAAATATGTTAATTGCATTGCCATGTGAAAAGAAGTATTATAAATAAGAGAATAAGAGTAAAAGTAAGAGTAAGAGAATAAGCACTCATCCTGTGCAAAATTGTGCAAAAATATAAAAAGCATTTTTAAATACAGTTGTTTAAAAGAAACAAAAAATTAAATTTCAACACAAACACTTCATGTTAAAAGGTCAAACATTACTGGAGTAATGATAATATTATTTGTAATAATTGTTCATTTCAATAGTTAACGTCCTCTTACATGTTTCTTTTAATGGTGGATTTTTTGTTTGTTTTTGTTACTAAAATGTATTTTAGAATAGAAAAAAAAAACAATCTGAGTTGATCTTCTTTTAGTACATCATTTCATATTTGAAATTAATCAAAGAGGTAGTCATATTAAAACGTTTCATCTCATGTAAGTGTATAAAAATTACAAAATACTTTTTGTACTCTTTGTTTCATAGTTTATTGGTTTTTAATAACGTATTTGTTTTCTGATTAGTCTTGCTAAGTATCACATATTCATAGAAAGTTCACAACAGAACAAAGTATTAAAATAAATATGCGATATTACAGAAAAGGTTCACGAATTTGTGAATAATTTTGTACTATTATTAATCAGATTCTGTTCTTACTTATACACACACACACACACACACACAGATATATATATATATATATATATATATATATATATATATATATATATATATACAGTAAAATCTGTCTAAACTGGAATCGATTGGGACAAGAAAAAATTCCGGTTTAGGGAGGTTTCCGTTTTATGCAAGATTGTCTATTTTTGACACTTTTTATTGATATTTCCACCCCGAAACTAGTAACATGACTTTATTATAATTATAAAACATATACTAACATAAAACTTATTTATGGAAGATATCAAAAAGAAATGAATATTAAACAATATTTCTGACAAGTAGGTAAAAGGAAGTATTTTACGACTTGTTCACTGAAATAAGGTTATTTTTTTAACATTTATCTACAATTTTTGCTTTTTGATTTTCTCTTACTAACACCTTTCAATTGTTTTCCGAAGTTGAAAAATTTTAATATTTAAAGTTTTAAATTTTTTTCCAATCATTGTCAAACTGGTTGTGAATCTCATAAAAACACACCATGTCACTGGACAGTTGTTGCCGCACTTCTCGCAGACTCTTTTTAGCGCACTATGCGTCACAGCCCAGAGTACTAGGTTCATCTGACACCCTCGCATGGTCTTGAGCAATGCGGCTCTGGTCCGGTTTACGACTGTCAACGCAAGAAAGGAGGACGCGTGAATTGAAGCCGTGCTCGTATATCTACCCATGCTTAGAGAGTCGGGAGAGAAAGAATTACCCTACGGCCTACGTCTTGGGAGATAAATGACCCCAAGGTCGAATTCTACCATAACAGCGGTAGCCTCTGTCCTTTACTGTGCGGCTGCTACGTGTGGAACTCATAACACAGACAGAGATATTAAAACAGACTTGCAGATGTATTCATTCCATTAAGAGTGTACGTCTCTCTGCGTTAAATTAACAGAAATTCCGTTTTATCAAGGTTTCTCACCCTGCAGGACATGACAAACCGTTCCCTTTTCCACGTTGGACAGATTCCGTTTTATGCTGTGTAAAATGCCATTTAAGTTCACGGGTCGGAGAAATTTTCCGTTTAAGGCAGGTTTCCGGCTTGTAAAGGTTCCGGTTTAGACAGATTTTACTGTATATATACACACACACAAACACACACTGGTTGAGCCGCAATGAGCACTCAAAATTTGGTTTGAAAAACTGATTTCTAGGCAAAAATTTGAATTTTCGAAGCATAGAAACCCTCCAGAAACATGTAAATTGTTTATTATTTACAAAAGAATTGACTATATTTGCCCAGAAAGAAAAATTAAGCGAGAAATAAAAAAGCTGTCGAATTGTGTAAATTGGGTGCTTTTTTATCTCTCTCTTAATTTTTCTTTCTGAACGAATATATTAAATTCTTTTGTAAATAAGAAACAACTTACATGTTTCTGGAGTGTTTCTATGCTTCTATAATGCAAATCTTAGCCTAGAAATTAATTTTTTCAAAACAACTTTTATGTGCTTATTGCGGCTCATCCATTGGGAATATCCATGTAGTTTATCAGACAAAATATGCTTAGAATTATCTTAAGAGCTTAATTTCGAAGTTTCCTCCCCGGACATCCTGTATATATCATTGCTATCTAATAAAACCTCTAGCTAAGTTTCAAATTTAATTAACTTTCTACAATGAATACCTTTTGTTTCATCACGGTAAATTTCCACGAAAATATCATTAAAGAGGCTTCCTAGAAATATTCAAATATACGTGCTGAATGTGGCTTCAATTTCCATGTGACACTGTAAAAATATTGTCATATTCACAATATTTTACAATGTACATTACAGTGTACGAAATACTGTTAATAAAAGTAAAGTTTTATGAGAGAAATAATAACACAACCTCTTGTAAGTAAACTATCTCAAATTTTAAACAAATTATGTTCAAAATGTCATCATCTACATAACTAATTTCCAATCCGCGCATGAATTGAAAGAAAACTGGGAAGCCTGCGGTCATGTGAAAGGTGTTTAGAATAAGGTCCATAGAAATTAGGAAAATAATAGTACATTATGAAACGATGATGTAATGATGGGTATTAATACACGAGTATCGTAAACTTCACACGAGTGTATTAATACTCCTTACGTCGAGTTTCATGCGGTACTTTTTCTACGACTTATGGTAAATTTTATAAGTTAAACTTTTACATGGAATCGTTTCGTAGCAGTTCACATGCAGGATTCTGTCAAGGCCACCTAGCGGACAGCTCCCTACTCACAGCAGTTGGCTTTGTTTCACCAGACAGCCAGGGAGTACAGACGTTGCTGCAATAATTTCGACGTCACCATCTTTGCTTTTACAATTATTTCTGTAAGTTTCAAGACCACCGTTGATTCACCAGACATTTTAAATTGGATATGTTTTTAGAACAACCACACGGCAGCAACAAATAACCTAAAATGACTTGCGTTCAGATCTTAATCTCAGTCAAATGTTCTCTTCAATAACTATCACAGCGCTAGTCAAATAGGATCAAAGTGCAATAACAATTAAATTTATTTAAAATAATATTTCACGTTAGAAACTACTACAAATAAAATAAATTAAAATTAAAAAGCAGAATATAATATTAAATACAATTTTAATGGACACAATTTAACGAAACATTTACTATAAATATTCTCAATGATTAATGAAGTGTCAGTACTTGGTTTGTTAGCTTCTCTGTGATTGGTGAAGAACCTGTATCATAATGAAAACTGTATCAATGGGTATCGTTATGCAAGTGATTGCAGCCATTAAATGACAGCGTTATTCGATGGGAGTAGAAAAAAAGTTTCGATTTTAACTGAAAATGCTGTTACTATAATGATCTACTACATGACTACGATTATGATATGACCCGAAATTTATTCAAACTCGGCGCCTAACCTCAAACTAGTATGAGCTCTCCTTGGCATAAATAAGAACTGAGATAATGCATTTGAAACATCCCGCGCTTAAGCGTGGTGGCCGATGGCATCGTACACGAAGGAGAAGCCATTTTCGCATAGCTCGACGCTGTTAGTGGTTATTGACTTTCAGTGCATTGTCGAAATTCCTTGGCGGCGACGCAAATATCTCATTCCGTGAGCACGCGCTCTCGTGGAAGGCAGCCGATGTGTGCACGCGGAGATTGGGAGGAAACGCGAAAATGTGAAAATAGCGCTATGGCAGGTGACAAATAATGTCATTTTAACTTCTCTGAAGGTTTATTAACTTTTAAGGCAGACGCACATAGAACGTTTATTAAACAATCTTTACAAAATTATCTAACCAACGTTTCGAAGGACATTGGTCTTCATCTTCAGGGTCTAGTAAAATAAATATAACAATCTTATAGTACAATCCATAGTATAATCTTAATTGTATAAAATTTTAAAATAATATGGACCTTCAAAGAAGTTAAAATCACTTTAAAAAAGGCAGTCTTCAAATAATTTAATTTGAAATTATTCTGTGGAAAGACAAATAATGTCTTTCTTGAAATACATTGCGTTGGAAATCAGATTCAGCTAATCATAGCAAAGCAATTGTTATATTTTCAGAGGTCAAAATCGTTGAAAGTTTTTTAGAATGGCTGGCGATTCAATGAAAGTGTAGATCTTCCAGCAAAGATTAGACTTAATTCGATGTTTTTGCAAATGCATTTCATTGTGTTATTCCACCTCGTTCTCATTTTGCATGTGACGACTGAATTCTCACACTGCATCACTGTTTATGACACAGCAAGGCTCCAACGAAGAAGCGACCCTTATTAAATATTTGATATTCCCGTGTTGTTACGGAACACCAACTTTTTTTGTTATTCTGTGCGTATAAAGAATTTTGATATTCTAAGTATGTATGGGGATTCGTATATGTTGAAATTTTTAATACGTGGCAGTGTTATGTGTGAGTATTTTATGTGTTTAAGTGTGCATGAAACTTTTTGTAAAAGCACTTTGTGAGATTTTCTTTATCAGCATTTTTGCTGCAGTATCCTCCATTTTATAATATTTCTATATATAATATTGTTGTTGTACATAGTTCGGGCACTTCAAACGAGCACATTGGCCTCCCAAGTAAGATACCTAATTTTCACCCGTATATCCACCACCAGGGATAAGCAACCAAAGGGTCGACAAGCAACCAAAGGGTATAATTAAGCTGGAATTTTATACAAAATATCTTTTGAAATTTACAATTTCAGGGTATCTAGAAATAGTTAAATGGTTGAGAAAATTTAGTTGCCTCCTCTCTCGTAAATTCTATTTCACCCAAAGTTAGAAATTGATTCATCACATGTTTTCCTTGTAACCTCTAAAGTCTGGTTACATCCTTCAAGGCCGTCGGAAATGATTGAAATGACGTCCGATAGACGGAGAGAGCTATCGTAACAGTTACTCTAAGCTTCATAGAGAGCGCTATAACAAAAGGGAAGGTTTGTGAACGCTCTCCGACACGCTAGATTGCATAACCAATCAAAAGTTTCGAGCAGAAATAGCAAGAATTTCTCTCACGGCGGACAGCAACTCCGCCATTTTCGATGCAGTCCGTGGTTGAAGAACGATGTACATCGTGCGGCTTCGCTTCGCTTGGACTAGTGTCGGATGACTGCTGTAGAAAAGCTTAGTAAAGATAAACTTTTATTTTACATTATATATATATATATATATATATTGAAACGAATTGTTATCACCTCCGTGATAACAATGCGTTCCGATAGACTATGAATTTAAACTACGCGGCAGCGGCCGGCGCGCCTCGGAGTCGTGTAAGGGAGAGAACCGGAGTCGGAGTCGGTTCGGCGCGAGGGGCCGAGGGCGGCAAGGCGCGAGCAGTAAGAGAGAGAACGTTCTAGGGTGCGGATGTGCACGGTAGTGGAGAAAAGTTTCTGGAGTACAAACGCGCGAAGGGGGACGACAAGTGCCTCGGATGAAGACGGATGAAGTGACTCAGACTATCGATGATGAGAGTAATGCACGTAGGCGTGGTGCCGCAGAATTAGGAAAGTTTTGACTACATAAAGTAAGTAACGGATGCGGAATTGTGGCTCGAGAAGTGAAGCAAGACACGTCGACCAAGAGATCGTGATAAAGTAATGGAAGTGGGAGAGAAAACGGAACAATCCATCCGTAGTCGAGCTGAATAATAGTGAATCCGGTGAGCCATAGACTAGAATAATTGCTGGAGTTGAAATTTGTGGGCGAACACTGTAGTAACGTTGCAGCAACGTTGAAGAGCACGACAACGACCGGGAGTGGGGTGAGAGCGGTGGCGGAGGGGCTCCGGTCTCCCGAACGCGGCCGAAGCTAACGAGTCTTCCCGAAGAGCCTGGCGGCGAGCGGCGCGTGGACAGCTGGCGGACGAGGCGAGCGACCAGGGCGGCGTGGCCGGACCTCCTTCCCCCTTCGTCGCCCCCCCCGGCGATACGAAGAGGCCCGAACGCATCAGCGCGGCGCCCAGTGCCGGCTTGCCAGCGGAGGAGTAGCGGAGTAATACGATTCTCAGGTTGGAGCGGCGCAGGTAGAAGGGTGGGAAGGGTAGCTAGGGAAAGGCAGTTTGCCCTTGAATAATGTTAATATTATATCGAGGTTTATTTTATTGTTTTCTAATGAAGCTAAGCATAGGATAAGGAATAGAATAAATATTCACGTGAACATTAAAAGCCACTTAATTGTAAAACAGCTATTGGTATAATAAAAAGGAAAATTTGTCAACCACATTTTCTGCTGCATGCATGATTGTAACCGAAGCCCATTCCCGAACAAGCATCCCGGTCCCTTATATATTTTCTTGATTTTGTGTAGAGTCCATCCACGACTCGTCTCAATATATATATATATATATATATATATATATATATATATATATATATATATATATATATATACAGGCTGACCCACCAACTATGGACCACCCCTATAACTTTTAAACGGTTCAGGATATCGAAATGCTGAATATTGCAGAATCATGGGGCAAGTAACATGCTATAGAAAAATTGTCTATAGTATTTTTAGTTTTCGAGAAATTTAATTATCTTTGATTTTTTAATGGATCTATCTATTTTTCTCACCAGCAATGGATAGATCATGAAAAGAGGAATAAAATTATGTATCATATGCTAGCATTTTGATAGTAATTTGCGTATAAAATTAGACTTTCTGATACGTAATTTTGAATGAAACGCACAATATTTCGTGTAGCAGCCCTTGGAACAGTCGCCTTCAGGGAAAATGGCCTTCGCTGCGTCAAGGCTTGCGTGGAGAGAGAAGACTGAGAGGGGTGGCAGTGAGAGACAAGAGGCCTAACTACAGCAATCCAGGGTCTTGACACAAAATCACATATCAGAAAGTCTAATTTTATACGCAAATTACTATCAAAATCCTTGCATATGATACATCATTTTAGTCCTCTTTTCATGAGCTATCCATTGCTGGTAATAAACATATATAGTTCAAAACTGATTAAATTTCTCGGAAACTAGTAATATATACAATTTATCCACAGCATGTTACTTGCTCCTGATTCTGCATTATTCAGCGAAAAGTGTTTTTTGATATCCTGAACCGTTTAGAAGTTATGGGGGTGGTCCATAGTTGGTGGGACACCCTGTATATTAACATGAATGTATAAGAAGATGTGATTACTGAATAATATTTGGAAAATGAAGTGAAACGATCAAACCCCAAAACGATAGAAAATATCGTACATTTCGGCGATCATTCAAAAACACATAGAAGATGCTATTCTGATAAATGAATATCTCTTTTATTTCCGCTTTCTTTTGTATTTTGGTTCTCAAACTTCTGGATTGGCTTTCGTCTTGGTAATTAAATTACGTACTTCATGGTCTCGGGTATATTTCTGAAAACGCTTCTGAGGCATGCGCCAGCTGTTATATCCTGTACAAGTAGATAAGAAGTGGAATAATTACTGGACTAGGCTGGACTGATTTCTACGCACTTCAACGAACGAAATCGGAGGCGTCTGCTTCGCTACGTTCAAACGGCAGTTACTTTGAGGTGGAGGAACGCAACCTTGGAACTGCGCAGCTGGCTGTGACCGCAGCGGAAGGTATTGCGTCAGAAAAACGAGTGGCGTGAGTCTGTACGATCCTAGTTTTTTATCCATTGCCATGCTTTTGCTATAACTATATTGCGCCGAAAGTGCACAGAAGTACCTCGTGAGACTGAAGGAGAACAATTCATACTTGTTAGATTTTAACGTTTTGTTATTCAGTCGTAAATTAAACCCAGATAATAGACTTTAATTTATGCATGCAAACCCATTTTTCTTCTGTGCAGTAGTGCATAAGTAGAAGTAAAACTTAACGGCCATATAACAAAGTATGAGAATTCTCAAATAGGGTTATTCAGCATTTCAACCAAACATTTCAAGTAGTAATGGATTTTGATTTATTGCTTTGTTGAAAAAGAGTCAGAATTAAAATACAATTGTAACGATTTATTCATTTCTGTTAAATCAGTCAAATGCTCATTACACTGATGCCAGTAAACTATTACATGCATAAATATTCGAACCGTTTATTGTACTGAAGGACTTTTTTGTATCATTTCCTTTGTGTGTGAAGTGTTTATTGTGGTATGAAATTTCTTTTGAGTTATGAATATGTGAACTGTATTTTTCATTTCTTTGTAAGTGAGTGTAACTTGTGTTCGTGAGAGTATCAGTACAATTTCTTATTGTGATAGGTTGCAAACATAGATTGTTTGTTTAATCAGTACCAGTTGATCTGAACTTAATGTAACTTTCACTTAGAATATATTGCCTAATTATTTAACAGCAGTTACTCGACTTGTTGTTTAATTATATACATCAAAGACTTATCCACTTCCAGAATAATTAGGGAATAATTTTTTTAGCAATTAGCTATTCCCTGAATTGCATGACGATATCACCATACGTCAGGAATACGTGTGACACTGAACAATCACTCGGGTCACCTGTTTAGCTCTCTTGCAAGATAGAATTTGGGAGAGTGAGCGGACAACCCCTAAACAGAATTCTAAATCAGAGAAAACGTTCAATAAGCGAAGTATGTTGCAAATCCACTCTCATCATTACCTCTTCAGAATAAACCAGTCGTATTGAATTAGATGAATTATGTAAAGACAATCTTACTATAAAATCGTCTAAAAAATGTTAATTACAAATAATTGAAATAGAAAAATCAGACATCAACACCGTTTCCAGATATTTGGCTATCCAGGAGACGCCGCGTCCCACGCACAGCCAGGCAACAGTGTGATCGAGGGGTGTCCCGGACACCCTATTGACGCCGGCCTCGTATGGCCTATGCTTTAATATCGTTAATATTTGCAAACATTTTCGTTATCACTGATGCTGTGAGGCTCACATCATGAGTTGCTTGGTAGACACCAAGTCTGAAGAAACCTTACGTACTTTCGTATATAAGAATTCACACCTTCGTGTATAATTTATAAATTAAAGCTAAACGAGATATACTATACCAGTTACGGCCTCAAAGTTTACTACATAAAAGTTATCGTACTTATTATACGTATTCCAAACGTAGAAACGTCGTGATTATTCTTTCTCAGCGAACACTGACAAACCTTTAACTGTTTTTGTTAACATTACCGGGTTGCCTACGCATTCTCCTTTCTGTGTTTTCTCCTGTGTCTCCTCCCACATTTTTAACGCCTCTCTGCTGCTCTTCAACCACGCGGCCCCTTCCAACAATCTCCTCTTCCTCGTGCCGCTCGGCCGCCGTCTCCGCGCCCCGTAATCACTTTAATTTTATTAAAATATTTGCCGTGCCGGCGCCCGCCGCGCGGACAAGGGCCCCAGGCGGCCTGGGCACGCGCGGCCTCCAATAAACATTGCAGGGGGCGCAGGGGCGGGCCCGCCGGCCGCCCGGCCGGCAGCAAGCAACGCGGGGGTCTCGGCCATGGCAACGCGCGACGCGGCCTGCAAGCAACGGAGGGCTCAGGGTATATACTGCTATTTTCGTAACTTTGTCCCTGACGGAAATCAGCTGTTCACGGTTTCATCCAATCGGGAGCTTGAACTTCACCGTAGTGACGTCACAATCGCGAAACATAAGCTCCTGATTGGATGGCAGCGAAACCGCTGATTCCTGTCAGGGACAAAGTTATGAAAATCGCAGTATAGACGATGAGGCGACGCAAGCGGGTGAGACGGCAGGTCATAGGCGGTCGTAAGATTGCGGTCATGGGACGACGCGGTCATAGGACGATGCGGTCATGTCACGATACGGTCATGGGACGTTGCGGTCGTGGGACGATTTAGTCATGGGACGATGCCGTCATGAGACGATGTGGTAATGGCTCGATACGGTCATGTCTTGATGAGGTCACGGCACGATGCGGTCGTCGTGGGACGATGCGGTCGTGGGACGGATTTATTTTAAAACTATATTTCAATTTTTCTGAATAACATACAGATTTTAAATATATTATAAATAAATGTGACGCCCAAATGTACTTATATTTTTATTAAATAATGTATAAACTGTTCAGTAATAGATATTTTTATATTTAATGTGGGGGGACCTTTGGTTTTGCCCCGGGTAAGACCAAATGAAGCTTCGCCGCTGCCGGTGCAGTAGTTTAGTGCTTGTAAGCGTAAGTGTGTGACTAACCGGCGAGGATAGCTCAAGGGAGAAGAATAAATTATACCGCGAAGTCCATGGTCCGATTGTTAGAATCCTGTTCTGGTATTAGCTTTGTGTTAATTGTAGAGATCATAGAAAACTACCGATCAGAGCAGTCGGCCGCTAGAATTCTCCTCCAGACCGAAGCTGAATTCGACCTAGCTATTTACCTGGTGTCAAAAATCCTGGCACTGTCAAAAATCAAATTCTAGGACTCCTGATCAGAATCACTGCAAAAAGAGTTTTGCTGTTCACTTCAAATATGGAAAAGTAACAAACGATGTATCGACCACGGTAACGGTAAAGTATGTTTGTATTTTACATTGCCGCCAAAGTACATTCCGCTAAAAGAATACAAATTCATCGCGAAGATTGGAATGATTTGTGTCAGCGGAGATAATGCAACCGTGAGGTCTTGAAGAAAATTCGAATGGGAACTGAAGCAAAATCCACTCTGAAGACAAGGATGGAGACGGCTGGACGACGGCCGATTTGAGGTCATAGTCGCAGGCGAGGGACATGTTGAAGGCGCAGATACTTTGGGAGCCATTTGATCGTAGTACTAACAGTGATGAGAGGTGGAGATGCCGAAGGCATTTCTGGTGCAGTGTCAGTAAGGTGATCGGTGTTTGCTATGGTAGGTTTGTCGGCTACCTGACCAATGTGATCTGGACAGTTAGGATAGGCGAGCGAGGCAAGCCACAACCTTTGTGCTCGCCGGTACCCAATCAGCAACCGTGCTCGATTTCCATCTTTGGGTACTAGGATTGAAATAAACTGTTTTACTTGTTGAATTTCTGGTGGAGATGAGCTAGCCTTCGGCAGGTTTTCTTGTTTTTTCTCTTTTCACTTGAGTCTCATTCCACCATTTACGTAGTATTAAGCACTTGTTTATTTATCTTTGAAGCAACAAGTTTCATCATTATTTCCAGTTCTATATTTTATCTGAACACAAATATTTTGAAGTTTGGAGAGCTATAAAATCTGTTTGTGTTGTGTAAATTGTTTTTAAAATATTAAAAAGAATTATCTTTCCATGCCCGCACAACCACCCAGTCCACTTGCATTACAGTTTATTCATTTCTATTGGTCTAATAATAATAATTATTATTATATTAATAATAATAATATTAATAATAATAATATTAATAATAATAATAATGTCTTCATTTCTAGATAGACTCAAGGCATAAGGTCTGCCCTTCCGCCTTCTTAAATATTTTACATTTGCATAATTCAGGGTGCAAAATAACTAATATTTGACGTTTATTACGAAAGTATTAACTATGTGCTGCACTTAAAGCGTTAATGTATTTCATTGTTCATTTTTTTGAAAGGGGAGGGGGAATTGCCACATTGAGGTCGACTCCCCTGCGAATTTCTCAAGCTAACTAATCAGATGCAACGAAAGCATTTGCAGCAAATGTAAACGCAAGCTTCCGCGGCTCGAACCAAAGACCCGAAAAGCCAAGAAGCATTTCGTAATTCTAATTAGCAAATCTAGTATCTCCATACTCCCTCTACTTTTTGTTTACGTCATGAGAAAATATAATCATGAAAGAAGAGTAATAAATAGAAGTAAATAACAAATCGGACATCTTAAATAATTGAGTTTCCCAGTATTTATAAGTTTACCGAGAAAAACTAGTGGTGCTACAGAATGGCACAGACTTTCCCGTATTAGTTTTCTATTTCCTTGGGTCTTCGCTAGCTATTCGGAATTGCCACACACTCTTTCTTGCCAGCTGCCATCTATCACCGCCAAAAGCACTTTTTTTGTCATTTTATTAATTTTTCGGTTTTCTATTGGTACAACGGAAATATTAATTTTAGAATATTAAAGAACACAATAACCTAGTCCAGGAAATTTTTGAGTTTTCCAAATACTTTATTTGAAGTTATTTGAAGCACTTACACTCACAAATATAATAATCATTACAAATTGCTGGTAATGTGCATATTAAAGATGTGAGATATCTTTCAAAAAAATTACATTTATATAATTTTTGAAAAAACAAAAATTAACTCAAAATAAATTTACGTCATATTAAAGAGTGTAATTAGCACTATCCGTTACAAGAGTTTCAAGAACAATTTGTACCCTTGTATGAGAAAATGGCGTTTCAGCGTTTCTGAAAATGCGGAATTTTCAGCTACTTTTCACAGAAAACGGTTGTGTTTTCGAGAAACTTTACTTGACATTATTTCAATCACATGTATTCGTAAATATAATAATGTGACAAAATCGCTGCTAATGTAAATATTAACGACCTGAGAGACAAGTCAAAAAATACATTTTTGTAATTTAAAAAAAACAACATCAAAATACCTCAAAATAAACTTTACGTCATATTAAAATTAGCACTATCTGATCGAAAAGTTAGAAGAAATTTTTTTAGCCATTTATGAGAAAATGGTGCTTGAGTGTTTCTGAAAATGTAGAAATTTGAGGTAGTTTTCACAGAAAACAGTTATGTTTTCGATAAACATTACTGTACATTATTTAATGCACATGTACTCATAAATATAATAATGAGAACAATTCGCCGCTGGTGTAAATAGTAACGGCGTGAGAGACAAGTCAAAAAAATTACATTTTTACAATTTTTGAAAAAACAAAAGAATACAACATTATGGCGTTTATGTCATCTGATAGGGTACATTTAGCACTATTTCTATCAAAAGTTTAAGGAAAAAAGTTGGAGCCGTTTTTGAGAAAATCATGTTTTTGTAATTTTTTAATATTGCACTATGAAGAAAAAATTTATTTGAAGGAAAAATCTCTGTCTTCAATTTTATAGTTGGAGAGAGACACCGAAAAAAATTCAAACTGGCACAATTTTCGAAAATTCAGAGTTATCCGTGAATATCGGACCTATGCCATGATAATAAGTGTATTTTACTCTATTCATACAAGAAATTTAAAGAAAAAATTTGGAGCCTTTTTTGAGAAAAGTTTGAAAATGTCGGGGGGGGGGGCTTCATGTAAAGTATCCCCCAAATTTTGATGAATCTTTTTCAAAATCTCAAAGCTTCGACTAGAACCAGATCTATCGGGGAATATCCATTTTGGAAGAAATCATACGTATGGTTTAGGCGCTAGCAGTGTTCACAGACGGACAGACGACAGACAGACGGACGTTTTCCTTTCAATTGGTTTTTCGATATCAAGGACTCACAAAAGAGGGTTTCTGGCTACACCACGTGGTAGGGGATTTTTTTCTTAATTTAGCAACTGGTTTTATCCACTTTTTCGTTATCACGGCCCATCAATTAATTTTTTTCGTCCGAAAATTGGCCATTTTTTTCGTGCAGCATTACATAACTTTCCCTATACTACGTATATCACACGTACGTATACGGGAAGTAAAAAAGAAAATCTGCTTCTCGTCTGAGTTTATCCTTTCCAATGCAAAATTGTCCAATCTGGAGTTACGATGCATGCTCATTAGCATGACGCTTTGCAACATTTTGCGAAGTGTGGAAGTCAAACGGTAGCCTCGGAAGGCCGCGCGCCTCTCTGGGAGCCGCTGCCGGTCTCCGGGTCGAAGCAGGGAGTAGTAGGGAGCGGGGCGCGGTGCGGGACGCGTCGGAGGGCGGGCAAGGGGGCGGGGCGGCTCTCGCGGTGGTACAATTAGCCGGACAGATCGATCCCGCGTCCTCCGCCGGCGGCCTGGCAGACGCCTCCGCGCGCCGCCGCGCCGGGCCCTTTGTGGGCGCCCCGGCCCAGGCCCAGGCCCCGGCCCGCCACGCGGCGATGGAGCTGCGACTGTGGGGACGGCGCTTGCGGGGATGGGTGAGCGATGGTGATACGGGGCATGATGATGCTGTTGGCGACGGTGCTGTTGGTGACGGTGCTGTTGGTGACGGTGCTGTTGGTGACGGTGATGTTGGTGACGGTGATGTTGGGGGCGGTGATGTTGGGGGCGGTGATGTTGGTGACGGTAGTGGTGGTGACGGTAATTTTGGTGGCGGTGATGATTATGACGGTAGTGCTGGTGACGGTAGTGTTGGTGGCGGTAATGTTGGTGACGGTGATGTTGGGTGTCGTGATGTTGGTGACGGTAATGTTGGGGTGGTGATGTTGGGTACCGTGATGTTGGTGATGGTGATGTTGGTAACGGGTAACGGGGATGTTGGTGGCGGTAATGTTGGTGACGGTAATGTTGGAGGCGGTGATGTTGAGAACGGAGAAGGGAATGATGATGCTGATGGAGTAGTAGTGATGGGTGATTGGGAGACGATGGATGCAACGTCAAAGGCGATTAAAGCGATAACGGACGCGAAGGTGGCTGTATTGATGCTGCAGATTGTGGTGGTGATAATGTGGGGTAGGGCGGCAGTGGTCATGAGGACAGGAGCGCTCGCGGAGGTGGCTATAGTGACAGTGCAGATGACAAAGCTGGAGATGGTTTCGGTCGGAGTGGTTATGGTGATGGCTGAATCGACAAAGGCGGTGGAAGTGGAAAAGAACACGGAGGCGGCTGTGTAGTGACGGCCGTGGCGGCGATAGGGTGGTGGTGTGTGCGCGGTGGTTGCGGTGAGGTGGTTGGAGGTGCGGCAGGGGCAATGGTGGGTGTGACGGGGAGAGGGCAGCGCTGAAGGCTGACTGAGGCGCAGGGGAACTGAGCACCAGCACGAAGAGCGAGGAAGCTGTCGTGGCTTGGCGTTGAGGGAAGGGTTAGCAGTAATAATCACGATAAGACAACGACGATAATCACGACGAGACAACGCGAGAGTGGTTCAGAAAAGTTGGGTGCGTAATGCAGGAGAAACGTTATTGGAATAAAATAGAGAAAATTTGTTGTTTAGAATAACCACATTCTTTATGAAATTGTCGTATGGTTATCGTCGGTCTGCATTTACTAAACTAAATTACTACTCGCTAAACAGTAACAAGTTGGGTTATCCAAACCATTTGCACTCCATTTGCCAAAACAAGGATAACGAGATCAACTGGCTTATATCGCTGCTATATATTAGGCTGAATCGACGAAATACATTTCAATGGCTTAGGAAAAAACGTTAGTTTTCAATGTAAAAATATCTGCAATCAAAGAAACGATTTTAAAATAGGTTTAAGGGTGCTACAATCCGCATAAACAGCCAGTTTTTCGCCCTTTAGAGCAACATTTTAGAAATCGAGGACTATATACATTATTATTTAATGATATTTTTTCCACGACGTTTTAGTCTGAGATGGTGCCCCATATATTCGATGACAGTGTTCTGATGACAAGACAGGCTGGGAATGCTCGTTAATAAGATAACTCTTCAGTTTGGGCGGTTGTTTGGCAGCGGGAAAATGTGAGTTTTAGCTGCCGCCGCTGCTAACCTGCTATTCGACCGGACCGGCGCTCGTGTAAAGGCAGAAGAGACAAGGCGAGACAGCAGGGGAGGACATTGGAGGAAACGAGCTTGGAAGTGCAAGGAAGGGCTGGGCGGAACGGGGCAGGGCTTGGGAAACGGTGGCAAAGGCTGCGGCGGGTTTCGGAACTTACTTCCACCCTCCCAGACCCTAAGACAAGTAAGAGTATGTTGTTAATACGTGTATCTATGAAAAAAATACAAAAACAATAATTTTTAAATAATTAACTACGATATTAATGGTATTTTTGTTTCTTCATAAAATACAAGGTTTATGACATATTAATGTATAATTAGATCTACTTTTCATAGGATGAAAAGCGCTCATCCATGTGATAACTCTTCTATTTATCGGGCGAGGGTTGATTGGAGCGGAGGAAGGCGGAGACTAAGGCAAGGCAAGGTGGTGGCGAGAAAGGAAGGGTGGGGAAGGAAGGATATGGGAGGGGACGGGCATGGAAGTGCAAGGAAGGGTCGGGAGGAGCGGGGTGGGGCGGGGCGAACGGGGGCGAAGGCTGTGCCAGGGTTTTGGAACTTACTTCCGCACTCCCAGACCGTAAGACAAATAGGAATATGTTTTTAAGGTAATTAACTACGATTTGTTTCCTCACAAAAATACAAGATTTATGGCATATTAATGTGTAATTAGATCTACTTTTCATAGGGTGAGAATCGCTCGTCAACAAGGAAACTCTTCAGTTTGGGTAGTTCTTTGGCAGCGGGAAAATATTAGATTTAGCTTCCTTCGCCGCTAACCTTCAGTTCGGCGAGGTAAGGAGAACACTAAGGCAAGGGAAGATGGTGGAGAGACGGGAAGGGCGGGGAATGGAGGATACGGGAGGGCCGGGGGAGCGGGGTGTGGCGGGGCGAAGGCGCTGCGGCGGGGTTTCGGAACTTCCTTCGGTGCCAGCCGACCGACCGACCGGCTGGCAGGCAGGTTGTGCCGCGAAATTCGGCAGGGACTTAACTCCGCCCTAATTGCGGAACCACATCAAAGGAAGCGCCGCGAGGCGGCGACGGGGGCGGGGGGAGGGAAGCGTCGCGACGGTAGCGTCGCGGCGACGCCAACTATCCGAAACCAATCCTAGAGCGCTCTAGTTGCCAGATAAACAAGCGCTCTTGGGAGGCCCGTTGGCGGCGGGGCGACGCGACTCAGAGGCAACGCGAGTGGGGGAGGCGGTGGCGGCCTCTAGAACGGAATATTCGGAGAATTACGTCCCCTTGGCGCGATGAGATCTCCTGTTCCTGAGGCTCTTTTTTATAACGAGGTGGATTGATAAGTCTGGTAAATTTCCATGAAAACATGGGAAATTTCATTATCTACCTTGATTGTTGCAAAGAGTGATCCTTGAAATGACTGTTAACATTTACAAACAAATGCAATGCGCAGCTGTTTGTTGGCGTCCATTTTAATTGACTTTGGTCGCAAAGCGCAAAAATGAAGAAAAAAAGAGTTTCGTGTGGTGATAAAACATTTCTACTTACTTAGAAGTGGACTGAAATGCAGATACAATCGTATTACGTAATGATAGTCTGTTTTACGTTTCTTTATAAAAGTTTCCAAAAAATTGTTTGAAAATGTTATATTTTATTTTTATTTAATTCGTACTATGATTTGGAGTTCAAATGTGACTACGTCATCAGATACAGATATAAATTGGTAGGTACAATTGACTGCTATAATATAGTTAAATACAAACATTATTTTACATACAAAGTTTAAAATAAATGAATGAAAGACATAAATAATTCTTTGAATTTTGTTTGTTTCCGTTTCTGCGTTGATTTTGTTCAGTTGCTCGCTTCCCCCAAACGAATAATTTATGAGAGTCTATTTCTGGGTATTTATAAGATCTGTTTTGTTAAGAATTGGAGCAAGTTAACGATCAGATAGTATCTGCCACAATTTGCATGTCAATGTGGCATTTGAAATTGATAGAAATGAACACAGCTTGTTATAATAGCTGTGAATTTCAGCCTAAAACTATGGTTAAGTTAACATATTAGTTTTAATGCGGATCTTTCAGTTTTTACTAGTAGTAATTTTCTGGCAAACTAAACAAATAATCTCTATCTGGAGTATATAAGACGGACGGAAGGGGGCATTCTTACAATTGGGGCGTACTTTAGTGTATACGACTGTACACTGGACTGTTAGAGCGGCCATGATGGTCATTTTCTGTAGTATAAGGACATACTCGTTAATGGTATTAGTGTAGTGTTGTGCAAAACAGGTGAGACCAACTTTTACATTCCAAGAGCTAGTTTGTTTTTACTTATGGGATCAGATAAGATGTAAAACTCAAGAACTTCTATATCTTATGATATTAGATGGAATTACTTATACGATACTCTTTAAGATATAACTACAACTAAATTAAGTAATGCTCTACACAAATTTTCAAGTCACATTTTCGAGCACAGATCTTTATCTACAACACATCTCTTGGACAAGAGGGCTATAGGTGTTGTGGGCACACTTGATGATACTAAAGCTCGCGAAGAGTCATTTCACACATATTTTGGAAATATGGAGAGATCTATTAGCACACTTCTAGAGAGTTCAATGAATGAAAATTAATTCAGCTATGCCAATGGCATCTGCTTTTAAAGAATAATGTGCAAGAACACGCAAGTGACCCAATGCGGTACATATTGCCCTCTCCTGGTAGTAAAGGATGAAATGTTCAGTTAATATTTGTAAGTAAAAATAGCTGAAAATGGCTTTATGAAAATCCGAAACATCGACAGTCTTAACCCTTAAGTGGACGCGTTGGCGCACTGCGTGCGCCATCTCCGGATGTTGTTGCGCCATTTCCGATAGATGAGTCGACATTCGTTATCACTTCGTGTTACCTTTCAGTGTAGTTTTTGGCTTCCCGTGCGTGAAGTTTCCTTGTCCTCACTCAATCCTGGATTGAATTGTTGGTGGATCAGTCATCGACGGACCATCTGTCGCATACTGTGCGCCGCGAGTAGAGTTATGTAGAGTCTCAAATTATCCTTATGTTATGAACTTTGATTTCTCCACGTTGATGGAAAAAATCCTTTTATACTCACTGTACGCAAACTAGTAAATTCAAATAGCATTATTTTGAGAAACAATAACTTTTTGTTCGGATGATTTTTGAAGGGCGATTTTGAGAGTGAAACCTGTCGCATTACAAAACTTCATGTCACGTCTCATGTCATGAAAAGTGAGACATCACTTTTCCTCTTCGCACAGAATGTTTTCTATATTTATTTGGTTAGACTACAAATCAACGTATCTACCAAAGAGATCACAAACTCCCTAATCCAAACGTGTTCCCTCGCTGTGCCCGAGAGGCTGTCCTTCCCTGTGGAGAGGGCGACTTCCAGCGCAGCGGAGCCGCCCGGGACCGCCCCCGCAGTAACTTGCTCGCTTTCGCCCTCTGCCGGCAGAAAAATTCCGCGCCGGACAGCTGGGACAGGCTCGTAATTACGCGTCACCACCCAAGGATAAAATGACCTTATTTAAAAGAATAAACCCTACAAGCGCAGTCCTCCCTTTTAAAGAATTTTACAATTTCCGGTGCTTTCTACCACTTTCGCTTTATAATACAAAACGCGCGGACGGAGACTCGCGGGGACCGGAGGGGGACACGGGGACAAGGGGACAAGACGCGCGCGCGCGAGTCGGCGGTTCCTGGGCAGAGGAGGGGCCGCTCTCTCTCCACTTTATTCTCCGCGCCTTTCAACTCGGCCCAGCCGGCTTTTTGGAAGGGGGCTCTAAACTTGAAAGTTACTCGCGGGAGTCCGCGAGCGCCTGGGAAACGGAACAAAAGTTCCGTCTTCTTCTGGCGTCGCGCGCCTACGGTGGCCGCCGCCGTCTCCGCCCCCCAGCCGCGCCCGCGGCGAGTGTCTCGCCGCCGCCCCACCCTCCGTCGCTTCTGCCGCCCCCGCCGCCCCCGATGCCACGCCCCCGCCGCTCCGCCACCCCCCGTTCCCACTGCCACCGCCGTCCCCGCCACCCCCGCCATCCCTGCCACCCGGCCCCCCGACGCCACTGCCACCCCCGCCGCCCCCAACGCCTCCGGCCACGCCCCCGGCGAGTACCACACTGCCGCCGCCGTCTCCGCCCCCCAATCACGCCCCCGGCGAATGTCCCGCCGCCGCCCCCGCCACCGCCCACTGTCGCTCCCCCTCCCGCCACCACCTCCTCCGCCTCCGCACCTGTTGTCGCCCACGCCGCCCCACCACCCCCACCGTCCCTGCTACCCCCGCCGCCCCCTTCGACCCCGCCGACCCCGCCATCCCCGCCATCTCCGCCTACCCAGCCGCCACTGCCCCCCCGCCCCCCCCAACGCCTCCGGCCCCGCCCCCGCGCGAGTGTCACACTGCCGCCGCCGCCGCCGCCGCCGGGCGCGCTGTGTGCAAACATCACGCCACCTCCAGATGACGGCGCTCCTGCACCCGGCGCTTCCGGGCTCGCGGGGCCGGGGCCTTGTGGGAGGGACGTCTCCTCAGCGCGGCGCTGCCTCGCGCCAACTCTTCTTTCTGACTGCTCTGAATTTCAGTTTAGTAGTAACTTTAAAGAAGCCTCTACCACAATATATTTTTTTCAAAAACGGCTCCAATTATTATCTTTATTTTGTCCCTGATTTCCATTGAATGGCCCCCTAGGACATTTTAATTTTTTCCGAAACCCGCTCGTGGGCCTTTGGGGAGGCTACGAGGTGCCTCGTGGCGCCGCGACGCCTGAGAATGGCTCTCCTGACCAAGTCTCTTGATCGCGGCGCTCCCGGGATCCAACCCTTCTGTCTGTCTGCTCTTCGGAGATTTTCACTTTTGGTAACTATACAAGAAGCCCCTGTGACATTCCATTTTTTAAATTCAGTATTGAGGAGATATCACACATAAACTATATCACAATATCAGTGTCAATATAAGGTATACACAGCTTTTCACTCGTTTCGGGATTAATTTATCCCATCATCTGTGGATCTACCACGATGTAAATTATCAAAAAATGATAACATGAATAAACACAAAAAATAGAAATGAACACTGTACAAATTTTGTGAATAGAATACTTACCCCATAATCAATTCTGGATTATTACTTCTTTGCTGCCACCTCGTAATTTTTTTTCGGAAAGGCTCTGATTATTTTCTTTGATTTTATCTGGGGCAAGGCAAATTTTTTGCAAAAAAAGGCAAAAGTTTGTAAATGTGTCTGTGAATCAATTTAAAAAAATCAATAAAAAAAATATATTGTGAAAATACAAAATATTCATTTTTCAGCGTTTTCCTACAACTACATGTCTGAAGATAGAGATTACAAACATTTCGCAAACATTTAAATAATCGTAACTAAAGGCTGACGGGTTATTAGGATTGACGCTGACATATATTAGGTAACGGTTTCCAATAATATGAGAGAGTATTTTCCGTCATAGCTCACAACTAGTTTAGTATTGTAATACTGTAATGTAAATAGGCGTAGAATTTTACTTTAATTTATGTTCAATTTTTTGCAGATTTTAAACGCCATTTTTACTTCTCCTTATTACCCCAATGTCAGTATTCTCTCATGCCATTCTCTTGTAATTGTCATCTGTACATCTACCAGCTTCCGTCTCTTTTCAAAGCGTTCTTCATGAGACGGGGTTGGGGAGACCAGTTGAAGTTTGGGGTCGTGAACGTCTTCCCTTGAAATTAGTGGAGTTATAAAGAAATCAAGAAGTTTTGTAATTGAAACCTCCGCAAATTGAATGGAATAAATATTAAAGTTCAGCACCGCCGTTTCAACATTCACCCTCTTGCGGTCAAATTGAACGAGATTCCCTGTTCGCAAAGCTCTTTATTTCCAATACGCTGGTTCCCCTAGCGAAATAACACGCAAATGGTTTTGAAATGACTTGTTTCACGGAAATTCTCGTACTGCTTTACCGATTGCTCGCAAATGTTCTGTATTCGAGTTTTCCTCTCTCTTTTGTAATATTCTCTACACATTCATCACGGGGACTAATAGGCAATACCATCAGTAGTGATGAATCTTCGATTCAATAATAAGTTTTTAACGAATAAAAAATGAGACTTTACAGTGTGTGAAAGATTTTACGATCCAATTTTAGAACAAAAAATTAAATGTTGATATTATTTTTGAAAAAATTATGAGTTTAATACCAACATATGACTAATGAAGAGTTTCATATCCTATCATTTAAGCAGAAACATTGTGCGATTGTGTCCTGGAAACGTTTTGAAGTTTCTCATTTACATGGTAAAGTAATATTATTGGTTTCTTATTGTAAACGTTCATATTTTTTTAATAACTCAAGGATTGATAAATCATATGATACGGTTATCTCCATTGTAGCTTTACTGAGAAGACCCTTACAAGTTGAAGTATGGACGCTTTGCGCTTTGTCATTCGAGATGACAGGGTTTAGAGATGGATGCGATTACTTTGCTTTTTGAAAACCAAGGATCGGCTATTTGATATGACACAAGATATTGGCTTTCATCGGCTTACGAAGTGGTGTAGGAACATTTTCCTCCGTAAATAATTTTTTTGCGTCCTAAGTATAAAAAAAGTGAAAACTTTGTTATTAATTGAACATATTTTATTTTATTTGGAAGAAGAATTCTCTTTAATTAAACTGTATATAATAAGCTCAATCACCACTTCAGAAGATCAGTAGTCTCGCGGGTTCAGTTGTTACAGAAACAGAGCCAATCCGTGAGACCTCAGTTTGATTCTTGATGATGCGACTTGTGTTGGTAATAATTTTATTAATATTCTAAATACTTTTAGTTCTTCAACTTAATCACTCTAAAAAATCAATTTTTACTCATTAATGGACGTTACATTTCCAAAAACATTTCTTACTTCATTTTTATTTCAATTTCTTTCTTCAAAAATTCAAATGTTATCATTTATTGATGAACGTCTTTCTCGTCACATGAGCATGTGAGTTCCAGAACTGTAACTATTCATCCGAGTTCATTTTATTGCCCGCGGAAGAAGTAATTTGCTTATTCACTTGAGTGAATTTCCAACCGGGAAACGTGTATTGAACGGTTTGGGTACATTCAAAGATCGATAGGACGTACTCGGACGTTCCCCTCTGCGAACATCAAAGGATAAAAAGAGAGACCTGAGAGCTGGGATCTCAGTTCCTGGAACTTTTTCCAAAGTGGCATTTCGTCCCCTACTCGCTTTATTATGTGAGAACTTTTGAGAAGATGCTCCGGGCTGCACGACCTAGTTGGATCTCTTATCAAAGACCAGGCGTCTTTGTCTGAAATTGCCAAATGTTGTTACAACTTTTAACGATGTGTGCTTACGAAACAGCAAATGAGTATGTAGAATCAACCAAACAAGAAATGTGAAAGGTTTCTGAGAATCAGTAAACCACCTTTTGCACGGTGCATGGTAATGAACGGTAGAATTTGTGTGTGAACTAATGATGCATATAAGAATACAAGGAGCATACAAGAATACGACCAATAGCTTAAACCATTCGGTTTAAAATACTACTACGACACCAGTAAAGATATATGATATGGTATTTAACTATTTCTCATTTTTTGTCTTAATAATCCTCTTGCGTGAAATATACATCTTGGGTTTATTTTTGAAAACATTGAGTTTTGATAGAAAACTGGGGAAACATGCAACAAAACCAGGATAAGATTTATATTCAAATAATTAGCCGCAAACATGACATTTCCAGTCATACTAACATATTTTCAATTAAATGATTGGCAATTATGGAATAATGAAACTAATTTAATAGTGTTGTGAGAAATGTCTATCACGTCAGAATCACTAAATAATGAAATCATCAATTCCTTATGCGGGTTTCCATTGTATCTAACTAACTTACCATCTTCTTACCTTCTAACTGGGCAACATTTTTCAATGATCGCCAAAAGCGTAAAATCGTGTTCTCATTTTTACTTTCCCGTATACATACGTATATACGGAGTAATATACGTAATATATGGAACGTTATGTAATGCTGCGAGAAAAATGGGGAATTTTTGTCAGAAAAAAATTCGTTGCTGCGCTGTGATAACGAAAAGGTGGATAAATCCAGTTGCTAAACTAATAAACAAAATCCCATAACACGCGGTGTAGCCACAATTCCTGTTTTGTGAGTCCTTGACACCGAAAAACAATTGGAAGCAAAACGTCCTTCCGTCTGTCCGTCCGTCCGTCCGTCCGTCCGTCCGGTGTGTGTGAACAACACTAGTGCCTTAAATTTCGCATTTTTAGTAGCGCTAAAACGCCGTTTTCTTAAAAACGGCTCCAAATTTTTCAAAGAAAATTGCCATTTAGAACGAGGTTTTATTGTTATTTAATATTCTAAAATTAATGTTTTCTTTCTTCCATTAGGAAACCGAAAAATTTAGAAAATATAAAAATATGTACTTTGGGCGGCGATATATGGCAGGTGGTACGAGTATATGCCAATTACGAATAGCTAGCGCAGATCCAAAGAAATAGGAAACTAATATGGAAAAGTCTGTGCAATTATGTAGCGCCACTAGTTATATTATGGAAGAGTTTTTTGTCGTTCTTAATAGTACTAATTTATCCGTGCCCACAACCTTTGAACAGATAATTATCTACTTCAAAACTAAAGGTTTTTATGCGAGTGTCACCTGGAGATGGTACTGGACGTCGCTGAGCGAAAATGAAATGACAGAAGTGAGTTACAAGCGTCTACATCCTGTGTGTGAAATTAACTTTAATAATAATTGGTTATTTTTACTCATGAAAATAAGAAACAACAGATGTAGTTGAATTAAAGTGCAGGAAATAAATACTTTTTTACATTAATATGTGGTACGAAATTTATACCAAATCTGTAAATGATGTGTTACTTTGCTGTGGCGAGCCACCATTACTCCACACCGAAGGTTAGCGGCGTGCATCGGCAAGCATAACATCTCGGCGGCACAACCTCCACAACGTGCTGCCGCATGCAAGCGAGGGTCAATATATACGGGCCCCGCGGAGCAGACGGGACCAGGCGAGCAGACGAGACTATTCGAGACAGACGGGACTATGCGAGGCAGACGGGACTATGCGAGGCAGACGGGACTATGCGAGGCAGACGGGACCATGCGGAGCAGACGGGATCATGCGAGCAGACGGGATCATGCGAGCAGACGGGACTATGCGAGCAGACGGGACTATGCGAGCTGACGGGACTATGCGAGGCAGACGGGACTATCCGAGGCAGACGGGACTATCCGAGGCAGACGGGACTATGCGGAGCAGACGGGATCTTGCGAGCAGACGGGACTATGCGAGCAGACGGGACTATGCGAGGCAGACGGGACTATGCGAGGCAGACGGGACTATGCGAGACAGACGGGACTATGCGAGTCAGACGGGACTATGCGAGCAGACGGGACTATGCGAGTCAGACGGGACTATGCGAGTCAGACGGGACTATGCGAGCAGACGGGACTATGCGAGGCAGACGGGACTATCCGAGGCAGACGGGACTATGCGAGGCAGACGGGACCATGCGGAGCAGACGGGATCTTGCGAGCAGACGGGACTATGCGAGCAGACGGGACTATGCGAGGCAGACGGGACTATGCGAGGCAGACGGGACTATGCGAGGCAGACGGGACTATGCGAGGCAGACGGGACTATGCGAGGCAGACGGGACTATGCGAGGCAGACGGGACTATGCGAGGCAGACGGGACTATGCGAGGCAGACGGGACTATGCGAGGCAGACGGGACTATGCGAGGCAGACGGGACTATGCGAGGCAGACGGGACTATGCGAGGCAGACGGGACTATGCGAGGCAGACGGGACTATGCGAGGCAGACGGGACTATGCGAGGCAGACGGGACTATGCGAGGCAGACGGGACTATGCGAGGCAGACGGGACTATGCGAGGCAGACGGGACTATGCGAGGCAGACGGGACTATGCGAGGCAGACGGGACTATGCGAGGCAGACGGGACTATGCGAGGCAGACGGGACTATGCGGACCAGGCGAGTCCCAGAAGCGACAGGCTAATCAGAGGCATACGTGAGAACTGTGAACGACCTGCACCAGGACACCAAGAACGCTCTTTCATGATGACTCGTTCGCAAAATACCGCCGCCGCTGCTGTCGTCTTCGCTGCGCCTGGACCACGGAGTGATGGGGGTAAGAGGCCGCCACGACTGAGCTCGACTTCCTATACATTCCCTCATCTGACTTATCGTTCCCCCCCTCTCTCTCTCTCTCTTCATGTAACCGTAATAAATGGTGCATTGTTTGGAACAGGACTTGTTTTTGAGGAAACTGCCCTCCCTTCCCCCACCTCAATAAAATCCTCCAGTTCAACCACAGTACTCCAAAGTGACGCGCTGCCTAAGGAATACGCTGAAGTCAGTCAGCTCCTAGGGTGGCACGTCACATTGCACACGACTCTTTGGCGTGGCGTGAAGTGACACATATCTCTTTGGCATTGGTGACAAGGACTATGTATTCTCTGAGAACAATCTATTCTAATGTGTTTACTTGAGAATATCTTCTTACTTCCGTTTGCACTCGACCATTGAACCCCCTTCAACAGCGGAAGACGTCTGAGTTTCTTCTTTTTTTCTGAGTCTTCTGCCCTTCCACATACCACATTAAATACCACATACATGCCACAGTAAACTTGGACAAACATCCTGCGAAAGTCGCGGTACAAGTATTCAGTGGCATCTAGACCGTGCTTCACTACAAGCCAAGCATTATGTTTGATTTGGGTTTACAGAAAGTACATCTTTTATAGTGTCCTCATCATTATCTCCTATACCAGATTATAAACGAAAGTAGCTTTCTTATTCAACTCACCATGTTTGAGATTCAGTTGTGTTTTTCTTCTTTCTACATTTCCTGGCGGAAGAGTTTGATATCATTGCTTTTTTCTAAACTGTTTCTTTGCATGCTACATCTGGTTGACAAGAAACGTTTACTGTGCCGTATTTATCTTTCGTGTCGTGAGTTTTAACAACTGAGTTCAGAGTTCGCCGGGCTGACGATTAATTTCCCTTTCAGTTGCATCACTGCTTTCATCTTCAGACATCAACAGAGTAGTATCAAGAGATATCAAAAGAAAATTAACGTATTGATTCTCATACTGATTCTAAATTCTCATTCACTTCTCGGCTGCAAACGATAAACATAAAACGCGTAACATCCCGGATTTGCGGCCAGTAAAATCAGTCATCAGCAATTATTAAATTATTATTACTATGAATTATTTGTAATTTTAAAATTGCAGAAAACATGTTATTGTCTATTTGTACTTCCCTTTTCCTTCCAATACTTGTGGAAGGAAAAAGCAGAAGTGCACTAAGCGCCAAAATTACTGCCCGACATCTTGAATATATAAAACCAACAAACCCCCAGTAGCAGTGGTACAAACGATTCTACATCATTACGTTCAAGAAAAACCAGTAACACAAGCTTGGTGACACCAACTTCTTCAAATTTGTAAATAACTATTTACAAAAAATGATGAAAGATGCGTCATCTGTTGGAAATGCCGAGTTCTACTTAGTACCTTTTACTTCTCAGATGAGAATTTATTTCTCTTTTTGCTGAACCTGCGTCTCATGCCCAGGAATCAGTTAGGAATCTGCCTACCGCGATAACCACCGCTCGCCCGGAAACAATTTCCAGTTAAGAGTTCCCTTGGGTCCATAAGCCAACTGGTTGAGCCCATCTGCCACAACCCTGTGCGTCTCTAAGCCGATTGCGTAATTCACCCGGCAACGTATGGATAGGGTAAAGACGTAACAAATCCTTCAGCCGATTACACACATATAATACCAGAAGCCTGTTCGTCTCTGCCATATAGGTTGTAGACTGGCTATATATGTAATTTGTTTCCTGCTGGGTCTCTCAGACCGAACCCATCCGATCGTGTTCGTATTTTTAGAATTATTAATTATTACTATACAGATAATTATATTATTTTTATGTAGTGTTACAGATAACTGAAGTCAAATTCAACTGTAATTTCATAAATGGGTCAAACTTTTCAGTGGAATGATCAGGACGGAATTACGGGCGCTTCATTGTACTCCGTAAATTTACCAAATATTTTTATAAGAATAAAAAATGCATGATATATTAACAATTCTTTTCTTTTATATCAAACTAATATAATAAAGTCTTCTAACAATGATATAAACAAACTATTCGCCGTGTTATTATTGTTTATAATCCAGGTCTCTCAGACCCAGCCCATCCGTTCGCGTTACATTTTTTAACCCATCCGTCACCGGCTTAACACTATTTTTGTCTTCTTGATTTTATTTTCTGTCTCATGTGGCAGAGTTTGAAAACGCGCACGAGTCACCCGAATCCGAGGAATCTGTGGATTTTTTTGATTCACAAGTTTTGCAATTTAGTACCGTTTCTTTTTATAACAGTATTATTTTCACATTTCGTTCAAATGCCCACACTTTTATTACTTTCTAAGCAAACAGTACAGGCTTAAACAAACTTTTCCTCCTTTTCTTTACAAACGAAATACACGTGTCCCCAGGCCGATCACTTTGAAGGAAACCATCATACAGTCTTGTTAAATAATAAACATAATTGGTATTAAATTGTATATTATTTATGTTCTTTACATATGATATTACACAATGTTATTGACTAAATAATTACATACTTCGAACATAAATCAATATTTAAATCAAATTTTCTAAATAAAGGAACGTAAAAGAAAATTCTAGGATTAAAATTTCAAGAAAACAGAGGTATCACCCACACTTAGTAGGCTGTATAAATTTACTTTGCAGAAAATTCAGCCATACATGCGTTTCGGAAAATTTTTCCCATCATCAGTGGCTCTGCAATATTAAAAATTGATTTAATAAATTAGAACATTAATAACTAAGGACGTACATAATATGATTCACCATTAAAATTATTTAAATAGAGTACTTATCCAAGTACCATAGATTAAACACAACATTAAGTATGCATAGTGATCAGTCTTGGGATGCCGCCCTTTTGTGTTTCGTACGAGGTAGGAAGAGATACTGAGGGAAAGTGTGCGAGGAAATAAATTTTGAGAAAGCTAGATATGAGAAAAAATTCCCGAAACACGTGTACGGCTGAATTTTCTGCAAAGTAAATTCATATAGCAGTCTAATTGTGGTTGATACCTCTGTTATCCTGAAATTTTAATCATGGAGTACCACAAGATCTCTGCTACCACTACAGAATTTATTCAAAACTCTAGGCTTTTTCGAGGGGGAGCAGTCATGGGGGCCATGGCCCCCTGCATCCGCCAGTGACGTATCCCTATGACCGGTAGAGATGGCTCTGTGCATCAACTGATGTCACTCCGGTGCCACTGACCGGGAAGTCCTAGGTTCGACTTCCCGACGGTGGCATGATTTTCTAGCTTCAGGTCGAAATCAGTCAGTCTGGACGACAATTCTAGCGCGCGGCTGCTCTGATCGGTCGTTTTCCGTGGTGTCTCCGATCAACACCAGGCGAATGCCGGAGCAGTACCCTAACAAACGGGCCACGGACTGCGCGCGATCTTTTCTTCCTCTTCCTTGTCCTATCCTCTCCTGTTTCACACACACACTTACACTAACATGCACTACGCTACAACACATGCCGGGAGACCGGTCGGGAGCTTACAGCTTGTCCTGGCTTGGGCGGTGCCCCACTGGTGGAAAACGTCTGGTTGGGCACCTCGCTAGTCGACGGTAGGTCGGCGCCAGATCTCGCCATCTAGCGGGGAAAATATCACCGCCAACTCCCGAGAAAAAACACGAACTACACTTACGAGATTAATGACATATGTAGTTGACGCGCCCGGAATCACGAACAATCAAGCAATCAGTATCCCTGGGTCTACGCGTTCGGGTGTAAACAACGCCTGGTTTTCCCACTTTTTCCCCTCTCCTCCCTGGTGCACTTGGTCCTTATTTCGGGGGCGTGCTGGGGCGCATGCGCGGCGGCGCCGGCGGAGGGCGCTGATCACGCGCGCGCCAATTCGCGACGTGCGCCGCATGCCGCCCGGGCGACGCCGCCGCCGCCGGCGCCGCGACGCCCGCCGAATAACGCGTCGGAATTAAATTATTTTTCGTGCGGCTGCGCGGCGCGGCGCGGCGCGGGGCGGGCGACGCGTCGATGCGATGAAGGCCTGGGACGGGCGGCGGGGAGCGAGGCGGGGAGGCGTTGGAGAGCGAACGGAGCGCCGGAGCACGGGTGGGCGCGCAGAGATGACTTGGGAAGATGGTGTGTGGTGGTGGTGGTGGTGTGTGCTGGCAGATGGGCGTGTCGTTGTGGAATATTGGTTGGATGGGTTGGTTTTCGGTTTGGGTAATAATAATAATAATAATAATAATAATAATAATAATAATAATAATAATAATAATAATAACGACATTATGATAAAGCGGTTCTCAAAATTTCCCAAGATGATAAATACCGCATTTGCCAGGAGCAAGTAGAAACCATTGATCATATTGTCTCAGCTTGTCCAATCCTAGCAAAGACCGAATACCTGAAAAGACATGACAGGGTGTGTAGCTACCTCCACTGGCAGATCTGTACCGCCCTGGAAGTTCCAAACACATGCCTCAAGTGGTACGAACACTCACCAAAACCGGTGACGTCTGTTGGACTGTGTACGATATTGTACGATCAACAAATTCAAACTGATCGCACGATAGCGGCAAACAAACCGGATATAGTTATCCGGGATTTGGCGAAAAAATCGTGTTTACTTATCGATGTTGCTGTACCTTGCGATCAAAACGTCGTTACCAAGGAGGCAGAGAAACGTCTTAAATACAAGAGTTTGGAAATAGAGATCAGCCGAATGTGGGGCGTAAAGGCACAGGTCGTCCCGATAGTTATCGGAGCTCTGGGATTTGTTCCGCAAAATTTGAGTAAGAACTTGTCTAAACTCTCTGGTAATTCAAAAGACTGGGAAGTGCAAGAAATTGCTTTATTTGGAACAGCCCACATTTTGCGTCAAGTATTGTAGAGGCACTGATAGCCACCGGATCTGCTCCTTAGGTAGCTGGTTGCAACCTGGAGTAGATCTTATATTCAGCCGACTCAAAACATCTTTAGTCGTGATGTAATGGGAAAATAATAATAATAATAATAATAATAATCATCATCATCATCATCATTTTAAAGAAATTGTGGAGAGACAAACCACTCCACGGACAGTATTTCAAACGAATGGATAGAGCACAGATCAATAAAGATCAATAATTTATGTGACTTTAAAAGGGGAATAATGACGCCAGACTCGGAAGGCACTTGTAACTTGTAATAGCTGCCCAAGGTCACGCCTTGAAAACACGACATTATGATAAAGCGGTTCTCAAAATTTCACAAGATTATAAATTACGCATTTGCCAGGAACACGTATAAATAATTGATCATATTGTCTTAGCTTGTCCAATCCTAGCAAAGACCGAATACTTGAAAAGACATGACAGGGTGTGTAGCTACCTCCACTGGCAATCTGTACCGCCCTCGAAGTTCCAAACACATGCTCCAAGTGGTAAGAGCACTTCACCAAAACCGGCGACGTCTGTTGGATATTGTACAATATTGAATGACCAACAAATCCAAACGGATCGTATGATAGCGGCAAACAAACCCGATATAGTTATCTGGGATTTGCAAAAAAAATATAGTGTCTGCTTGTTGATGTTGCTGTATCTTGAGATCGAAACGTCGTTACCAAGGAGACAGAGAAATGTCTTAAATACAGGAGTTTGGAAATCGAGATCAGCCGAATGTGGGGCGTAAAAGCACAGTTCGTACCGATTGTTATCGGAACTCTGGGATTTGTTCCGCAAAATTTGAGTAAGAACTTGGCTAAACTTCCAGGTAATTCAAAAAACTGGGATGTGCAAGAAATTGCATTATTTGGAACAACTCACATTTTGCGCAAAGTATTTTAGAGGCCCTGACACTCTCTACGATTTGCTCCTTAGGTATCTGGTTTCAACCTGGAGTAGATTTTATTTTGAGTCGACTCATAACATCTTTAGTTGTGATGTAGTAGAATAATAATAATAATAATAATAATAATAATAATAATAATAATAATAAAATTACTTTTATTGATATGGCGAGGCTCGGGCTATCAGGCTCGCTCTTCCGCCTAACCACATTAGGTTTTGGTTTCGACAGGGTTTTTGGTTTGAGTAGGGTTTTAGGTTTGGCAGTTTGTTGCTTGGGTTGTTGGCTAAATGATTTGTTTGGGTAAATGAAGAGTTTGTTGGGAAGTGTGTTTCTCTGGTTTCAAGATATTATCAACCCTGGACCCTCGCGCCAGATAAAGGGTTAACAAGGGCATTAAAACAAGTAAATTTGAAAAGTTCTTTTGATAATTTACAATTGATTATTACTACCATTCTGATAAATTAATCACGCTTATTTAGTAAAATCAGGCTAATTGACGGTCAGGAGCTACATACCTAAAATATGAGTAATGTTTTATCACATCGTCAGCAATTACTAGTTTTACTAATTTTTTTTTGTTCAGTGAATGAAACACAGTGGAGGTACCCTCTCTAATATAGATATTCGTGTAGTAATCGTAACATGTATTTCCAGATATAATCAAGAAATCCCAAAGATTGTGTTAGTTGACTACCATAAATTTGCCTACCAATTTTGAAACCGGTCCCTTCTAACACTATTATGCAGCAATTTAAGTCAAAATTCTCCACAGTATTTCCTCAGACTTGTAATAGTCTGACTTGCAGCTAGGGAAAATACCTTTAGGAGTGCCTAATTTTTCCCTTGTCACTGTGAAAATAAAACGAAATAAATAAGATTAGAATATATTCTCATTTCCTATCTATGACATTATCTTGTTATTCCTATGAAAATTACAAATATTTTCACTATCAGGAAAATCATTTCAGATAGAATACGTTTTAAACTGCTTCAATCGTCATCACATTATTAAAATATAATACAACTATTATTTCATATCACTTGAAACGCAACTATTTGGTGCCGTGACTTTCTTCTAAGGCGGCCGAAATATGCGGAAGCGGAATATAGTGATCGTACTACATCATCTTGCGCTGTGCTGCACGGTAATCACACAATATCAATAAGTCTTTGTGTTCATTGATAAACGCTTAGTAACATTAAGATGTTTCCCAGAGCACTGTGCGAGAAGTAATTTAAAAACGCAATTGAATTGCATTCACGCAATTCAAAATGGAGCCAGCCAAATATTGCGCGCCTAGAAAGTCGACCCACAGTTGAACCTTGCTGGTGAAAGAACTTGCAACTGAAAACGTAAATTGCGAACTCACCACAACCGTAATAGATGCTAGATGTGTTGCCCCCTTCACTTATTTCCCGGTGATCTGATTGTTGCCAACATAAATGCAATTTTAATTGGAGACCTTAATTCGGCTCTGTGCGGAGACACTTCCCTGGCGCACTGTACTTAGCTTTATACGAAGGTCGTTTGATGAGTCTGGTAAATTTCTATGAAAGAGCGCGCATGGTTATTAAGCCTGTGCATTGTTAGAAAACACAATTCTTTGTAGGCAGCTGTTTGAATTTTGAAACAAATACGACGCGTAGTTAATTGTTGGCAACCAGCTGAATGCGTGAATGGAAAAAAGAAAGTGCTGTTCCACCAAGACAATGCTCCATCCCACACAGCAGCACTCACAATGGCAAAAGTGCATCAATTAGGATTCGAACTGGTTCATCGTCCACCTTATTCACTGGATTTAGCCCCGAGTGATTTCTTTCTATTCCCCAATTTGAAAATTTTGGCTTGGTGGGCAGACATTTTCACCAAATGAGGAAGTGATTGCTGCTGTAAACGGGTATTTCGCAGAGTTTGGCAATTCCAATTTTTTCGATGGGATGAAAAAATTGGATAACACGCTGGGCAAAGTGTTTAGATAGAGAAGGAGACCACGTTGAAAAATTAGGTAAGATATTTTCATAAAAAGATTTTTCTTCCATTTTTACCAAACTTATCAAATATCCTTCGTAATATATCCTGAATTGGTACACGCTGAATCTGAATCAGTGAAATTGTCACTGATTCAATCAGTGATCCGAAGTCACTGATATCTTCAGTCGAAATGGATAGTTTCGCTGACAATCAGCGAATATGCGAACCTTTTCATAATGACCTGCAGCATTTCACTGGTCATCAATGGTAAAAGTGCCGCGCCACCATCGCTCACTGATCGTTCAGTCGTCTTCACTGATTCAAACAGTGAAGTTTTACTGATTCAATAAGTGTACCCAAGTTTCCACTGATTTGTTCAGTTCAATTCACTGATTGTCAGTGGTAGGGTTATGTCACCATTAGTGAATAGTCACAATCAGTAGTTTTTCACTAATTCAGACTGAGAGATTAAGATCCTATAACTTGAGCATTTGGCACTCGTCGTTTAATGACGCCGCTGTCCGCGGCAATGCGGGCGCTGTCCGCGACCACCCAAGCACGGTTCTAGATGAAGGTTCGAATCGACCCAAGCCATGTGTACACTCTGGCCTGGAATGTACAATGACTTAGCGAACACGGCTAAACCAACATCTGGCATTCAAGAATGAAAAAAAAAAACTTGCTTGCATGTTTCGTTTAGGATGTCTACATCTGCTGAGGAAATAAATATCACAGAGTATTGCAAAAGAAGCAAAATCCCTTTGCGGTCCTTTCACTTTTCCGTCTTCTTCGTCTGGCGGTCCGATGTCCCGCGTCACGAGACTTTCCTTTTTCCTGGTTCTGGTCCTTTGTCCCGTGAGGCGGGACCTATATTTAACTCTGAATTATTTCACTCAGGTAAATGGCACCGGTTTCCTGTACAACTAATTATCTTCAGAAGAGATTAGGCAGTATTTTCTTTCATTGTAGCCAGACTTTGCCCATTTTATGTTGTTTAAAATCAGTTTGCTTACGAGGTTGGAGTTGAACTGATGGTGACATCGAGAAGTAAGTGTTCGAGATTGTCGAAGCTTGAATTGTGTGAATCGGTAAACACATCTGAGAGTTAACAATTTTCAGGAAAGTAAGAATTTGAAAACATTTTCTCAAGATACTCCGATGAGTGTGAAGAAAATGACAGTAATGACAACTCGGACTTCGTTCATACAATGGCAGGCATTATTGGTAATGAGGTGAAGCTCTCCGCACCAAACATTAAGTTACAAAATTATGTATTATGAATTCGGCAAATAGATTAAAATGTTTTGTTTGTAATAATACGAAAAATAATTTGAAACCCGAGTACAGTTTCTTACGGCTTACAGTCCGGCACGCCGGACCTATGCAACCAGCTACCTGGGGATTTAAAGAGTCTGCAACGAGGAAAACGCTGTGTCCCGCCACACGGGACAGAGGACCACAGAGGGCTGCACTAGTCGCGTGACTTTTCTTGACATCTCCCAGCGCGAGGTGCGGGGAGAGGACGTTACTGTCTACGTCACATCAGACGGGTGTTGCCAACTGTAACATTATTAATACTATTCGCGCCTCTTTCGCTGTTAATACAACATTATATTATAGACGATAAAATAGAACAAATAATAAAGTAATTAATAGCAACCACAAGTGAAAATAATTAATGATAATATTGCTTATTAATGACATATGATATTAGTGTATGTACTTAATTTTCATTTTATGAATAATTTGAAAAATCTGAAGAAAAAAAAACAACAACCTGAAAACAGTGGTAGGCAGCCCTGATAATTTTGCCATGCCGTTCCGTGTGAGATCAAGATTTTGGCCAGGCCGTGCCGAGCCGTGCTGGTTTGAGCACTAGGGAGCTCAGACGTCAAGAAAAGTCGCGCGAGTAGTAATGGGTTAATGACGCCGCTGTCCGCGGCCACGCGGGCGGCTGCGGCGCGAGCGGCGATGGCGAAGTCGTCGCGTCCGAAGCAACGCCCCCCCTCCCACCACGCTCCTCGCCACCCCCTCCACTCCACACCGCAGCGCGACCGCAGCTCCACGTGAGGACTCGCGGAATGATTTATGGCAGCAATCCACGTCAGCTTAGCGCCGCTATCCCGAACATTAGCTGCCTAATTGGCAGGCGTGGTCGCGGGCGGGGGAGGCGACGGCGGCGGCGGCGGGGGATTTGTGATTGGGCGTCGTTCCGGCCGCCCCACCGCCCCACTTCGGGCCCCTGTAGAGTTCCCACTGGCGTAATTCTTTTTGCTTATTTATACCGTACCAGCGCTACGCGTTTTTGTGTGAGAAAATAGATTACGTCGAATCTCGACGAAATACCAAGAGGCTGAAATTCCACACAGGTGAAACAACGTTAATTTCACGTGCAGTTGAGTAGAAGCTTGCAACGAGTTGCAACTAAGTGATACAGAAACCACTTAAATGTAGAGGATTAATTGTTGGTAAGGAAGATATGTCACTCAAAATTCTACGGAGTAGAGAGTGTGAGTAACTAGAAGATGGATTTTGACGATCTAAAACATAGCTAAAGATAATCAATAAAATGCTCTTAAAATGTTTTTGAAATGCCTTAAATGAAAGAAAAATGTAAAAAATTTGATCAAAACCAGTTCAGTTACACAACTTAAGGCGCTGGATATGTCACTAATGTAATTTCTTCTTTAGATTCAAGTGAACTTGGCTTGCAGCATTTTGGTTTGGAGTGTCCTTTACCAGGAAATATCTGTCTCTAGTTATCCCTAAATCGGCTTAACAGCCAATGGCGCTGACAGGCGTCACAGGAACCTAATATTACATACACACTATGGCTTACATTGCAATTTCTGAGCAAAGAAATCGAACAGACTACTAAGTAATTCTGTGGAGATCATTTCTTGCATCTAATAAATATAATTCGTAGCAAGTACCATTAAATTGATATTAAAGTTGATGACCTCAGCGAAATTGCTGTAAAAATGACACAAGAAGGTAAAAAATGACTTATTATTTGAAATCGACATTAAATGCATAAAAAATTCCATAAAAACTTACTTTTGTCCTAACATGAAATTAATGTCTACCAAAAAAATTGTATTTGAGTGAAAAAGAAATGATATTTTATTAAATTTTTTCAAATTTAATTAAAAATTTATTACATTTTTAATAATGATTTAAAATTTTATTAAAATTTTATTAAAATTCACCCAATAACTTTAGTTAATTCCAATGGGAAAATGAGAATTTATTTTGACTAAAGGAAGGCGTGTCATGACTAGTAATTTGCATGATTTAGTATTTATTCCCCAATTTCTACACAACTGATAATAATCTAATACAATTGACAATTTGATAATTGAATATAACTGATGAATGGATATAAATTTTGAGATCGATTTGATCTGAATTTTCTTGTTAAGATCGAAATGAGTCTAAATGTTAGCAGAGTTAAGTATATTTGCTAATTTCCTAAATGAAGAATGAAACCAAACACGTTGAAACTCGGTCATCTTATATTTCGTTAGAAACATTTCTGTTTTTCAAAAAATACCACAAGATTATTTTGTTTTTGCTTTAATTTGTTGTCTTTATTTGCATACAGACATGATTTTGGGTGAATTTGTAGTACATTATATAAAGAAATTTATTTAGATTTTGTTGTTCTGAACTTAAAAACTTATTCGGTTATCTTGCAATTTAGATGCTTTCATTAACAAGTTTGTTTTTGGACATTTACATTTACGAAGGGCTATGTCAAAAGTAAACTATCTTATATGCTACGAGATTTACTCTGTATATTAATACATTCCCCAGTACATTTTGTTTCATTTTCATTCCAATTGAAAAATTATTAATCTCGCTCATGATTGTATATTTACATGCATAATTTAGTTAAATTGATATAATATATAAAATATTATATCAATTTTCAATTTGTTAAGGTGTGACACTTAATGTGTTCGAAGTCATTTAAAGAATTTGTCTCAATTTCTGCTTTATCCGCAAATTTAGAGCTCTCAAATCGATTTTGAAGTTGAATATGTGTTTCAGTATATTGACTTTATGTTGGCGAATAACTGAATTAAAAACCATGTTGTGTATTGTATTTTTAATAATTTTCTTCCATCAATTTCGTTTTGTATTCAACAATATTCAACGCACTAACATGAACATATACTGATTTGAATTAATGGATTAATTATTTATATACTGTAAAAACAAAACTTTTCCCGTAATTGGCGTGAAAATATATTGCGATGGTGAATCAATTAATATTAATTTTCAGCAAAATAACGCGCTATTTCGTATATAAATGCTGTGCAGTAACCAAAACCTATAGATATAGTAGGGATAATCCATTTAAAAGTTATTATACAAATATATTCCATAAAATGCCACATTGAAAAACATACTTGCTCTTGCAATTTTAAATAACAGTGAAGAAGAAATCTACACCTTAGACGTGTTATGGTGTTTATTCTAAGCAGAGAGCATTTTGACAAGAGCATTTTTCCTCATTGAAGCGAAAAACATTTTTCATAAACTTTCGTCATACATTTGACCAGAAAAAAGATATTTCTAAAAGAGTATACAATTCTGTAAATTATGTCATTTCTCTGTCAGATATTTCGACATTTGGTCACTTAAAACCCTCTCCCTCTCTTCAACGTGCGGCTGCATTTCATATATCCTAACTGCTTTTCCCGCTTCTGGCTAGGATTTCGTTTTTTCGCGAACCGAGAATCAGAAAAGCCGAATAATTCCTCTCAAGAGTCCGTGTCCCACATTGGGGTCTTTTTATACGCGTTTCACTCCACTCAACCGTTGGAAATTTTGTAATAAACTTTTCATTAAAACTCCGGTCAACAGAATTACGAAACTTTCATTACACGGCATCCCTTATAAAATTAAGCACTTACCGCCTCAATTTCGCGATAAATGAAGTTGTAAATCAAAAACATTTGCTCCCTCTCCAGCGGTGACTGTCGCTGGAGGGTTATGACTTTCACGGAAAGTACTAAACGAGTGGAGAGCAAGTGGTTGTTCAGCTACATGGCTTCATGGGCAGATACTACAGAGACTAGAGGTTAGAGCGACATCACAAGCTACATACGAATCCCTTTGTTTGAAGTACAAATGTTATTCAAATAAAAGGGGACATAATGTGGAATATATCCGGTTAACAGCATCGGTAGCCTTCAGCGTTGAAGTAACATAGCAAACGGAGGGGGAACTCGTGACTGAAGCATCTCGGGTTCGATTCCAGACTCCAGAAATTTGCTTCACGAGTTCAGGATACGATGAATTATAAATACCCGTTATTGTCTGTATACATGTGATATTAGAGCACATGAAACGACTTTAGAAATAATTAATACAATTTTTGAATTATATTGACCACAAAGTCATATAATAATACAGTTAGAATATATTGGCAACCCAACAAGGCGAAAGAACTATGACAAGCGGGTACCTGTACACCAGGTAATACCTCAGATATTCTAATAATCTGTTTGAAGCGATTAGTCGTCTCGATAACTCACTGATCAGAGCAACTAGACATAAGCTAGGTTACCCGAAAGCAATTTCAGTAGGAAGTGAGTAGAGCTTTGAACAATTTGAATTATTAGTTGAGAAATATGTGAAGAATTGTCCATTTCCTACCAGTAGTTGGAACCACATCGAATTTCATCTCGTTCACTCCTAACAATGGCTTGGAATGGGTGTAAGAATACAGACGGACACATTTAGGGTCCCTGGTTACAATATGTAGGATGTGTCCTTTATCAATTACATATGAAGCAAAAGCACGTGAGCACAAGTCAACGAGATACTTTTTTTTATAAATGCATAATAAATTTAGATCTGTAATTAAACTGTAATAAATCCTGGTCCTTTTGAAGGTACAATTGTAACGACACGTCGTCTTTGAGAACGACATATTTAATTCGCGGCGCTGCAAGAGTCGGAAACTCAACCATTAGGTGCGGGGGCCGGCCGACATTGTTTTCTCGGGCCAGAGGTTTTCGCTCGTGACGTAGCAGCAATCCAATTGGGCTGCCACCTAGTGGTTAACAGCCGTAGGGGTCGAATGAAATCGTGCAGAACAAGAAGGCACCCACCATTGTGAAATACTGAATTTCTGCATCATCTTTCCAGCATCACATAAATCCTTACGTTTTGATTCATCAACGTGATGAAAATTAATTATAATTTTCGAATGAAACGTAAGCATTTTAACAAAGTATTTTCAGTAACATTTTGTTATGTAACTCTCTATGCCCGAGAGTGAACAAGCCGAGATCTTTGTGTAATGATGAAAATTAATTTTTATTACAAACTTGCACGTCAAAAATATTTCTAACGGGGGTATACCCGTGGGCATCGCCACAAAAATTCCCACTATACTGCAGTAGACTTACAAACCATGTAAAAATTACAGACTTAAAAAACAAATGGGACGAAAGATAGCAATATTTGTGAGGAAAATTCTCAGGAAAAGTTTCAGCCCAACCAAAGTAAATGGACAAATTTCGAGCAGAAAAAATGATGAATTAGAAGCTTTAATACAATATAAAAATATTGTAAGAGATGTAAAATCCAGAAGGATAGGTTGGCTTGGGAATCTGGAAATAATGGGTGCTAAAAGGGGTACTAAACAAATCAGAGGGCTGAAGCTTCTAACAACTCGAAAAAAAGGAAGGCTGAGAACCAGATAGGAAAACGACGTGCTTCAGGCGATAGGCTTCGACGACCTAAAAATTATGGGAATAAAGAACTGGAAGAAACAAGCAAGAGACACTGGAGTAAAGAGCACTGGAGTAAAATACTTGAGCAGGCCAAGAACCCCATCGAATTGTAGCTCCAAATGAAGAATATAATAGACTGTGCCTTTATGAACGCAGTTAATTGTGATGATTCCCGATATATCCCCAAATAAAGACTAAGAACTAGTGAAAAAAAACGACCCAGTCACATGTTTAAAATGTGGAGGAATATTATCAGCATCACACGTTATCCTCGAGTACTCTAGTCTCCGAAATCTAACGAATCTCTCTTGAGATCAAGAACAAAATTTATGTAATATTTAATTCAGTAGAAGGTTTCAAAACAATTTTAATATATCTTAAATTGGCTGGTTTGAATAATATGATCTGAATAATTCCAAACTTTATTATACATCATATTTCAGTTGATTGTTATTACTTCTCTTTACTCTAAATTTTAAAACAAATGTAGTATAAACCAATAGTCGTCGCTAATGAGCACAGATGTTTTTAAAACGACCTTAAATAAATAAATAAAATAAATAAATAAATAAAACAATCTGTGGTCACGGGGTAAAGTGTTCTTAAGTCAAAAATCTTAGTTTTGAGAAAACAAGGGTTAGATTTTGGAGTCGCCTATATTTCCCAACGCCGAGCTATATTTCCCAACGCCTTTTCGTCGTTAAGGAGGCAACATTTGGATTCGGTCGTTTTACCAAAATAAAATGTAGATACTAAACATGTAGTTTCAGTATTTAACCCAATTTGGCCAAAAATTGACTTACGAACGTTTACCCCGTGACCACAGAAACACTATGAAGCCGGTGTGCCGGCGGTCGCCTCGCGTGGGAGGATCGTCAATAGCAGCCAGCGACAGACAGGCAGCGACGGAGGCAGGCGGAGCCGGCGGGGGCAAGGTCCCTGCGCGCGGAGACAAGTCCCGCGGCCCGCCATGCATGCGCGATGAGCGCGCTCTCACTCCCACTCCCGCTCCCGCGCCCGCCCCCTGCCGCTCCCACGCGGCGAAGGCGTGATCGAAGGAAAGAGAACAGGCGAGAGGGAGGAAGAAGGCGAACACAGCGACGACGCGGCAAGGCAACGGGAGAGACGGCTCAGTGCATCAACCTGATGTCACTGCAGTCCCTCTGACGGGGAGGTCCTAAGCAGGATTTTCGGCACTGGCTTGTCAGCTAGGTCGAATTCAGTCGGTAGTTTTCCGTAGTTTCTCCGATCAACACGGGGCGAATGCCGGAGCAGTACCCTAACAAACGGGCCACGGACTGCGCGCGATCTTTCCTTCCTCTTCCGTGTCTATCCTCTCTCTTCTTACACACACACTTACACTAACATGCACTACACTACCACACATGCCGGGAGACCGGTCGGGAGCTTACAACTTGTCCCGGCTGGGAGCGGTGCCCCGCTGGTGGGAAATACTTGGTTGAGGGGAAAACCCTGCTTATCTGCGGTATGTCGGCGACAGATATCGCCCCCAGTGGGGAAAAGATCATCGCCACCTCCCGGGAAAACATACACTACACTTATTGGACTAATAACCTCGGTAGTTGACGCGCCAGAAACACGAACCAATCAATCAATCAAAAGCGGCAAGGCCGGCATCGAAAATGGTCGAAGACGCAGTCAGAAGGAATGACCTAAGGAGCTACACACAAGGAGAAGACGAACAGAAAGACAACGTGGGACGGCCGGAATCGAAAACGTGGTCAAAGATTCAGGCAAAAGAAAAGACAGGAGACGCTGCATACACAAACGATCAAACGTGAGGAGAAGACGAACAGAACGACAACGCGGAATGTCCAGCGTACAAAACGTGGTCGAAGACGGAAACAAAGGGAAAGACTCGAAAGCTGCACATGAACGTGTGAGAACCTAGAAGGCGAAAAGAATAAAGTAGAGTGAGGGAGGTTAGGATGAAAAGAGAATTAAAGACTCAAAGAAAAGGAATAAACGGGAGAAGATCGCAAATCAACAAGACCGAGGGGAAAGTAGTAAAAGTACGACAACGCGTCTATGCGAGGGCCGAAAGTACAATTGAAGATTTGGAAATAACACAGAGAAGCAGCAATTCAGCGAAGGAAAGTGAGGATAAGGCGATGAGAACAAAAATAGAAGGATCAGGTTCCAAAACGTGATGAAAGAGGGAACCAAAAGAAAGAAAATGACAACTGCACACGAACAAATAAAACAAGGAGGAGAAAAGAACACGTTGGGGCGGCGAGATCGAAAGTAAATTACCGGGAGAGGTGGGTCAGAGCATCAACTGATGTTACTGCAGTCTTTCCGAACGGGAAGTCCTAGGTTCGAGTTTGTCAGCTAGGTCGAATTCAGTCGCTGTCTGGAGGAGAATTCTAGCGACCGGCTGCTCTCATCGGTAGTTTTCCGTGGTTTCTCCGACGATCACCAGGCGAATCCCGGAGCAATTTCCTAGCAAACTGGCCACGGACCGCGCATGGTATTTCTTACGTCTTTCTTGTCCTATGCTCTCCCCTTACACACACTTAACACTAACACTACCAGGCATCTTGGGAGACCGGTCGGAAACTAAGAGCTTCTCCGGACTGGCCCGATGCCCCGCTAGTGAGAGACACCTGGCTGGGGAAATCCCGTTAGTTCGCCACCGGATCTCTCCATCCAGGGGGAGAAGCCCGCCGGCAACTCCAAACAAAAACATATACTACACGTACGGAACCTAGTAGTTGTCGCGCTTGGAATTACTAACAATCAATCAAAGAATCGAAAGCGGATTGGAGACGCAAGGGAAAAAAACAGAAGATCACAAAGCAACAAGATCCAGGAGATATCAGAAAGAGCAAATCTAGCGCTTTATCTACGATGTCAACAAACCTTGACACTAGATTTTTTGAAAAAGACCCCAACCAGAGTCGAAACCTCATTAATGTGTAACAATAAATACGCTGTTATAAAAAATGACCGAGCTGTTTAATAAGGTCAATAAGCCATTAGATGAAAAGGACAAAAAGTCAGCCAGGCCAGAGCCGAAAGCATAATCAAAGAACACTGGGGCAAAAGGGGACGCAGAGGAGCAGCGAGTGAACGAAGGAGAGCCAGGAGCAGGCGAAGAGGACGGCGCGGGCGGACGCTTCGAGATAAGCGGGGCCGGGCCGGCGGCGTCGACGCGAGCACTGCACACAAACTGCAGACCAGAAAACTTCCCGGCATCTTGCTCGATAAATTACTGGCGCGGGTCACATTCCTCGCTATCAATATCGGAGGCGGCGCTGGCGGCGGCGGCGGCGGCGGCGGCCGGGGGTGGCAACAGGCGGGCGGCGCGGCGCCGAGGCACTGGGGCAACGCTCCACCTCGAACAGAAAGGGCTCCTGAAAGGGAGAGGGCACGCAGGAAGGGCCTTGAAAAATGCGGTTAAAATAAAATGTTTCTAAGTAAAACGTTTAAAAAACTGTATTGCAAATTTCGAGTATGTGCATAAAGGATGTAGCCGAATACTTCTTGTACCATAGCTGCTTGTTTATATCACGTTCCATGCCTGGGGGTCTTTTTGGACCCCAAGCTTAACTGACAGTTGGAAGTGGTAAACATCAATGTGTACTGCAACATAACGGGTGTAAATAATTGATTTTGTATAAGAATACCTTTTCTAAGTTATTTTCAATAATATAATAAATATATTATCTATTCGTACTAAATATTTCTTATAAAGGATAACCTTCAACGTACGAAGCCACCATTGTTGGTTTATATTGCTGGGGAAATATTTATAAGATTTTGTGAAAGTTATATCAAGATGAATCAAATATCAGACACAAATTTACGGTGTCAATAACTTTTTTTGAAGTTCATGACAATATGTTTGAAATGAAAGTGGTAAAATTTCACACTATACCTTAGATCAAACTGCTGTCATGTAACAAAAAAATATAATAACTCTGTAATAAAATTCGGAAAATAATGTGATACCTGCTTAATAAATGTTCAAGGGCATATCTAGACGACCAAAATTATACTATTTCTATGCGCAAAAGTCTTAAGTGTTATTAATGGATCTTATGTGTGTCCCTGATCAACTGATATTCCAGAAGGACGGTCCAACCAATAGAATGCACGATAATATAAAAAAATACATGCCATTTTAACAACGCTGTAAACACGTGACATGATTGCCTAATCGAACTCCCAGTGATAAAATTTGCTCTTAATGTGCTTCGCGTTTCATTCTGTCCACGACAAATGTACCATTTGTAATTAAATACCATAATTCAGCAATAAACATTACAAACGAACATTGCGCGGTCGATCGGCCATCCAATCGGTGTTTACCTCGTGAATGGGAACACCCCAACCTGTCCCTTGGTCCCCATTAAATAGTCATCTCGCTCGTAAACGAATTACAAGAGCATGAATTGTGGCACCATCGCGGCGTCATCAGTCGTGCCACTCGTGTCTGGTCGCCCTCTTGTCAGTTCACGTCTCCGAACCGTTCGTAGTTTCTACAGCTGATGCAATGTCACAACAGCCGGCGTGCGGGCCCGGGCCTATCAGCAACGTCCTGGCCTCGCGGCCTCATGCGTTAAGAGGGTTCCTGTGGTTACCACGAAGACCTCCTCATGCCGTAATCTGGTCTTCTCAAACTAAGCTGATACAATGTACAGCCTCATTTCTGACCTTGGTCGTGCAAGACGTTACGTACGTAAACACCACTAGTCTCTATTAGTGTAACTGAAAAGGTTGTTCTCCACCCGCTGATTGTAATCAGCTTGTGAAGAAATTGCAAATCTTCGGCCGTGAAATATTAATTTATAAATTAATTAAACGGTAAATTCAAATATGAAAAAGCGTCTGCCCGTTTTTACTAAGTGATTATTCAACTTGAAACGTCTATTTGTTCAGAAATAAACAATAATTACTGTGCAATTGGAATACACATAAATGAATAACAATTTTGGTTATTGCTTTAAAATTGATGTGATCGTTATGTATGCAATCCCATTAACTAAAACTCATTTAATACAGAACGACTAAATTAACAACATAGTTTCTATGGTTTGGCGTCATAAATAAAGGTTAGAATTTTTTTTTATTTATTTATTTTAGGTCGCTTTTAAACTGCTCGGGTCATAAGCGACCACAGTAATACACAAGTACACTAGTCACATATTTAGATACATAAATTACATAGAAGCAATACATGCAATACATTACATACTTGACACAATAATGCAACCTCATATGAACCAGTTGTTAACTGTTTGAATCAATGTAAAGATCCATTGTATCCCTAGGAAATTAATACTCAATTTCAGAATCCATATTAGCTTATTAATTCAGTTTATGTTACTGGAAAGTACAATAAAATTTAAAGGAAAAATTTCAATTTAGATTACATAACTTTCATGTTTTTAAATAGATCCCTAAGTTACTATTAATTCCCAGTACAATGCTCTAATTTGTACTTCTGTGGGTTTAAGTGGTCATTTCATCTATCAATTTGCCCGTTGGACTAGAATTATACATAGAGGTATTTAAATTCAGTACACAGAATAGCAAATGTCATTTACAATATGTCAAAGTACATATACATAGACTTACATATACATATATACACATACATACATATAATAAACATATACATACATATACATTCACATTCAACACATACACACACACACACACTACTATATATATATATATATATATATATATATATATATATATTCATATCCACAATTTAGTAAATAAGCCCCTTACTTGGTATCCCATTCATTTCACTATGCGGTTCTATATTAGTTTGTCAAATTCCGTTACTTTTAAATATTTGATAATTTGATCACACTTCTCTATGGTATTAAGAAGGTCTAATAAATTGCCATTGATTTTCATTGCTGTTCTTTGACTGTTGGTTTCTGGGCATTCAAGTAGCAGATGTGGGGAAGAAATTCTAGCTCCACACTTAGGACATTGTTCTGGATCGGAATTTTTTTATAAGATGTCCATGACTGGCTTTGAAATGACCTATTCTGAGTCTGGTGATAGTAACCTGATTATTCCTGTTAACCAACTTATGTGGAAATGGAGATTCATTTATTGATCTCCTAACAAGATGCAGTTTAGAGGTTATGTTCTTCCATTGTGTGTCCCAGTATTTAACTATTTGAGATTTAAAAAGCTTTTTAATATCTTCATATGAACCATAAGCATTATTGTCAATATTTGGTAATTTTGTTGCTCTTTTTGCGGCTTCATCTGCTTTTTCATTACCTTATAATGCCTTTGTGGGAAGGAATCCAGGTAAGAACTATTTGATTTCCTGCCTCATGGTGATCATACAGTAGTTTTTGTATTTTTTGTATATAGATATTCTTTGTATATCTATTATTTATGGCTCTCAATGAGGACAGGGAATCAGAGAAGATAAGTATGTTTGGATTTACTTTATTTGCAGAAATGGTTTCAATACTTTTTAGGATTGCCCAAGCTTCACAGGAATAAATTGAATAGAAATCAGGTAGTCGAAATACTTCTTCAGTACCCTCTGTGGTTGAAATTATAGCACAACCGCATTTACCATTACATTTTGACCCATCTGTGTAGATCTTTAAGTGATTATTGAATTTTTCTTCATATTCAGCAATAAATGGGAGAAAAAGGGTCTCAGATTGTGAGAAAGTGTGTGGAAGTTGATTAAACTCAAGATTTATGGTGGGATTGAATAAGTGCCATGGGGGGATGGGGTGATAGCTTCTTGGGAATATGAGGGGTTTATTTATATTTAGAGCGTTAAGGTATAAGGTAAGTCTTTCTCTCAGAGGCTTTGGAAAATTTGGATGTACATTATACATTTCTGTTTTAGGGGAGTTGAAGATATATGCATTTGTTTGGTTTGGAGGTATGCTGAATGTTGCATATGCATACTTTAAACATTGTAGCTTTCTTCGCAATTCCAGTGGCATGAGACCTGCCTCTGCTAGAAGGCTGGTACACGGGCTAGTTCTGAAGGCTCCTAAGCTTATGCGACATGCACTGTGGATAATGGGATCCAAAGTGTTCAGTAGTGTTTTGGCTGCTGCGCTATACACCACTGACCCATAATCGAGTTTAGAGTGTATTAGGGCTTTATAAATTTTTATTAGAGAATCAGACTGGGCTCCCCATTTTTTACATGCTAGCATGCATTTTTATGATATTCAGTCTGTTTTTGCAATCTGTTTTTAGAGCTGCAACATGATGTTTCCATGTATGTTTGGCATCAAACACTAATCCAAGGATTTTACAGGTATTTGATCTTCTTATTTCTTTATTCCCAATTTCCAATGTAATTTTTGCATTCTGTTCATGGGATCTTCTGGTAAATACTATGAATTCAGATTTAGTTTTGGAAATAATAAATCCTGTAGAACTGGCCCAATTGTCAATTTTATTTAATGTTTCTTGGATTATTTTAGCAGTTAACTGAATATTTTTTCCAGTGCACAGAAGGGTGATATCATCTGCAAATAAAAATATTTTAGTTGGGCCTTTTACTAATGTACTGACTTCGTTGACAGTTATGAGAAAAAGGAGAACACTAAGTACTGACCCTTGCGGAAGTCCATTGATCATTTCTACAGCTTTCGATGTTTTTTCTTGTAATCTTACTTTGAGATATCTGTGACTTAAGAAATTATTTATGAAAGCTAGTGTATTACCTTTTATTTCCATATCAGAAAGGATATTTAGGAGTCTTTTTTATATACCATCTCGTATGCTTTTTCAATGTCTAAAGAGACTATAATAGCATGTTGATTTGTAGCTAAGGCGTCACATATTTCTGTGTCTATACTGACTAAATGATCATTTGTTGACCGGAGTGATCTGAAGCCACTTTGATACTGTGATATCAGATTTTTCTCTTCCAGGGTCCATCTCAATCGATTGTTAACCATTTTTTCTAGTATCTTGCATATATTACAGGTTAACGAAATGGGACGAAAGTTCACTGGGTTTGAATGGTCTTTAAGAGGTTTAGGGAAAGGAATTACGATGGCTTCTCTCCATTGGTTAGGAAGGGTATGGGTTGTCCAAATACTATTGTATATTTGTAAAAGATATTTTAATCCATTCTCTGGGAGATTCTTAAGAAAACTGTTTGGTATGTCGTCCGGCCCTGGTGCTGAATTTTTGCTGTTGTTTAGTACATAGCTAAGCTCATGCATGTGGAATGGTTGGTTATACTGATCCTCATTGTTTTCTAATAGTTCTTTGTTGAGTTCCAAGTAGGGGGTAGAAGACGATGCAATTTGTGCTAAAAATGTTGGTCCGTAATTTGAGTTGCTAGAGTTTTTAGCAAAGGAATCAGCAAGTAAATTACTCATGGCTTCTGGACAGAATTGTTTTTCTCCATTCTTGTCAATTAGCATTCTAGGTAGGTGATATGTGTTTGATCCGCTAATTATCTTGACTTTGTGCCACACTTCAGAAATTGCTGTCTTATTCGTGATGGATGACGTAAATTGTTGCCATGATTGGATCATTGTGGTCTTAAGTGTTAAGCGGGCCTTAGCTCTTGCTTTCTTGTAGGAAATACAATTTTCTATTGTTTTGCTTTTTTAAATTTCCTGAACGCTCTTTTCTTTTCTTTTATAGCGTTTGTACACTCTTCATTCCACCATGGTACTTGACGTTTCATTACTTTTCCTGTAGTTTGGGGGATTGCCTGCTTGGCTGCTTCTGTAATCAAAGTGATAAACTCACCAACTATCGTATTGATTTCATATTGTTGAGGCGAATCTAGCACTTTAAGATTGTTAATATTATTATTAATAATATATTGAAAAAGAGGCCAATTAGCTCTGTTTATTATCCATTTAGGGCGATTTCTTTGCATCTATTTTTTGTTGCTGGATTGACCAGTTTATGGATAAAGGATAGTGATCGCTGTCATATAGATCTTGCATTGAGGCCCATGAAAGTTTTGTTGCAATATCTGTGGACGCGAAGCTTAAATCTATGACACTTTCTGTACCGTTACTAACGTTGAAATGGGTCGGCGTTCCCGTATTGAGTATGACCAAATCATTATGATTGTCTAACCATTCTTCGATTAATTTTCCTCTTCTGTCTACAGTTGAGGAACCCCACAGGTTGTTATGACTGTTGAAGTCTCCTAATATTATAAACGGTTTTGGCAGTTGTGCGAGAATGTTATCTAGTTCAGCAATATTTAATGAAATACTATTTGGTAGATAAATATTGCAGATAGTTATAGTACAATTTATTCTGACTTTGATTGCTACTGCTTCTAACGTCGTTTGGAGAGGAGTATCTTGAATGAATACTTCGTTTTTTGTAAAAATTGCTACCCCTCCACTAGCGATTTGTGCTTGCCTTCTATTGTAGAAGGATGTTCTATATCCTCGTATTTTTGCATTGGAATTGTTTTTGAAATTGGTTTCCTGTATACATAAAATTTGTGGATTAAGGTTATTAATTAAGAGTTTTAGATGTGGAAGTCTTGCATAGAAACCATTACAATTCCATTGAACAATGTCCATGATGTGTTTGGTTAAGCTTGGTTTCTAATTACGGTTCATCCGATGATGAATGATCAATTAATTCATGGGAAGTATCTTTCGAGGCCTCCAGTTTTTTAATAATTCTTGAACATCTATTTTTTAGACCTTTACCAGGTAAGGTGGGATAAATTTCTCTTAGCATTGCTATTAGGGGGAAAGGTCATTTGTGAAATCTTTCGCGATGTCTACTGTGAATTTAGTTCCTTTTGTTTTATCGAAAAAGTTTATTAATTGGTTGAATGACAGTGGATAATTTGTAACATTTTTCTCTACTAGTGCTTTTGTGTCTGTCCATAAATTGTCTTGACTATTATCTGGTTTTATTTTTAATTTCTTTGGATTCTTTCCCGCATTAGGTTTTCGTGATGTACTAAATTCTTCTGGGTTTTGTATTTCTGAATCTGATCCAGAGTTGTAGTCTGTAGACTCAATATCGCTTTCAGATAACTGGTTTACTGACGTAATGATTGAGTCGGTAGTAGATAAAGGTCTTTTCATTCTTGCTGGGGTACTTTTGTCGACCTGTCCTTCTGTGAGCTTATCGGTGGTAGCGGCCTTCGTCGAGGTTACAGGAACTGAGACTGATTTTGGAGTTTGAATATGAGGTTCTTTGCAAACGGTTATAGTTTCAACTTGTGCAGGGGCGGATGTAGTAGAATGAAAGGCAACGTGTTGGGGTGTGCTTATGATGGGAGTTTGTGATATGGTATTGGAAGTTGGATTTATCTCCACAAAATCTGGATTGATTTGTGGGCAATTTTTAGCTAAATGACCCTGTTGTTTACATTGAAAACACGTAGGGGTATCCGATGTGATGTAAATCCAGTGTGGTACTTCTTCAAAAATTACTTGAAAACATTCAGGTAGTTTGCTTTCATCTTCTAGGCTAATAAATGTTTGTCGACGAAAGCTTAGAATATGACTTAGATTTGGACTAGATAAACCTGCTCTAAGAAATGACATTGGTGTTACTGTTTTAATGCCATACGAATATAGCTTATTTTCAATAAGCGCATGCGGTATACTAGGGCTCACATTTGAAAGTATTATTCTTTTATTTCTGGATATTAAGGGTCTTATAGGGAATTCTTGCCTACACACTGTTATACTTTTGTGTTTTTCAACAAGTTCGTCAGCAACTTCTTTAGTGGCGAGATATACACACAGCCTATTATTTGAAATTTTTGACACAAATCTTATATGGGCTGGATTGATTTTTTGGGCATGCACTTGTATGAAATCTAAGGTTGGAGCTTGGTTGACAGAGTCTATAACAATTGCGTTTTCTTTTTTGGGGAAAAGGTTCGCTGCGGTTACTGTAGCATAATTCTTACTTGAGCCATCGGTAGTTTGTTGGTTTCCTGAGGCTGATGCCATGGTGGAGCTTGTGCCCGGTGCCGAGCACCGAACAAGGGGAGATTTTTTACACTCACTCACAATTCACGAAGCACTCGTCACCAATGGTAAAATCACACTATAAATTAGCAAAATCAGTATAGATCTCCTTCGCGCACTCTCAAACCATTCACTTAAACTGTAGGTTTGGCCTCAACAGTCCACGATAAGAGCTGCCTCGGTTACGATGCTCGCACCTCAGGCGGCTAGAGCGAGACACGTTAGAATTTTGTTTACTTGTTCATACACAAAAAATTCAATGACAACATTCATTTAAATTCAGAGTTAAATGTTTTTATTATAATGCATATTATGAACGTTATACTTCTTTTCAAACACATTCGTTTTACAATTATGTTTTTGTAAAATGGCAGATAGCCCCGTGGTAAGTCACACATAAAACTTGTCAAGGCTGTGATTAGGGCATAGTCGTCTTACCTACTCACTATCTCTTTAAGAAAGAACCTCCTTAGTAACATCCCTATATTTATTCAACATATGTTTATAGATGACTCAGTGTATTCAGACACGTTACACTCATTCACTTTCAAACTGCCTTTCCAAATTTCTTACTGAAATATTTCACATATATAGTATTTTCCAATTTCTAAAAAAATATAAAATTATATGTTTTGTAAAGAATTGTATGCAAGGTCACTAATAATCTTACAGTTTATGCGATCAAAAAAATCGCCTTGTCAGCAACTGGTCACCTGGCGCGCATGTGCTTCCTTAAGCACGGCTTCCGTTACACTGAACTGCGTATATTTTCTGAGTAATGCTCTCATCTTTTTGTTAGCATAGCCCCATCCATCAGAGACCAGTAAATTGCTAATCATGTTTGTTTGTTTGCCAACGCCCACCTTGGCATGTTTTGCCATTTGGTGACGCCCTGACCAGCGTAGACGTGCAGGTATGCCCTCAGCGTGAGGAATTCCGCAAGCCCACAATGGTCACGCGTGTAGGTGGCGAATCACTGTTGCTCATTTAGCGTTACGAAGGGGACACATGTGGTAGACCACGGACGCGAGCAACTTTGTCCCTGCTGTGAATTATTATTATTATTATTATTATTATTATTATTATTATTATCATTATCATTATTAACATACAACATTGCTTTTCTCGGTATTCACCGGATATATATTTGACTTTGTGTCGGGTTAATAACCAAGACACAGGCCAATTCATGTTTTCGTCGTAATTTAGGAATTTTCGCACAATCCTGCATGTGTTTAATATTATTGACTTTTGCATCATTTTGAAAGTATATTTTGGCCTTTGAATAAGTTCCAGATTTTTATGGAAGTTATTTGGTACAACCCCTGTGTACGAAATGACCAGAGGAATAATATGGCCCTTTTGGAGATGCCATAGGCCCTTGACTTCTGCTGCTAGTTCTGTTTACTTCGTTATTTTTTCTTTTTATTATTATTTTTTCTATCTTATCTTCTTTTTATTATTATTATCATCTTATCTTCTTTTTATTATTTCTTCTTCTTATTGAATTAGGAGGATGATGGCGAAGGATGAGAGGTGATCGTGGACCATTCCAGCATTCGCCTTATGACCCAGGGAAACCACGAAAACCCCGGTCAGGGATGGCCGGCCCGGGCACCGAACCCGGACCTCCCGACTGCGAAGTGAGCCCTCTATGTACTGAGCCACTTTCGCTCGGTAATTGCTAATCATGGCGCCGTCCTCCCCGGGAGATCGTTTTATTTCCTCCCGCGCAAGGGACCCACGCTTCGACGCGAGCGCAGCGCCGCTCCGCCGCCTACGTCCGTCGCTATTCACAGGCCGCGTGCCCGCAATTTGCCGCATTGATGTCCGCATTGTTAGTTTGATTACGCGTATACACGTACTTTCCCCCTCGCTGCCTTCTGCCACGCCGCCCCGAGCGCTGCGGCTGTCCGCCAATGCTGTCGGCCACAGCCAGAACACCCCTGCTTTCTTCTCATTCTCAGGTGTTTCAGTTTGCGTCGAACTGATACTGCCGAATTCTGTCGCAAGATTGTTGTATGGATCAACTGAAATAAATGTATTAAATCACTTTCGGGGAACGAGTTTTCTAATGGCATTACTGGGGGCTAACATTTTCGGTGTACATCGACATCAGCACCTATTAAGCTATTATTAGAGGTATTAATGGCATTAAATCAAGCACCAAACAACTTGCAACTAAAAGTGACGTAAACATTTGAACTGTAAGATGTAAATAATAACTCTAATTAACTCTGATTGAATTCACATAAATACTTATATTTTATTTTAATTTATCTGATGAACATTGCATGGGCGTAAGATTGACAACTACATATTATTCTACCGATCTGTGTTTGTAAAGGTACGAAAGTAAATGGACAGTAATGATTTATCAGAACTCTCATGATGTATAATATCTTAAATACTGTTAAACGCAATAGTTGTAAATTAGTTTAAGTTATCAAATTCCATCATAAAATAAATAATTTATAAAACATATAAACTAAGCGAAAATAATGTATTATGCACATATAACGCAGTATAACAACGTAATATAATCTGCATATTGCCTGCACCAATTTTAGCAAGGTAAATTTTTCATATGGGAAATAATAGCGTAATGATATGTTATACATTCAATTCAATTATCTAAATGCAAATATTTCAATCATTTTTTTCTTTGCATTGCCGATTAGGGATATTCTATTGATATATCTTCTCTTCGAGTTCATGTGATTACACTATGATGTTGCGTACCCTACAAATAATCAAAATAATTGTTGCTATATTTTTATACATTTTGTCTTCAGTTTCATAACAATCTAGGAACATGAAAATGCTCCCTCACATGAAACTATGCTAGAGTACCTAAAATAGTAGTACCTAACTGAAAAAGAAATGTTTTCTTGAGTTTACTTGTGTTGCTACCACGAACGTCGGCTGGTGTACAACTCCTCTGAAAAAAAAAAACAACCCAAACTTTTCGGCCTTTGTGCATATCAATTGCATTTACTTCGAATTCAATGTCATAACATAGTAGGGACGTTACTAATTTTTCTTCCGCCATCACTATTACGTCACCGCCACCTCAAACCCGAGGTATTTCCGAACCTTACCGCGTCCGTCAGTGCTTCTCCGTGCCGCGAAATGACCGACTCGACATTCCCGCTTTCACTATCGCCACATTTTCTGCTGCCTCCCCCACCCCCCGCCGTCGCCGCCCCCACTGCCGCCCCCACTGCCGCCCCCAACTGCCGCCCCCAACGCCGCCCCCAACGCCGTCCCCAACGCCGCCCCCAACTCCGCTGCCCCCGCCCGCGCCGGCGCCAACGCCCCCACCTCCGCCCCGCAGCGCTGAATGCAGCGATAATGAGCCTGCGATTGTGGCGCCGCGCCTTGATAAAGACTGTTAACTAACCGCGAGATCGCGTGGCGGACACCTGCCCCGGCCGTTCATCAAGCGGCCTTGTGGCGGCGCCCGTGGCAGCCCCTGCCCCAGCCGAGCGGCGATTGGCTTGGGGCTGTTGCACGTGCTTTACGCAACGCGAATTTCAATTGGTGTTCATGTTTTTTGTGGCTAGACAGAGAATCTCACAACTTTCGAATTAGAAATAAACATATGGATGGTGTAACGGTTAGCGTATCGGACTGTTATACTCAAGTTCGCGGGTTTAAACCCGATCGAAGTCATGGATTTTTAGGGACGAAAAAATCCTTCGTACGGAGGGGAAGTGAAGCCGGCTGTCCCATGTTAGTAGATTTACTGCCTTTAAAAGATCCTCAAGCCTAAATGACGCCTCTGAGCAAAATTCAAAATCGCCTGTTTCAGCACCCAAGGAATACCTTCTTTCTCCGCTAGATGGTGAAAGGAGGGTAGCAAAATGTACGTGGTCAGACGGAAGAGGAGGCCTTATGACCTGAGTCTCGCCAGGTAAAATAAGGCAATTCAATTCAATTCGATATTTCTAGAGGCGCCCAGAGAAAGCAAGAAGCCCCGTGAAGTACGGTCCTGGAGCTTTAAACAAAACTTCTTCCCCTCAAATACATTAGCAGAATTCGCTTCTCAACATATAGCGGTTAATTTCAATTATAACTATGTACATTTTTATTTATTTTAAATTAACAAAATTGGGGCCCAATTACGATGGGCATTCGCCACTTTACAAGTAATTTTTTCTTAACGAAATCAGCTTTAAAATGGATTCCAACTTCAAACTACCATCCCTTGATCTGTGCATTACATCAAAAAGTTTTCGTAGTGTGTTTCTATTTCCTGCAATTTTTTTCAATGATTCTTGGTATATTTCCTATGTGTACCATCGCAGGCTTTCCCATGTTCTCCATTTCCTTTTCTATAATTTTCCAACATATTCATGAAATGTTCTCGTTAATGTTTAATTGTATATTAACTTTTGTTTTCTTTGCAATACTACAGGGGGAAATGTGTTAGAGATTGAACTCGTGCTTATTTATATCTTTAATTACGGAGGGTGATGAAATATTAAATTACTAGTAATGATTTGTAACATATCTGTTGTTCTTACTACTTTCCTTAACCCGTTTGCTTGTCTCAATGAAATAATAGTCTCCAGACAATTAGACAAAGACATAAACTATGAAGATCTTCTGGTTTTAATGGAAATTCTGTCAGCCTGTTACGGGTTCAGAAAGCTTTTATTCGAATACGCAGCAATCCTGATAGAGATGGCCATACCAAATACCGCCATTTATAGACTTTCAAAGCCTGACCCAGCTTCTCCTTCACCCAACGGCTACAGCAAAAGGCCTCCCTTTACACAGACGCTTAAGTGTTGACACATGAGGTTTCCACAAAACAGAATTCGAATAACACTATGAAATGCAGTTAACTCTAAAAAATCTGACTCTGGCGAATAATGGTCTGAAGGAAGAACTCCTCAAAAGACTTTCTGCGCGCCGTCTCCTACGGTTAACCTACTGCCATGACTCGTCGTCCGCGGACCCCGCCTGTTGAGCATTGTAGCGTCCCGAGAATGCGTTTAACCCTCCGGCGGGCGCATTCCATCATTTCCCACCAGCAGTCGCGTGCGGCACTCCGTATCGCACGTTTTTCAACTTCATTTTCGAAGTCAATAGTTATTACTTTTGATATGGAATGTGAAGGAAATATTCTTTATTTATGTTTTTATACATTTTACTTCATAAAAACTAAACCACAAACGAAATACCCATATTAATAAGAATCTAATTCATTACTTGCTCTTTCCGTGTCTTGGCACGTGTTACATGTCATTGTCGGGGAATGAATACGGTGCAATCGTGCCTTCTAACCAGCTTGTTCAGCACCTTTTAAAACACTTGCAAACACATTTTTATGCAACTTTTAATGAATCATTGCAAGTAGTGTTGCGACAATTAGTATTGAGAACTTTTATGACATTACCGCCTGTGGAAGGGCGGAAATTGCTGTTCTCCGCCGATAGTGGCGGCGGGTAGTGTGTGAGTAACGGCCGCAGAACCAGCGGCGATCAGCGATTTCCACCCTTCCACAGGTGGTAAGGTCATGAAAGGTCTCAATACTAATTGTCGCAACACTACTTGCAATGATTCATAACTAGTCATCGGATGTTTAGGCACTAAAAAATCGCCTTTCAGGCGCCTAAAAAGGCACAAAAATGTCAAGAATAAGGAGAAAATAGGCTCTGTCATAAATTACATTCACAATAAAATTTAAAATTATTTGTAAAACTCCATACATATTTACAAATCATCTACATTTTATTTTTAATAGTTTCCATTGCAATATATTACCAGTAACTTTTCAAGGATCGCAATCTCAAATCTGTAAAGAGTGGGAGACAAAATCAGTTTGAATTCAGAGAAGGAATTTCTGAACATCTACTGATGTGTCGGACATATATTTTAGAAGTCCAAAATTAGCAACACTGAAACCTTCTGGGAATTTACATTTATTTCCTCTCAAAAGGTGCCCTCGGTGTATTATCAATAGACCATTTTCTGAGAACATGGCTATTATTTGTCAAATAGGGAAATGGAGAAAAATATGTTGGCATACTTACAGGAATTCTCTCGTATTTCAAAATACAAATACGTGAATTGAAGGTTTCGTAATGAATGGTGAAGTTGGATCATGGCCGATTTTCTGATATCTTAGCATTGTATATAAAAATAATATATAAAAGTGAAGAACGTACAATAACATTATAAAGAAAAGGCATTTATGCAACAAAAAGCATTTATGCTAAAATAAGCAAAAATAAGCATTATGAAACTTCGTCATATGTCACAATTTGTCATGATTCCTGCACATATATTATCAGCCTTTAAATAAGTTCGCTAGAAAAAAATATGCATTTCCCTAAACATCCGATATCTATTCATAACACATAAAACGTTCTATGTAGGGGTTTTGAAAGGTGTTGTACAAGCTGGTAAAATTTCATGTCAATCCGAGTATCCGGCACGGTGAGTGTTGCGTGCGAGTGCCGCTACGCGCCCGCCGCCGGAGGGTTAAGGCGCGGGGCCGCGGTGAGGGCGTTCTGCGCGAGCCGGGAGGCCGCAGACGCTCCGGCGGGGCTCTGCCGGGCTCTTGTGCGTCCTCCGCGAGCGCTTACAGCTCCCACACGCGACCGCCGCGATCTCTGCCGGCACACAACACGCACACGCGCGCGCGCGCCTCTCCAGGCCAAAGGTCATCGCACAAAGCCCACGGGAGGATCTCACCGGCGGCGGCGGCGGCGGCGGCGGCGGCGGCGGCGGCGACGGTGGCGCGGTGCGGCGCGGCGCGGCGGGGGCGCTAAGCTGGCTCCAATTCGACACGGGATCCGGCACTCAATTTCCTGATTAATTGGTTGTTCCATCCAATTAGCGGCGCGGGCGGCTTGGGGGTGGGGTAAGTGGCGGCTGAGTCGCCCTCCCCCACCCTCGTCGCCACCGCTCGCTGCTGCTCCACTGCGTGGTCATTGCATTTTCTTTCGTCGTGTGCAGGAGTCTTGAAACGTGCATCGATTTTATAGAAAGGGACTAGCAAAATATTCGGCTTTGCTCGGGCTTTCTTCATATCAAATTCTTTAAAAGAAGACAAATATCAGTTTAATAAAAATCGCTGTGTTTAAAATTATTTTTAATTTATTTGGTTCAAATTTTACTAAAATACTAAAAGTTTCTTCCTATTTTATTTTACAGTACATTGCTATTAGAATTTGTTTTGCTATTCTTTCTTCGGGGTCTTGAGTATTTTAGTAACCCTACATTTTCTGAGTGGGTACAACAAGTATTCACACTAAACATTTTAAAAAATGTGAACAAATATGATAGAAAAAGGTGGTATGATTTCATCACATGTTTTCGGAACTAATATAAACAAAAATGCAACGTGGAATTAACAAGGAATATCCGTTCTTGAAAAGAGTGCACCATCGAAAGTGAGGTTAGATGGGAAATCAATAATGTGAAGTATGACTATTGTCTTTATTTATTAATGGCGAGGCTGAGATCATAAGACCTGCACTGCTCTTCCTATAGTGGTCAGTAGAATTAGGGCCAGTGTTTCTTCGCATTGCGTCAAGATGGAACTGTAAAACCCGGTTTGTCCTAGGTCGCAATCTACATTTTTGTAGACAATGTTGTGTAATTGTGAGTTTTTTATTTTGTATCGTCAACAGATTTTACTCGTGTATTAAGACTAATATATTTGTCGAAATACAAATTTTATAGCTTTTTATTACAGTATTCCATTTTGTAGAGTTTTTAATTTTGTAATTTTCCACTTCTAAAATCTTATATGGATTTATTCGGAATTCCATAGTATGTGCGTTGGAGTTGCTAGCATTCGCTCGCCTGAACAGTGAAAACGGATTAATTGTATGTGAAAACATTCCAATTTCAGCACGAGCGACACAAAATATGAAGTCTCTCGTGTCAAGTGAAATCGTAAATTCTTGTTCAGAAATAAACGACAGCATTTCCTCTCGAAGGTAGAACTAATAGAAATGAACATTACGTCATCTACAAATTGATGAGTTGTGTGAAGAAGGTTGACTGATTACTTGGTTGACTGCTATTATGGAAAGAATAGATGAATGTTGAATAAATCAAAAAACTGTGTTACGGCTATAGGTTATAGAATATTTATACGGTTATAGGTTATAGAATATTTCAAAAACAGTTAACACGAATATGTTAACCTAAGAGGCAATGTTACCCAGTAGCTTTGACGTTTGCAAATTCACAAACCTCGGGGACCCAAATTCTAGATTTTAGAGACGTGGGTGGCAAACGTAATAACCAATATCCCATTGTCAAATCTGCGGCAATTATTACGATTATATTACGAACTACTACGTGTACAGTGCCACAAGTGCTTCTAAATCTAACCGTGAATATTAAAGTGCAGATTTCCATGAATGTTGAAGCCTCTGTACCAACAGATTCAACTGAATATTCTCTCATAGTGCAACAGCCATTGCCACCACACAAGCTATCTGAACAGAACTATTTGATCCTCCGTCGCCTGAATTGTTGACATTCTAACACATAGCACATACATACGTATACAGTACATCACATTGGAGATTTTATTTCCCCTCATATCTAAAGATCTTCACTTCACATTCTAGCTTCAAAACCAACACTACAATCGCTATCATTTATGCCATTAATATTACTGCCATGATGTAAATAAAATCCTCGATAAGGCAAAATTTGCCACCGATTTTATACCGGCATTTAAGGCGACGCCTACTGTCGTACGTGAAGGCGTCCAATCCAAAATTTGTACAAGTTTTTAACTCACGGCATAGAACGAAGGGACTTGACATCGTGGATGCCAGATGTTTTATTTTGTACAGCTAACGTAACCTTTCTAGGGATTTGTCTTCAAGTTTTGGTGAGAGTTTGAGAGAAAAGTGTTTTTTCATGAGACCACGGTCACGTACGCGATGTCTACTATTAGTTCCGGTCACCTCCACCATTACTACTACAACTACTCCCTTTTTCGTGAACCCCACAACTGTCACCATTAGTATCCTATCTTCTGTTTCCCATGTAAGAATTTCTGACCACAAACCAACTTCCACTGCTCTTATCATCACTATCAACTACAGTTATGAGGGTGAAGACAATAACTACTACAACCATGATGAAATGGTCCTAGGGCATGCTTTCTCTTCCCGGGGCCAGAGTTCCATTCTTGGCCGATCTAAGTGAAACTTATAATGATGAATGTGACAACTTCCTCGGAATTTGTTACATTTTCTTTTGTTCCATCTTCATGAGTGTTACTTCACTTATCCTCCTCATCATCATATCTTAAGTCTTTAATCGACGAGGACCCTAAATGGACCGTGGTGAGATTTCTGGCTTCCAAACTACGGTCATTGTACGGTCGCGTCGAAAATCCATGTCAGGCGATAAATGAATAACTTGTAACCACTTGACTAGTTCTGAGACTGATCATATTTTGCAGGTGAAACCGGAGTTTCAGTGCTGTAAAATTTAACTGGAAGTGTGGAGGGAAAAGGGAATACGCGTAAAGTTTGCTCGACGTTCTACCGTTTCCCCTGCCTGTCATTTCACCATCTTGTCCAACTTCATACTCATTACTCACGTGCTCATTATTGTCCGTAGCTCAATACAAATTATCTTTCCGGGATATCAACGATGAGGGATTGACAAATTCGATACAAGGGACATTATGCCACCTTACGCTTCATTGTTCAAAACTCATGACATACGATGCATAAAAGAGCCCCGGTTACCGAAATTGCTAAGACAAATATAGTGATGAGCTCTGATCGATGGGGTTCTGGTTTGAATCCGGCATCTTTTACTTGTATGTAGTGGCAAGGTAGGCTGTCCTGCTCACCATGCGTAACCTTTTCCCGTTATCCCATTTTGTTCCTGGCCCGTTGGAGTGGCGTAAGATGCGACAGAGGTATGTACACCGTCCGTCCGGGCGATGGGATGGTTGTTCCGAGTGGTTCGTTACACGAGCGTAGGGGTTACAGCAATGTTTCCTCCTGGGGGCGCCTTTTAACTCGCGGCTAAGCTACGATGATCTCTGAGGGTCCTTACGTTAAAGGTGTGTTTAGTGGAAAATAGGGGCCAGTGGGATACGTCTGTGAGAGGAACTGGAGTTAGACAATTGCCTAGAGAGCCGCGTTTGCAATGTTTACAGAGATTGGGAACTTAAGAGAGCAATTTCACCTAAGCAGTGTTTTTTTCTACCCCGAAAGGGAGAGCTGCCAACAGAAGTTAAAAAAATATTAATAGTATTTAATAGGTTATTATTCCATATATAAATTATGTAACGTGATACAATGTGGCCGAAGGCCTTTAAGCCATTACAATGCCTACATCCTAGAACAATCTAACCTTTCGGAATCTGGTATTAACCCTAAATGGTCTCTCCAATGCGTCAAACAGTGGGAAAATAATCATAAGTGACGATTGAGGAAAAAAAACCTGAAGGGGAGAAAAACCTGCCGTCAGAAGCCGAGTACATGCTAATCTACCAGGCTTTTTCAAAACTATTTATTTATTTCCTGGTAAGGCGTCACGCATTCTCATTCCAGTCTTTGGCCTCCTCCGCACCTGAATAAATTACTTAGTAATTTAAGTAACCGAAACCATTTCACCGAAATCTTCAATACACCATGATTCTGACCATGGCCAATATTGGGATTACCAATATTTCCACAACCGCCACCGCCGCCGCCCCCGCTCCCGGCCCCGCCCTCGCCCCCGCCCCGCCCCTGTCACGCCCCGTCCCACCCCCGTCCCGCTCCCGTTCCGCCCCCGCCCCGCCCCGCCCTCGCCCCGCCCCGCCCCCGTCACGCCCCGTCCCACCCCCGTCCCGCTCCCGTCCCACCCCCGTCCCGCTCCCGTCCCGCCCCCGCCCCGCCCCGCTCCCGTCCCGCCCCCGCCCACCCCGCCCCCCCGCCACGCCCCCGCCACTGCCACCGCCATCGCCACGGCCACCGTCACCGCCACAATCACCGCCGCCGCTGCCGATGCCACCGCTGCTCCCGAACCAGGAGAGTGATCTCCCGAGTGCTTCCTCCTCTCCGCGTCCCCGTCGAAGGATTATGGGCGTGGCAATTGCGCCAATCCGCCGCCCGCCAGCCGGCGCGGATCCCTCCGCTAAGCCCCGCTCACCGCTCACTGCACCAACGCCCCACAATGGGCCACCCACCCACCCACACACAACCATCCGATGATTAGGTGAGCTCCTGCGATGAATTAATTCGCTAGTGCGAAAGGCGCTTATTCGGGACTGTATAGGTTATGGGACACATTTTTTAAGAGTTACACTTTATACGGGTGTCCTGGGAGGAAACGTCGAAACTTCGAAACTAAGCTCTTAAGACAATTCAAGCATATTTTGTCTAATAAATTACATGGACATTCCAAATGGTTGGGCTGCAATAAGTACTCCACAATTGTTTGAAAAAATGATTTCTAGGCGAAACTTTGCATTATGAGAGCATGGAAACACTCCAAAAACATGTACATTGTTTATTATTTACAAACGAAATTCATATATTTGTTCAGAAAGAAAAATTAAGCGAAAAATAAAAAAGGAGTCGAATTGTGTAAATTGGGTATTTTTTTTATTTCTTGTAAATAATAAAAAATAAATTTATATATATATATATATATATATATATATATATATTGTAATAGTTTAGCCATCTATTACAAATGAAATAGGTAAATAACATGAAGTGACCATTGGTTTATGAACCGGGTATAGAACTTTATGTAGAAACTTCCAGAGCGGAATGTAGAAAAAAACAAGTGAAGGTGATCTAAGAGAAAACGAGTATTTCGGACGAACATGTGAACGCAGTGGGGAATTAATGGTTGCGTGTTACTAGTCAACGCGCAAAATTATAAGGAACAGAATAAAGTTTGTTTCAGCTAAATCGGGTCACAGAAACGCATAATATCGCGAGTTTTGTGATCACGACATTGACTTTTAACATGTTAAAGAACGAAAACAACAATGGTCGTGACGTCGCTTCAGAAAAGTTTGGATATATTAATAAATTAAACGAAAACTAGTGTGTCTACCGAGATTTGGCATATACCAAAGTATTCCGTGGAATACGGGCCAAATTATAAACGTGGTGACACAATTTTAGGACGCCGAACATTAATAGATATACATTATGTTACATTAGTTAATTGAGAAATAAACGAGCGATGTTTGTAAGGCATGAGACGCACGAAAAAGCATTCTTTTAACAAAATGAAGCGAGAAAAGTGATGTCTAAGAAGTGGAATGGATACGAAATTTTAATTGGGAATTTTACAATATAATAAGACAATCCAGGAAGTGTTAGAAATTAATAATAAACTATTTTATAAGTTATAAAGGAGAAGACAGTAGAGGCGCTATTGTTTTGTTCGGAAAAAAGCTATAAATGCTTTAGGACAACAATGGGGGTCAGATGGGGGAATAGCTTGGTAGCGAGAGGCAGACTCCGCGTCGCTTGTTGCAAGAATAATTTTAAAAATTTGGATTTGTAATTTTTTGATGAAAGTGTTCTCTTCTGGAATATATAAAGCTATGCCACGCGCGATCATAATTTTGAGTTTTGTGAAGTTTGAAAGCTTTTCTACTAATGTTTGGAACTGGTGTTACTTCGACCATTGAAAAATCGAAGCGGGTGTCGCCGAACGAGGTGTGCCGAGGTGCAGCAGACTCGAGCGCGTCTTTGCATATCGTCGCCGTGGTCAGTGCCAATTTGGGGGGCACTGGTAATTCGGCGCTAGCAGGCAGCAGTGGAGCAGAGTTCTTACGCATGACGGCGTGAGATCTTGTGTGTGGACCCGGTCGTTACTTCGTTAACAACGAAAGGGAAGTGGAATATTTTTTTGTTTTGCAACACTCCAGTGAAGTCAATGACTTTGATTTCTTTGCTCTTGGGGAGAATAAATGGTTTGTAAAGCCAAAACTGGAAACATTTTTGGGGGGGATTGCAATGTGATGGGTGTGGCCACAGTATTGAGCTCATTATTTCGTAATAACGTTTGGGTATAATATGTTTATTGATTTTTGTGATTTTTATGATATCGTGTTTTGTTGATGTTGTGTGGTATTGATTCTTTTATGAGGGTATTAATGTTTCTGTTGGTTAAAAAGAAAATAAACAAACGAGATTTTGAGTTCTCGTTTTGATGTTACGTAACCGGTGTTTTTATCACATAGCTATCTGATCCTGGTCCCTGCATTGGCGTGGCGCTTGTGTTCTGTAGAGAACAAATCACGGCCCGCCCTGATAAATTTATGTAAACAGGAAAACTCTGGATAGTAAAAGGGGGGGGCACAGTGGTGTGCATTGTAGATATTACAGGTGATCAGCAAGGAAGATTTTTCGTGATCAACAATAGGAGTTGAGAGGGGAGATTTTCATTACATTAGTGCCCAGTTCGTAGGGCGTTTTAGTAAATAGGAAAGGGGGGTTTTTCGTTGCATTGGCGCCCGTTTCGTGGGCGTGATCGATATCGGTAGCAGTGTGAGAGAGGGGTTTTTCGTTACAATATATATAATATAAATCTAAAAGATGGAATCTATATTATTCTGCTGGATTATATTGTGCAAATTCTTAACGTTGTTATGACTGTAAAATTTGGTAACTATTTTATAACTATTATATTGTATCGTGTATGGAAACAAACAGCATTCATGGAGATTATATGCAATTTTTATAAAGTGAACAACGTATGTAGTAATATATTGTAATATTTTATCGTTCTTTTCAAATGCCCATAAATATGTAGAACTTTTTAACTTATGTGTTCCGAATATATTTTCTAAAATAAAAAAATGAAACGTTAGAGAAAGTTTGATAAAACTGCCTTTTGCATTGTAAGAATAGTATTTTTTGAGGTTAGTATTTATAAAATAAATTGTGGATATGTTTGTAAATGAAAGTGTCATGAAATACTGTGGAATTACATTTATTGACATAGCAATTTTTACGACATGCGAACGATTGAACGATGCTTAGAGAAATTTCATATTTGAGATTTTTTCGAATAAGCTCGGTATTCAATTTATAGTTTATTTGATAATAAATCATAAAGGTATTAAAAGTAATTCTCAGATATTAAAGACTATGCGAATTTGTTACCATTAAATACTACTTATAACCTTTTATTCATTTTTTTTCTAATAAAAGTAACTTGCTGACAAACATTGTTTCGTAGAATCTGAAATATACTGCTTCAGAGTAATTTATTTCTCTGCATACTTTTTAATTTTATTATGGAACAATTGGATATGCAAACAGAACTGTCACTTTGTCGTCCACTCGAAATTCATTGCATTGGGAGTGTGCAAATTTAATATTGCAGTATGCATAATTCATTAATGCAGTTTTTACGAAATTATGAACCAGTTAGGTAAACCAAGCAGGCAAGCATTAAAAAGTTATTACCAAGTATCTTATAATTTTTAAATGAAGTTACTCATCTCATTGTTAATTTTTAATGGAATGGAAAAGTAATTAATAGATTTTATATATTAGTTTGATAGTTTTTGCTTCAATACATGTGACACCACGATGACTTATATAGATCGCGATAAAAGCTGAAAATCGTAAAGAATATGTTAACGTCTGTAATCTCGTTCAATTATAAATGTATTCTAACCTTTTATTAAAACAGTAGTGTCAGTTGTAATAAAATATTCGATTACTATTACAATCAGAGCTGGAAACGCCCTAAATGTTAACAGCACGATATATTAAAAAAATAAAAATATTTTTTTCATAGAGCCCATGTTTTCAAGGAAAATACAGCCTACCTTAAATTTCTTAACGACCGGTTCGCCCCTCAGTGTTGAGCTTAACCGCCAGGCGGCGTTCGCAAACGAGGGCGCCCCCGTGCACGCACGTCGGCCGCGCCCCCTGGCTCGTCGTAAGGAACGCCTTGTAAAACCCGCAACCCCCGTTAACGCGCCAAAACGCCGCCCTAACCTCACTTATTCGCACCGAACGGCGCGTCGCGGGGCCGCTACGACGTCGCTTTTACGCCTTGCGGAGCCACGGGGCAGCTGAGGGAGCGGGGGAGGGGCGAAAGGGAGAGGAGAGCATGGGGTGCGGCGAAGGGGAGAGAGGGGGAGGAGAGGGAGGGGAGGGAGGAGAGGGGGAGGCGAGCGAGGGGAGGAGAAGGGGAGAGAGGGGGAGGAGAGCGAGGGGTGGAGAAGGGGAGAGGGGGAGGAGAGCGGCGGGAGGGGGAAGGGGAGAGGGGGAGGAGAGCGGGGGGAGGAGGAAGGCGAGAGAGAAGGCGTGCGAGGGGAGGGAGAAGGGTGAGTGGGGGAGGAGAGTGGGCAGAGGGTGGGGAAGGGGTGAGAGGAGGAGAGCGAGGGGAGAGAGGGGGAGGAGAGCGGGGGAGGAGGAAGGCGAGAGAGGAGAATGATGGAGGGGGAAGGGAAGAGAGGGGGAGGAGAGCGAGGGGAGGGGTGTAAGGGGCGAGGAGGGGAAGGAGAGCGTGAGGAGGGAGTGAGGGGGGGTGAGGGTGGAGGAGGGAGGAGCGAGCGGAGAAGGGAGGGCGGATCCAGTTTTTCGATGCGGAGCACGTGTTCCGACGCCCCGCTGCGGGCCGCCGTCTGCTCCACGCCCGTCGAAACGTCCTCGCGTTCGAGCTGTGGAAATCTTGCAGCAACCCCGAGCACATTCGTCGCCGCCTTGGATGAGTTGTTGAACGCCCACCGTACCCCCCTCCCCCGTCACTGCACCCAGTTGCACCTATTGGCTTCGTTTCGCATTGGGGTGTACCGCATGTTCAGTTGCGTTTCCGTTGCTCAACTCCTTCAGCCCTATTGACCCAATTCGTCTCCAGGAATCTTTTCTCCACGTATCTCTCTCTTCCGTAGGCATCACTTCACTTTACTTCGTTCCTGCCGCCCTTGCTCTGCCTTGCTTTTTCAGAGTTGACACATTAATTTTATTCCCGGTCCGTTTGATTGACCGAACTTCTCGGATTACGACGCTTCGAATCTGACTTTACTGCGTCGAGGTAAATCAGCGATTATTGACCCACCTATTCATATTGATTTCTAGGTTTGTGTAGTTTGAGATCATTATTCCAAATCATTAGCATTCATATGAAGTTCTATGTCCTTTTTATCCCAAATCCTAACGTTATTAGTTTCATTTATTACGTAAAGCTTCACTCTTTATTAGAGGCAACATACTTAATTCTTCTTTATTATTGTTATTTTACAATTACATAAAAAGAAAAAAGTCTTAAACGGAGGTTTCGGAGTGAAATTTTCTTCATCTTCAGGCATATTACTGGATTTAGACAGCACCATAATGAAGCACGTGTACTTTGAGTTTTTTTATATAACTAAGTGAGAAGACAAGTTACAAATCAATTTTTAAATAAGTCAATAGTTTCAGCCAGTCACTTTTCCAAAAATTACTTCTTCCACGATACGTCACCGATGCACAACTATATCACTTTCACATTAATCTTTGCCTTCTCCCATTCCTCCGTATTCGCGTACTAACACGTGCAGTTTCTGCGTCACCAGCCCCATGCTAACCTCGTCGTTCCCGACATCCCTGTCGTCCTCTCCGCCGCCCCCCGGGCCGCCTCGTGTCGCGTCGCACGTGTTATGACGACGTAACACGCTGCCCGCGCCTGCCGCCTCCGCGGGGGCCTCTTGCGCCGTATTCTTTTAATCTCTTCCTCCGCCGGGGGCCCTGTCTGAACTTATCAGCCCTGCCGCTGCCTCCAGGGAGACCCCTGGGCCCGCCTCGCCTCCGCGGCCCACGCCCGCCCCGCCCGGGCACCGCCCACGTCATTCACGCCCCGCCCCTCCTCGCCCCACCTCTCTTCGCTCCGTCACGACCCGTCTCGATCTCCCCGCTTCACCCCGTCCCGTCTCTCCTGCCCAGCCCCGCGTCGCCTGTGCCCTCCCAGTCTTTTTTGCTGCCCACGCCAGCCCCGCCCGGCATGCGCCCCCTGCCATTCACGCCCCTCTCCCCGCCAGGCTCCTCCTCGCCCAGCCCCGCCTCGCCTCCACCCTCCCAGTCCCTTTCGCGGCCCACACCCGCCCCACCCGGCCTCCGACCCCGCTCCTCGCCATTCTCCACCCCGCCCAGCCTCACCCCGCCACCGCCTTCCCCGTCGCGCCCCGCCCTTCCCACTCCGACCACCCGCCCTGCACTTCCCTCTCCCCTCACTCCCCGCCCCCGCTCCCTGCCACCACTCACTCCCCGCCCCCGCTCCCCGCCACCACTCACTCCCTGCTCCGCCACCCCGCCCCTCCCTGCTCCTCCCGTCCCGTCACAACTCGCCCCACCCCACCCCATCCCGCTCCCCCGTCCCCCTCCACCACCCCACCGCCCTACCTCGCCTCCGCCCTCCCCGCCTCTTTTCCCCCCAACGCGCCAACGCGTGGCGTCTTTTTATAGACGCGGCCGTCGCATGGGCTTCGCCTCGCCCCGCGCAGCGCCGCGCCGCGCGCTGACGCATCAAAGAGCATGATAAGCCCGCACCTGAGACGTGACGCCGCTAACCAGCGCCGCCTGATGTCGCTTCGTGGGGGCGTGGCTGGGGTGGGGGGAGAGAAACGGGTGACGTCTATGTTGCGCCGATGTTGATGGCGTGGAGCGACGGAGAGGCTGCGGTCCCAGGTGTGTGGCATTGCAGGCAACATACTTTGACTGACTAGTGGAAAAACGAGAATAGTGATATTGATTGTAAAAATAAGATGTGGGAAAATCTCCAGAAAAAACGCGAGCTCTTAAAACAGCTTTTATAATGAGTTTTCATTTTGACTTCTGTCCGATTCTTATCTACGAATGTATATTTATAATTCTTTCAGAAAAGTATAAATATTGGGGAATTGTGGAAATATACTTGATGGTAGAAGTTTAACTGCTTTATTACTGAAAAGCTTTAAAGACGACAATTTTATATAGTGATTAAACAATTTTAATTTATTTTTACTAACGGGAAGTACAAAACAAACTCATTCTATGCAACCTGAAATATTTTTTATTTTACTTGTCATTTTAACTAGGGTGTTAAAATATTTTTAATTCTATTATGCTCTTGCGGGCAAGAGTCATCTAATAGTCTACTATCACTTGAGTAGTTTACATTACGGTTCAAAGAATGCTCTTATATAATAAATCAAATAAATGTGAGCTTATTTTACAATCAAATAGATGTTATCTTAATTTACATGTTACATGCCATTTTGCAGACTTCAATTCGACATGCAGGAGACATCAATTCATTTATATTTCGTGGGTAACAGTTCCACAAAATGAGTGTTAATTGTTTTCTCTTCATTCGTACTATCGCCAACCCTTCCTGGTTATGCTAGGTACGTAATAAATATATTTTTTTAAAAATTATATTTATAGATATAATGGAATAAAATAAAATCAAATATTACAGGCGACGAGACACTTTATCTACTCTAGAAAGATATCACTCGCTTCTATCATTTGTAATAACTTTCTTTAGTAGATAGAGTACATCTTTACAGTCTAGGTTAATAAATTACTGTTACTACAATTTTTAATTTTTTACTATTAATAAAAGTCTATTTTTCGAGATTTTGAAAAATTAATTTAGTATGTGTAGTTGCATCCTCCATCAGCAACATCTCAGTCTGCTCAATTAGCATGTAGTCGTATACATCAAGCGAATGTTTCTACATTGAGTTCTGCTACATCATGTCATTTCTTGAAATTATACGCCCTTTTCAGCCCCAACATTCTGATCTCGTACTCCGCATCGCTAGTTCACTTGCCCGACCCATCCCGTGTGCATAATAAAACTATTTCTATTGGTGGCACAAGGAAATTAATTAAGTATGTGTGTGTGATTTCTACTACTTAACGTTCGCTCACGCTAAACACATGCAATCGAATTTTTCTAGTCCAGTACAAATTTTACTTCCTCGCCTTCCAAACCTTTGTAAGAAGAGAAAGTCGTGTAATAGCGTGCCAGAAAAGGCGAATTTCCCCCAGAAAAACTCTTATTTCCGGGCTCTGGTAATGAAAAAATGGATAAATCCTATTTCTAAATGTATACAAAAAATTCCTCTAACACTTGTAGCCATGTTTTGTTAATGCTTGTTATATTGCGTATAGAATACAATAACAAAAAAGGAAGTTCCAATGAGTATTTATTCACAATCACCTTTTTATTTAAATCTGTAGCAAAATTGTAACGTTTCGGAGACCTGCATTTTCTTTATCTTCAAACACTGAAATAATATAATTAAAATAGTATAATCATAAAACATCACAAATACAAGATACATTCTACAACTTGATACACTTACGTAAAACATCACTATTTACATTTACGATACAGGTATGGCCTCATTCACATTGTAAAGATGACTAAGTGCCTGAAGATAGAGAAAATGTAGGTCTCCGAAGCGTTACAATTTTGCTACAGATTTAAATAAAAAGGTGATTGTCAATAAATACTTATTGGACCTTCCTTTTTTGTTATTGTATTCGATACTTCCATGACAATCTGAACCTTAAAAAGTAAAACAACAGTTATATTACGTTCTTTCGTTTGTCACCTGTCTAAACAGCAAGTTCCTACTCTCCGTTCACCAACCCCCAAACTCTCTGCCTTCTTCCATCCCTTCCCATTGCCCTCCTCTCGCTCGTGGTTCCTCGCGCTCATCACGTGTGCTGAACCCCCCTCCTTTGACGCTTAATCGCGGGCGGGCGCGCCGCTTGCATTGTCCGAGTTCGATAACCGGGCCGCGTCCTTCTCATTAGCGGGCGCCTGCGACGCGGCGCGACAATGGCGGGCGTCGTTTAGTCACAAAAGATCCTTCCCCGCACCCCCACCCTCCCTCCCCTCTACTCGCCCACCCCTCTAAACAGAGCCAGCGCCGCCGCCGCCGTAAGCATATTAGCAACCAATTAAGGAGAGCCTTGGCGCCCGCGCGCACGTGCGGGGCGAGGCGCGCGGCGCAGCGACCAATTACAGCTCTCGTTAGCGCGTTTGCTTTGAAATGAATACGGCGCAGGCATTGTGCGCGCACGGTGGGCGCCACCCGCCGGGACCCGCCCCGCCCTCGCCCACGCCCTCGTCCTAGCCCACGCCCACGCCTTCGCGCCCCCGCAGCCGCCCGCTTCCGCTCGGCCTTCCTCCGCCCTTCCTCCGTTCGCCATGGGGCTCTGCTTTGTTTCCTCTGTACACGTACGTTTTCGTAGTGTTTTTGTTATAACTCTCCTACCGAGAAGGACCCCGTACCTTCGCGCCCCTGTCGGTGTCACATGAAGCCACCTGCTTAGTTCTTCCTTGCCTGTCTCCGTTCTCTTGCGGATGTTGCCATGGGACTCTGCTTTGTTTTTTCTGCACACGTACGTTTTCGTAGCCTTTTATCAGACCTTCCTTATTATCTCTCTTTTCTCGTCCTATCGAAAAGGACCTCTGTCCTTCTGCATTTGCTCCCAAGTCGCATCTAGCGCTGCCACCCTCTTCGCTCTTCCTCTCCCTGTTTGTCTCCGTTCTCTTGCGAATGTCGCGCTGGAACTTTGCTTTGTTTCCTCTGTATACTCACATTTTGTACTCTTTTTTATCAGATGTTCATTATGATCACTCTTTTCTCGACCTTCTAAGAACGTCCTCTGTCCCTAGGCATTCGCGCCCATATGGTGTCTCGTGCATCCACCGCTTCGCACTTCTATGTTCTGCTTGTCTCCGTTCTCCTGCGGATCTCGCCAAGAGGCTCTTTGTTTTGTCTACACACCCATGTTCTCATCAGTCCTTCATTATGACTCTTTTCTCGTCTTACCGAGGACCTCTCTCCCCATACATTCGTACCCCTGTCGTGTCCCGTGCAGCAACCCGCCTTGTTGTATTACGCTCTCCCTTTGTCCAGACTCTTGCTGAATCCCGCCGTGGGAATGTGCTTTGTTTTCTATGATTTTATTAATTTTATTTTACATTTACAGACAGTACAACGTTCAGCCGTGAGGCTCTTCAGTTGATTGGCCAAGCAACTTTGTATCAGAAAAGTGCGAAGTGGGTAACTGCTTGTTACCTCCCTGATAGTGATTACACATGTTGTACCTTCAACCAGTGTTATTTCGAGGGAATTATGTTAGAGCAACGACAGGAAAAAAGGAAATACGACGGGCGGGACAGGTGATTGCTAGAAATGCTCTTGCCTTATCTAATGTCAGAGAGATATTGAAAGAAAATATGGAATTGGAGTTTGTTTCTTTGGCGGGAGAGTGGGGGATGATCGGTTCCCATTTCGTAAATGTCTGCTCCTTGTACACGATTTAAATTATTGAAAAAATTTTGTGCCAGCTTTGTAAGAAAGGAAGTAATTGGTTCTATTGCAAGATCGTTGTGGAGGGTCTTATTGCTGACAAACCAGGGGGCATTTATTGTTATTCTTAAAATTTTGTTTTCGAAGATTTGTAACTTATTTAATGTGTTTGGAGCAGCTGATATCAAATAGGGCATGCGTAGGTTAATATTGGCCGAAGAAGAGATTTGAAGATGTTTAAAGTGGAATGAATTGTTTTCTCTACACACCCACGTTTACATGCCCATTTTATCAGACATTTTTATTATCACTCTTTTCTCGTCTTACGTTACATGCCCGCCAACGTTTGCTTCCGCGCCATCGCACCCTCGTCGCGTTTTGTGCGGCAACCCGTTTTGCTCTTCCTGGTTTCGTGCTCCTGCCCATTTCCGGTCTTGCACATCAGGCCTTATGAGTAAATTTTCTTAATCCCGCTTACGTATTTGTAGGGCTTTCATCAAACATTCTTTATTATCACTCTTATCTCGTCTTAATTAACCCTCCGGCTCCACTTAGTACCGCATTCTCACATTTTTGTTGATTTCGTGTAAATAATTCGTGTCGCATTATTGAGCTCATAGTTATTCTTCGTTCATTATATTTTCAACCGGATGATACTCTAATCACGATTTTTGACATTGCCGATCGACCGTTTATTCATTAGTAATCGGAACTTTTCAACGGTTGCTGGCACTTCGTACCACACGCGCTTTGTCATGTAAGTATAATATATGCGTATTTTATTCATTAGAATTCTTACTGCTGTTTTGTTATTGAGCTTTATGAGACAGATTTTGAAGTACTAACTACTAATTCACATTTAAATGCACGGTTTCCGAAGAAACGTTAGAAAGCACGTTTGCACCGTATTTCATTCCCTCTTCATGCAACACCTACCAAGACACGGAGGGAGCGAATGATGCAGATTCTTATTAATATTATTATTTCGTATACTATTTAGTTAGTTATTATGAAATACAATGTGTAAAAACATAAAGAAAGAATATTTCCTTCACATTCAATGGCAAAAGCAATAACTAATGACGCGAAAATTCGAAGATTGATAAATGCGGTACGGAGTGCCGCACGCGCCTGCTGGTGGAAAATGATGGGACGCGCCCACCGGAGGGTTAATAAGATTCGGCATCAGTTTGTTTATAATATGTCTCCACTCTTCCGGACGCATTGAGCGCCCGTGGGTCCCCTGGCGCGAACCCATGCGGCAACCCGCTTCGCTCTTCGTTGCTCCTGCTGGTCTCCAGTCTCTTGCGCATTTCGCCAAGTGACTTTTCTTTTACCCACCCACTTTTTCTTATGGTTTTGAATGTGGCGTTCTTGATTTTTTTCTCTTCTTAACAAATCCTCAACATACGCTTTTCTCGTCTTAATCAATAAGGCACTTCACCATTTTGATTGTATGTATTTCCACGCCTTTGTGCATTTGTCGCGTCTCGCACGGCAACCCACTTCGCAAATCCTAATTCTGGTGCATTCTGTCTTACTCCATCGTCCTCCGGCTCTTCACTGCTTTCTTTCGTTCCCGATGTCTTCGTGCTATTTTTTCCGATACAATCCCTCTATCTTCCTTCTCTTAGCGAATGAGAAGCCCATAATGTTTCCACCCCTGGCGCTCCTGACGCTTCTCCTGCTCCAGCTTAAAATAAATAATATGTAATATATAAACTCAAAGACATTCGTCTTACAAAAGTAACTCTCAGATCGAATGAGGTTAAAACCAACCAAAATATCCATTGTAAATGGATATTTTTAACCCGAGAAGCTCTTAATCCTCAACTGGCGTGGTGAAAATTCTAGATCATAAATGGAGTTCTGGGGTCGAAAATGATACCACCAAATATGGATGAAACTAAGCACTTTATTAGTTGTATATTTTTGAACTTATATGAATAATGAATAGTATGGGAAATAATGAAGAACTGGGCCAGGAATTCTAAGAAACTATTTCATAAAAAATCATAAAATAATTAAAACAAAAATTACTGCTGAGAATAATATATTGAGTTATTTAATAATTAAATGAATAATACTCAATGACAACATTTAAAAATACTGATCACTCTCATACATTACATAAAATTAAATATACATTTGTTAACCAATTGATCATCTGGTTATTATAATTAATTCAATTGAAAAGTGTCTAATCACCACATTCTTTGAAAATAACGCATCGACATGTCAGGCAAACTGAACAATCACAACTAACGCACTCATACAGGTTTGTCATTTTTTCATTTGAACGAGGACACAATAAACATCGCTTTCTTTTCGACTTTTGGGGCGCCCTTTCCTTTTCTGGTAGAGATTTCTTCAAAATCCAGAAAATTGTCATCCTGAGTTCCTTTGGGAGACGGCTATTTGCTAGAATAAAATTAGAAGCGTGCTTGACGCAACTCTAACTGCAAATTCGAACAAGATAGACACCTTACAAGAGTCTTTGTGAAACAGTATATGGATTACTTTTCCATTTACATGAAGTAGAATAGAAGACCGTATATATTTTATTAACTATATATTAATATTTAATTATACAATATATATTGAACTTATTTAATATAATTGATATTTAATATATTATTTCTCAATACTATTTTGCTTTATTTGCTCGACTGAGATCGGCAATAATAGGGCCTTAATAATAATTTGAACTGTACGTTATTAATTTTGTAGAATATTTTTTTAAATGAACATCTACTGTATTTGCTTTCAATTTTTTCTCTTCTATCATTTAATATAACCTTCGTCCTTAATGTTCAATGAGTTCACACAGTTTCTGAATGTGCTTTACTTCTGAAAAAAAAACTTCCGCTAGTTTCCTCGTAAATCATCGCTCATCCCATTCTATCTCGCGATATTCCGCTACTCCCGCGTTACCCAGACACTCCCCTCCCGGGCGGTCCCGGTCGACGTCCCTGTGGGACCCCTCTAATGAAGCCGCTGCGCGCGCGGTGGCCACCTCGCTCCCACCTGCCCTCGCCCCTCCCATCTGTGATTCATGCAGGACTGTTCTTCCTGTAAAACACGTGCTCATGCACTAAATGGCAACCGACGATGACATGGCCTGGGCAACTCACTACGGGAGGTGCTCGAGGATGACGATTCTACGCTCTCAAAACTCTTTTGTTTTTTTGAAAGAAAGCGGAGTATATAATTCTATTTGAAATATAAGGGCATTATTTTATGTTTTTATGTCCCTTTACCGCAGATCTTACGTTTTATGATAAATTATACTTTTAATCAGCGGTAAGTTGCATTTGCAACACCTACTAAATCTATTCCTTTTTCAATACTTTGACATGGGCGCGAATGACCACAGAAGTTCAAGCGCCCTCTATACCCTAATTAACTTTCTTCACCTGCCCTCGCGTCCTCCTATCGCCCTCTCGCCCTCGTCTTGCGGCAACTTTGCATCCCCTTTTGTCGTACTGTAGTGAATGACACAGACACTGCTTTGAAGATAATATTTACATTAGGTTGTAGGTAATGACAGAGATAATTTGTTTTTTATATTGATTTCTTATATATTGTTTTTATTTTTAATTGTGTTTTGTAATTGTAAATGTACTTTTATGTTTCTGTATTCTGCCACCGGGCAACATCAGCCCAATTGTAGAATAAACCTTATATCTATTATTTACAAGAACTTAACAATTAAAGAATTTTACAAATACTAATTGAACCCCGGAAACCTTTTTCTTCCCCTTAGCCGCGAAAATCCCGCGACCGTCCCTAGGCCATACAGCCCAGTACCACTGTTCGAAAGCAGATAACAATGCGTGATGCCATGCTGTCGGACGTTAAGTCCCCGGTAACCAACGTACCTACAGGGCCTGGCGCCAAAACCGCGTGCTGGAGTGCACTGGAGATCCCACCCGGCTAACAACATGCCCCCTGAATCTCCGCGAGCGCAGAAAGCGCCCGCCTTATATACACCCCCGTCTTCCCCACCCGGCGTCATGCTGTCGGCGTCTCCAGGCTCGATGGCTAGCCAATTCCAGGGGTCTTGCACAATCATCCCAGACTCGCCACTAACCTTTCTCAACTCTTTGTTTGCGTGGGATGTTTCCTGGAGGAGTCACATCCTGTCGGCCACCCCTTTATTTTTAGCTCATGTGCGATCTTTAACTACAGCTTCCGGCTCAGGTGTGCCACTCGTTTGGAAACGTTGCTACGACTCCACACCCTTCTCCTGGAAGCTGCTCTTTAACGAAGAAGCCCACGTGTCTGTGCGACAGACTTTTTTGGGGGAAATCGGAGTCACCTTCTCATTACTGCAACGGTCTCCGACCTCCTCCTTACAGGCAACGTTATACGCTCCGCAATATGGGGTCTAGAAAACATCGCCTTTCTGTTCGATGTGCTAACAATTTTTCACATTACACGGAGTTCATTTTTGAATGAAATATATATAAATAATAATAATAAACACATTTGGATATAACTTCAAGAAGTAAAATAAATTTAAGAGAAAGTTTGCTGTGATGTGAATTGCTAAAATGTAATTAATTCCGTTTTTTTATTTCAATTAGTTGTTTCTATTTTTATTTAAGGAAATTGCTATAATAAAAGGAAATTTTGGAAGAATGATTAGCCAGTTAAGTTGTATAGTGTAATTCAAACTAGTTATAATAATAATAATTACTATTATTATTACTATTGCTATTATTAATGAAATATTTATTTTAAACTGAAGGCTACGAAGACAATGGATTTCAATAATAATTATATTGAAAAGAATTTTTAAAAAATGAATAGAAAATGTGTATGATAACTGTTACTTTCAAAATAAACGTTTTTAAAAATCATTTTTTTAACAGGAAGTTTCGTTGACCTCATTATTCCACAACTGCAGTTGAATCAATATTTTAATTTTAGAGTAAGCCAACCAAATAGTTTTCTTTAAGTACTATCAATAAATTATATAACTTTTTAAAATATGCAATTTTGAAAATTATCCTTTTACAGAGTACGTAAAAGCAAAAGTTGACTAACATTGCATTATTAATGAGGATTCTGATCTCTTCCATTGCTATGATGTTTTGATACACATTTTATAATACATTTCGTTCCTTTCTATGTATATTTAACAGACAAAAATTTAAGAAAGTGTGCATAATTATTATACATTTCAAATGATTTCCATATACCAGGCATACTGTTCGCGCTAAATACGGCACTTCTAAAACTTCCAGCTCTGAACAAAATGCCAACCAATTGCGAGCGATTTAAATATGGCACGACACTCCGATGTTCATTCGATCATCGCGTTTGTTTTTCAGATACCTCTATAAAAACATCGTTCTATTTATAATTCTGCGGTTTGGAACTTTTTGAAAAATATACGTCCGCAGGCGAGACCCGGAAAATGAATTTGTTTGCACGTATGTAACATTTCAGATTTTTTTCGTACCGCGGTATGTTTGTGATTTTATATTTTTTTTCGCACGCGGGTGTATAAATAATGATCATTGCTCAGTGAAGCGAGTTGTTTATGCGCAACCTGCTCGTATTTAATTATCACCTGTGCATTTAAGCCTTAAATTTCACGTAGGCTGAATGTCACGACGGAAAAAATAACCATAATATCGTTATTATTTCTCGCAGTGCAGAACTGTGTCATCATTACGCGAAAGGGACGGGCGACATGGGCGATCGAAACGCTCCTGGCGGAAGCGAGGGTTATTAGCGGCACCTCGTTGCGACGCACTGCCCGACTCTGCACGTGGATTCAACCGACCGCGGCGAAAACACCGCACACGGTAGAGGTAGTAATCTGGTGTGTGCGGTGTTGGCAAATTTGAAGACTGGAATTGTTTTATAACTAGGGGAGATAATACTCTATAGACTTCTTCGAAAAAATATTTTAATATCTTAGCCAAAAAAATGTTCGTTTTCAATGCAAAATCAACATATGCATCCAAGAAACCGTATGGCATTGGTATACACGTATACGTACAGTGTGTATACTCGTATACACACTGATGTTTTGCCTTTTGAGTTACGTTTTAGAAACTACAGAGGAAATATTATTTAAACGTATTTTTGAAGGGACGTTAGACTGAATTTGTGCTCACTATAGCAGTGCCCAACAAAAACACATCACCTAAAGAAAATGGACATTCTGTATTTTCTGTGTTTTACATATGTTTCAAACTTTAAGCAAACATTAGTAGAAATTGGCAATCATATATTTTATGTGGATTATACGTTGTTTCCGTTTCCATTACCTTCATACTTCACTTAATTTTTGCAAATAAGTTGGTGTAATTTCAGGATTATATTGCAGATTACAACTGTGAGATGATGCGGTATTTTGAGCACTACTCTATATGTCGTAACAATCGTCTAAAGAAAAAACCTTACTTACTTACAAGTCTTAAAAGTGTGTCACTGTAGTCGGAATATATTATTATTATTATTATTATTATTATTATTATTATATGAAAGTCACAGAATTTGGCAATATTCGTATGACCCTAACTCTGTGCATTTTTATTCATAATATTTTTCGTTTAAAGTGAAATTAAGGCTTGAATTTCCTACAGTAAGACCTATTCTTTGTTGTGTCAAGTTGAACTTCTGAACACTCTCATTGAAATAAAACATATTAAAAGTAGTGGTGCTTCCAACGCACATACTTTCTCGCTCTGCTTCTATACGGTCCTTATTGCTATTCCACTACTCCATAAACAAGCAAAAGTGTACTATACCAGCAAACCATTTCGGTACCAAGACCCGACAAACGAAACTCAAATTCAACGAACCGGTACTTATACCACTACGCAACACCAACACCGCCTCTGTCGAACAGAGCCATAAAGAATAGAACCGACCTATAAAATGGTAAGTGCACGACAAAGAAACAATTGATACGATGGTAATACACTTCACAAATATAAGAAGAGAGATAAAAAATTGTTAAAAGTTAAAAATTTGAACAAATATATACAGACATTTCCACGACATTTATCGCAATTACTTATATTTTAGTCAAAACGTAATTCTATCAATTTTATCATTAGGAGCCGGTAATTTTCAATATGCGAAAAACATGACTTTCAAACATGACCAAGAAAGGCAGCGATAAACCGCATTACGAAGTATTCGTAAGCCTAGAAAGTAATAATAATTTCTAAACCGTTAGGGATTGTAAGTTTATCGCATGCCTTCTGGTTATATTGTATTAGAATTTAGAGTTAAAATGCTCATAATTTTACTTAAATTGGTTCATACAGATATATACTAGACAACGGTTGATTTGACATGTCATATGCTTCAGAAATCGAATAACAGAGTTGAAAAATTGTTTAAAAGACGCAGTTAGGGAAAACACAGACACGTCCTGCCTATTTATCTATATTGAATCTATTCGTGAGTAGAAGTACTTCAAATGATTTTCAGTAAAGTATCTACACTCTTTATTGTTTTTTTCCTGCAACATCACATTCATCGAATTAAAATCCCCCTCGAGGGATCGAACTCGGCACCTTCCTTATTGAAGATCTCAACCCGAAGGTGCATTAACAAACCGCGCTACGAGTCCGACTTGCGGAACAACTGCTAATATTTCAGTCAAAACGATCTTGTATCAGTTCTCTTATTAGGAAGCCGATAATTGTCAACATGCGAAAAACATGTCTTTCAAAAAACATGACCAAGAAAGGCAGCGGTTTACTACACATAATTTATCGGATGATCGGCATTTGGAAAATAACTACTGCGAGAAAGTATGTGCCATTCTATAGCACCACTAGTTTATTTATATATTTACCTTCCCTTCTTACACACGTGAAGAAAATTTAAAGAAAAAATTTCGAGCGGTTTTTGAGAAAATTTTTTTTGTAAATTTGAATCGCAGTTTACGCAAAAACTATTCATTTTCAAAAAATGGTACATGATCTTATTTGAAGTGCTAATTTTGTACAACCGACTTTGTCTGAGGCGAAAATCTCTATCTTCCATTTTGCAGTTTTTAAACAGTTTTTTGCAACTTTCGAAAAATTGGGCCTATCAACGAAAATGATACCTACGTTAGTCCCTTCAACGTTCTCACTATTCAACAACAAAATATAATCCAAAAATTTGGAGCCATTTTTTTTAATTTACAAAATTTCAAAATGGGCTTCATGTAAAGTATCCTCAAATACTGAGATATCGGTTTCAAATTCAAGAGGCCTTGAGACGAGTAAAAACCAGCGGAGAATATCAATTTTGAAGAAAATCGACCGAACGGTTTAGGCGCTAGCGTTGACCACAAGACGGACAGACGGACGGAATGCCGTCAATCGATTTTGAAGTATGAAGGAGCAACAAATCATGGATTTTTACTACACCACGAGATAGAGGATTTTTTTCTAAATTTAGCAACAGGTTTTATCCACTTTTTGGTCACCAGACCCCTGCTATAAGATATTTTCTGGCGAAAATGCCCCGTTTTCCGCCGCACGATTACATAACTTTCTCTTCTTATGAAGTATTTGTAAGGCGAGAAAGTAGAAACAACAAATTAATCAGTTTGGTGGATACTTGAGATCAAAGAGAAGTGAACCGGTGGCACAGGAATATCTGCATATTTGCTCGGAACACCCATTCTGTTCACAATCAAGTCTTCTTAAATCTCCACCTGCCTCGCCTCATTCTCCTGCGTCGCTAGTTCGCCGGCGCCCGCTCCGCACAAACTGTTTGCGAACGGCGTCCGGCGAACCCCGTCATTTCCAGTCGCCCGCTCCTTGCGCGAGCGCCGACGCTAACAAAGTTAGTCCGCGCGCGCGGAATGGTCCCTCTCTTCCGTCAGACGCGGAGCGACACGATACGAGGTCCGGTGCGGTGGGATAGCCTTCCCACTCGCCCGCCCCGGTCGTCGCTCCGTTACTCGCCTCGCAGGTCGCCATTTCGCCACCGGACCGGGAAGTCTGAGCACTGGAAGTAGTTGGCGCGCACGGTCGCGTGACGGACCGAAATTCCAGGGAGATCGATTTGCACTCCGACATCAAACAAAACGATGATTACGTTTCCGTGGGATTGTTATAATCCGAATAATATTTCTGTCTACTCGGGAGGCAGGCACGTGGCGTGTGAACAGTCTTGCAACAGATCACAGCAGTAGCAAGAGGCAAATCGCAATAAGAGCACACGACTGTAGATGATATAAAACCGCACATATGATGCCTAACCAAAGAAGTAATGGCACTCTTCAATTTACAGTTGCTTCGTGCTGTAAGATTTCATTTTTTTCTTAAGAAGCATCGGTAACTCTGCAGTGAAGTCAGCAGAATTTGTAGCCTATGATTGGAAAACGGAATCCCCTCTCCTCAGTTAACAACTAGCCGTCAAGTAAAGGGAAATAGTTTTCAAATAACAGTTACAATATTTAGCCACTTAGTAACAGTTTGGTTCATTTTTTAGACTGAAAAATACCTACAGCCCGAGTATTCATTACAAACAGGAAATTTATTTCTCTCATAGTTCTTGAAATGCCCATCCACTTCTTCTAGACACTTCTGTGTGGTTGAATCTCATATCCAGAATGTTCCGTCGGTCTAGTCTGAAGAGCAACGCGCTCAAATGCCGAAAACTTTGCTTTGTCGTCTGTTCAAGTCTCTTCGTCATTTGAAGCCCGATTTCGGTTGGCGTTCCGGATTTTCAACTTGCAACGCGAGCGTTCATCTCACAATTGACTTAACCAGTTAACTGCCAGATTTCGGTATTCATCTCGCCGATTGCTAAACCGGTTAACTGCCAGTAATCTCACCGTTTGCTTAACCGGTTAACTGCCAGATTTCGGTATTCATTTCACCGTTTGCTTAACCGATTAACTGCCAGAGTTTGGTATTCATCTCACCATACTTAACGAGTTATCTGCCCATCCTTTTTGGCTAGAATTACGAATCTCGCAGCTCACCACTTGGTCATCGTCGCCTGTTTACTGCGAATAATCGGTTGCCCTAGTGTGTTGCCAGTCTCAGTCACTGCGATGTGGTTGCCGTTCTTGGTCGTCGGAGTGGAACTGAGTGTGTTCGATCGAGCTAGTTAGTGCGGAACTCCACAAAGCTCTCTGCTCCTATCAGTTCCTTTTCGCTCAAGTGGGTTCACTATTCTTATCCTTAAGAAGATATTAAATATACCTTGACCTCCAATTTCCTCTCTTCATCGTTCCGATCGAATGGCGATTACCACTTACTTGAGGATGCGATTAACAGATCGTTGATTAGTTCTACAGCCTCTTTCTTTGTTTCTATCACTTTTACTTTCTCCCTACTGGTTATGCAGTAGAGAGAAAGTTATGTAATTCTGCGAGAAAAACGAAAAATTTTCGGCAGAAAAACTCTAATAACGGAAAAGTGGATAAAAATCCAGTCGCTAAATTTACAAAACAAATTAACCGACATGTGGTGTAGCCACAATCCATGTTTTGTGGGGTCTTGATACCGATAAATCAAATGACGGCAAAATATCTGTCTCTCCATCCTCCTGCCTGTTCGTCTGTGAACACAATTAGCAGCTAAATTGTTCAGTCGATTTTCTCCAAAATTAATATTCTCCAATCGATCTGGCTGATGTCGAGGCCCTTTGAATTTGAAACCGATCTTTTAATTTTGGTAGGTACTTTACACGAAGCCCCTTGGACATTTTCAAAACAATGGTTCCATCGTATTTTATTAAGTTGTGCTCTTGGATAGTGTGAAGGGCGTTTAAGATAATGGTACAGGTCTAATTTTCGTTAAAACTTTGATTTTTCGATAATTGCAAAAATTCAAAAGATTTTCGGTGTCTTTCTGTAACTAAAATTATGAAGGTAGAGGTTTTTCTCTTAAAGGAATCTGTTCCATAAAGATAGATTTTGAAATAACGTCATTTACAATTTTTCAAAAACTTGAGTGATACTTTAGGAGATGTTTTAGCTCCGCTAATTTATTCCGGGTAATTTCAGGCGTATGTTGGGGCAGGAACTTATACAATTGAACATGACTCTTCCTCTTCCCATCATTCTCCCAACCTCATTGAAAGATCTTCCATGACGTGTCTTCCATTCATCTAGAAAATTTCCAACAAACGTCGATGATTTTGGAAGCATCTCACAGATGGCATATTGCCCAACACACAATGTGTCGTGTAATTTACAGTATTGAAAGTTTTCGAGGCTACATAATGTTACTTATTTAGGTGGTGATGTTAAGCAGTCATAAATGTACATTAATTGAAAATACATATATTTGGAGATTTTGCTGTATGTGAACGTATTGTTATAAACAATTCTTTACATATTTTAAATGTTCAATTTATTTTAATTTAACATTTTAAGTTGTTTCCTCTTAAAGAAATTTACAATTGTTTCTGCGAAGGTAAATTCAAATTTTAATTTAACAGCCTAATACAATTAATTGTGTGTAATTTAGCACTCATATAACATTCTCTTCCACGTAAAATACGTTGGATAATGTAAATAATTTATATTCAGTGAAGTCCATTTCATTTCACACGATCCTAGCTTCTAAATTAGACAGTACATGGTGAAGTACCAAAAATATTTCTATCAAGTAGGAACGTACTGTCCTGAACGTTAGCCCCATGTCCTAATCCATCCGTTGCCACCTGCCTTCTTCGCCGCGTCCATTTTGTAGCTACCTTCGCTGCTTTCTCACCCCAGTCGTCTCTCGACAGACGTCCGCCCAGCCCCCCCCCCCCGACCACCGCCTCATATTACATCCGCACAAACTGCGCTTCTTCCCGTCTCTGTCCCTCCCGCTCGAGTAGACCTGATCAACTCCTGCTTCTTGCTCCCTCCCCCCCCTCAGCCATCTTGCCCCCTTCTCCCGTCGATCGCCTCCCGCTTCTCGTTCACTTCTCGTGCACCTTCTCGCCCACCCTACCACTAACCCACGGCTTCTCATTCGCTTCTCGCCCGCTCTCGCGCACCTATCGTCCGCTCGCCTCCTTCCCCTCTCTCCTCCTTCCCTCCCTCGCCATCTCTTCGACCGCTCCTCACTCTCCCCCTCGTCTGCTCTTTCGCCCGCCTCTCGCCCGCTTCCTCACCTTCTCACAACCGCTTCGCTGCCCCCCCCTTCGCCCACCACGTGCCTAACCGCTCCTCACCCGCCCATCACCCACCTTCACCAGTCCCTCACTCACCCTCACCCGTATCTCACCCGCTCCTCATTCGCTCCTCACTCACCCTTCATCCGCTCATCACCCTACTCTCACCCGACCCCTCACCCGACTTCTCATCCTGGCCCCTCACCCGACCCCTCACCCGACCCCTCACCCGACCCCTCACCCGACCCCTCACCCGACCCTCACCCGACCCCTCACCCGACCCCTCACCCGACCCCTCACCCGACCCTCACCCGACCCCTCACCCGACCCCCTCACCCGACCCCTCACCCGACCCCTCACCCGACCCCTCACCCGACCCCCTCACCCGACCCCTCACCCGACCCCTCACCCGACCCCTCACCCGACCCCTCACTCACCCCTCACCTATACCTCATCCACACCTCACTCACCCTTCACTCACCCCTCACTCACCCCTCCCTACACTCTCGCACTCCCCTCGCCCATCCAACGCTCGTCGTGTCTTTCACCCCCCCCCGGACAATCGTAAGCTCAGCCCCTCCTCTTGGCTCGCCACGCCTTGTCGCTTGCCCCGCCTCCTCGCCTGCCCCCGCCCTCCTCTCTCGCCCCCCCCCGCCGCCACCCAGCAGCCTAACGACCACCGCGCGGCCGTTTTCGCTCCCGCGAGAGCGCCCGACCGTGTTCCATTAGTGCTCGGCGCGCGCGCTCGCTCGCCCGCGCAAACCGACACCGTCCTACTCGCCTCGCCTCGCCTCACCTCGGTCCGCACGCTGCTCCACGCCGTCCGACCTGCGTCGCACCGCGGCGCGCAGCGCCAACCCTTCTGTTTATTTACATAGCGCGCGCCCGCGTCTAATCAGCTAATTGGTAATTATTTCTTGAGCGCTTCGCGAGCTATTTGCACAAAGGCCCAGACGACCGTCTCCGCGGCGCGGCGCGTGGGGCGTCGCGTTTTCCTGAGTGCTCAGATGGCGCTGGAATTGGCCTCAGTGCAAGCGCACTCGCGCTCGGTCCTGCGGACCCGTTCGGCGAGCGCAAACTACGATACCGTTCACTACCAGAGTTTTTTTGCTATTGTAATGACTGAATGTTTGGTACATGTTGGAACGGGAGATGTGGTTCGGGGCATCAACTGATGTCACTGCAGTGCCTCTCACCGGGAGGTTCTAGGTTCGGGTCCCTACCGGTGGCGTTTTAGCAGCTAGTGCTGGTAACATAACTGAAGGTTCTGAAGTCGTTGTATCCTTGAGTCCCATTAGACTCTCCTTTCTCCTTTCGTTCGTTTGCAGTTCGCTAACTTGTAAATGGCTTCGATGCTTCATTTTGTGATGGCCTCGTCCGACGAAAATATACTTTGCCACGAGAAATAATTGAATTAGGAAATCCAGTGATATGTGTTCTTCTGAGAATAATGACCCTAGTAGTTGACGCGCTTCGAATCACTAACAATCAACCAAATCAACCGGCTCCTTGCCATCGTCCTCCCCTGGAGCTGCCTTGACTGACCCCGATACTACCCGCCTTACCGCCAGGTTGTGCGTGATGTCGACATTTCAAAAAAAATATTTTTTCGTATTACTCATGTTTATAAACAAAAATGTAAACTCCACGTGCAGATATGCGGAAGTTTTTTTTAAAATGACACCTTATTTGAAGTGATTTACTGAGGAGTTCATCCGAAAAATTGGTGTTTACATAATACGTTGTGGAAATAATGTATGAGTCTGTGTCATTTTAGTTGTTCTTTTGATGGTATTAAAGTCATAAGTGTTTTTCTTATTTATATCTTCCTTTTTGTTTTTCTTTTCTTTACTTCTTGAAAACGTTATCCTCTTGTTTGGAAGCACCTTCTTCTTTTCTGTAACGCCCCAACTCTGCCTTAAATTTTTCTCTCCGTTATTTCACATTTTACGTTGCCTGCACTCTCCTTGACCCTGTTAAAAATTCAAAGCAAATTATATATTAAGCAAAGCTGTAATATAATGTTTCATTTTCAAAATATCTATTTCACTTACGTGTGTGTTGGTATAACATTCTTCAAAATTATTTAAACGTTGCTTAATGAAGGTGGTTGCAATAATATACCTAGAGTATTCATGTCTTTTATGAGTCCGTCACAATTTGAGGAGAATTATCTTGGAGAATTGTAGTATGTCTGAATTTATACCATACATGCAGCCAAAAATATTACTCAATTCCAAACAGACACTCAATAGTTCTCTAACCAATTACAATTTACTAAATAAAAAAACAAACTTCATTTTCATCTACACGTAGCTATATAGTTTTTATCATTTCTCGATCTCCAAGCAGTGTGTCTCATTTTTTATATTTGTTCTTATTATAATACGTTCGTTTAAACAATCTGCTTACTTTGCCTCCTCCCTTCCAGAATTACTATTTACAACGACCAACACACTACATTTTCCAGGTGTCCTCCATCCACCTCTTCAACTAATTGCTAGTCTCTCCGTGATGGTCGTCTCCCGCTTCCTTCCAGTTCCCTTCTCTCGCGCCCTTTGCGTTCGTCCTCCTCCGCGTCAGGCCGCGCCTGCCAGCCCCGCCCACTCCGCTGCCATCTCGCGCGCGCGCCTCCTCCTCCCTCCCCCTCCCCCTCCCCGCTCGCGTCAGTCTCTCGGCGTCCGCCCGCGCTTCGCCGCCGCCACCGCCGTCGTCGTCACAGAGGCAAATAATTCGAGGAAATTTGCGGAGCCGTCGCCGCCGCCGCCGCCGCCGTCGGCGTCGTCAGGCGTCGTCAGCGGTGCGTTCGCGCGTCGCAGGATCGAGAGCCGCACGTCGGGTTTCCGTCGCCGCCGCCGCCGCCGCTCCGCGCCACCGTCGCCCGCTTCGCTGGCGCCTACGCCGTCCTTCTGTCGCTTCTCCGCCCTCGCCGCAGACCTGTCGCTGTCGAATACCTCTGCCTGCCACCGCGCCCGCCGTAGCACGTTGGCAGAACTTCGGTTCTTGCTGGACTAATTGACCTAGGGACTGTTCTGTTATTTATTCCCGTTATGTTCGCTTACGGCAGAATACGCATTGGTTTGTTTTCAAGTTACTATCATCCACAACCTCGCTACTCGTGAACGTAGTCTGTCCGTAGAGTAGGAAGCATCTAAAAAAATAACAAATAAAATTTCCAGCACTCGGGCTTGGAAACTAATTTGTAATAATAATAATAATAATAATAATAATAAATAATAATAAATTGCCTTTATTAGTGGCGAGGCTCAGGCCATTCTCTTCCGCCTTGTATTGTACGTCACTATTTATGGCAAGAAAGTGTTACTTTGACGTTTGCGTTACTGTGACGTTTGCGTTACTGTGACGTTTGCTTACCTCCAAGAAATCATGGCCACTGGGTACTGCAAAGTAAACTAAACATGAGCATCACTTGATTCAACATGGTTCCACCTCCCGTATTGAGATTGATCCCCACAGCACATTCTTACATAAGTAGACATCAGATGTTAAGGAACTAAAAGCGTATGTTTTAAACGCCTAAAAAGTCACTAAAATGATTTCAAATAGGCACCAAAAAGGCAATAAAAACTTAAAATTGGAGGAAAAAATCACTAATATATCTCACTGTAATTGCATCTAAAATTAGCCAATATGAAAAAACAACCCGGCAGAACAAAGACGCACAACACGCCCAGCAGAGATATAGGTTCTAATGATCGTACTACACTGCACACTTCCCAGAACAACACCTGGGATGGAAAAATATCCATGTCAGAAGTCTGGGATCATCGCCTTGCCTTCTGACACACGAGTGCTTTGATTACGTCGCAGATCTGTGCACACCGTTCACCTGGGCGCCTATCGCTTAACCAAGGGCCTAGAGCCCACCGCTGTTTTTGGGTATGTGCAAAGAAATGCGAACAGAAGACACGGGTTTTTGGCTCAAAAAATTCAATGTGATGTGTAAACCCAAATGAAAGTTTCAGTTTGGACAATCAAATAGAGATTCTTTTCCAGTAGACAATTACTGGGATCAGTAGAACTGAAAATGATTTAAACGTGTATTTGAAACCAAGACTAGGAAGGAAAATACATTTTATAGGAAAGAAGCATTTAAAAAGGAAAAATATATCTAAGAAGGCACTTACGTCATAAAATACCAAAAAATGCGAAATGAAAAGTCGTCAGAATGTTCAATTTTCCATAATCCATATACATATATTAATTGCCATTAAATATTTTCATTAGAATAAAATAGACATTTCCCTAAACATCCGATGTCAATTAACTTATAGCAAAATATAGCGTAAGCAACTCTACAAAATGATTTTTGGTGTACTACTTATTTCTATACCCATCAATACTCTACTATACCCTATCTTAACGATCTTCTGTACATATCTAGTGGAAGGGAATGATAAACTAAATCTGAGAGCATCAGTCTCTGATTGAAGAAGACGTAGAGGATAAGGATATTCCCTTGACGTCACTCAGGAACCGAGTATGCTATTCATTATCATCACAGTCATGATGATTATTTTAGGTAACACCACGAGTGCTTTGTACATTATCCACAAATCCCCGACTCGCGAAGCGAGGGGGGTTTATCTGAGTATTTCCAAAGCACGAGTGGTACGTAGGACTATTCCACGAGTGAAATGATGTTCATCAGAGTTCCAAACTGCACCAAATGTTGGAAATATGTTAAAGTTAGTGAGGTTTTGTTATAATACATAGGCGGTTAATTGCACATCGACATAGTGATCGTTAGATACCACTTCCTAAGATAGATGAGTCACAGTTATGATCGGCCAGGGAGAAGCGATAAGAAAAATTGGATAGAAAAAGCGATAAACCTTTTGATATACACCGGCCTGATTGGGGCATTTTGTATATATAGCTAAACATTATTGGTCTTAATTTAACGAGTAAAATAATCGTCATAATCACACATGAGAACATGACATCTTCAAGGTTTATGCTCCTCTTATAATTTTTGCTATTTTTAACACTGTCCAGAAGTTATATTTTTCCTGCAATTTCTCCTATTTTCGTCAAACAGAATGTATCTGTATTGTTATTATTTCGTCCCAAAAATATTTATATCTCATATTGACAATACCATTGTTTGACTTGTAGAAGTGATATGGACATTTCAGATTCACCTCTACATTAATCTATGTGAAAAATACTATTAAAAATACATGAAACTAAACTGATTTCCAATGAGCGTGAAAATAAAAGAAAATTGTATAGCCTTCGGGCGTGAGAGATTTGTATATGGATTTGTTAGATACTCGGGAACTCAAGAAAAATACAAAAACAATAAAACCGTTTCGATTTTGACTTAAACAGCAAATGCTTAATTGTAGTTCTACCTAACATACTGCACATGCTTACTCATTTCTCTTTCTCAGTGCGTCCCTGCCTACCAGTCATGTGACAGCAAGGCAGTGAGACATTGAGTATTTGTTATTTAATGTTGTGTTATGAAACAGCAAAGTTTTTTTACTTTTCGAATATATAAACTTTTTATTTGTTTAACTAGATCAGTGAGATTACACTTTACAGGTGTGTATTAGCTTTTAACTGTATTATCAACAGGCTCAAAGTTACGAGTAACTAACTGCAAATTAGCGCGCCATCATACCCCTATTTCTGATCGAGGACATCTCCACTGGGTACCTCTCTGACGACGCTTGTTAATTTTATAAATATGAAGGTGAGAGGAAAGCATGATATAGAGTGAGATTTGAGACAAAAATTTCTATAGATTATGAAAGACGGAACAGATAGATAGATAGATTTAAACTGCAAATGGGTATAACCCGGTGGCAGCTACAAAACATAAAAATTGACAGACTCTCAATAACATAGAACATTAAAACCAATAATAATAATAATAATAATAACAACAATAATAAGGTAATATAACTAGCAAATTATATACTACTTATAGTAATAATATTAATGTTAAAATAATTATGATAATAATATAAAAACCAACTGATTCATTAAACATTAAATTACATTAAGAGAGAAAAGAAAAAGAAAGAAAAAAAACTTCTATAGTCTAACTCCGCACTGAATGTTTATACAATCAGGATCACACTGTACTTCACTGCACTTCACTAAGACCTGAAAACATTTCCTTCTTTATTTCTCTGCTATACACTGCACGACATCTCACTTCACAATAGAACACTTATGCATCACTATATAACCCACTATTCTCCCTCATTTACTTAATAATACCCTAAATTAATATTCTAAACTGTTGAACACTTTGAGGAAAGGGTTCAAAGGTTTTTGCAGGCAATCTATTCCGTTCCGTAATCGTTCGATTTGTAAAAGAAAATTTCCCGACATCCGTTCTCTGCTGTCTTAAATTTATTTTGTGCCTGTGATCCACTCTAATGGTGTAGGAATACATAGCCGCCGATTAATTTCTTTCCAATCTGGATGACCATTATAAGCTTTATACAAGGCGCAGAGTCTTGCTACTGATCGCCTGTTTTTGAGTGTATCCCACCCTGCCATTTCTTGTCCCTGAAAGTAAATTAAGCTGCCCTATGCTAAATCCTTTCCAAGTGTTTACACTGCATAATTTTGTGCAGATCGCAACAAATTGTTCCATATTCCATTATCGGACGAATAAGAGATAAATAAGCAATTTCCCTCGCGTTTCCGGTACTCTTTTTTTGGATGCGCATTACAGAGTGAAGAGATCTCCAGGCTTTCCCTACAACAAAATCTACGTGTTTTTTCCAACTTAATTTACTATCAAAATGAATTCCTAGGTACTTGCACGAGGAAACTCTCGGAATAATGTCATTATTTAAACGGTAATGTGTTTCACTGTAATTATGATCCCTGCCAAAAGTGATGGATTTACTTTTAGAGCTATTTATGGACATTCCATTATCTTCCGCCCAGTAATATAACGCATCAAGATCCCGTTGCAGAATTTCTTCATCTCTTTTCGAATTAATACTACGATATATTATGCAATCGTCTGCAAATAGCCGACCATTTGAGGTTAATTGCGCCGGCAGATCATTGACGAAAGCTAGAAATAGAAGGGGTCCAATGAGACTCCCCTGCGATATTTTTGACGTAACGCTTGCCCCGGAAGATAACTCTTGCCCTATTCGGACTTTCTGCTTTCTATCTCGCAGAAACTCGCTAATCCACGCCACCACCCTGGGATCTATGCCTGAATTCATTAATTTCTGTACAAGCCGATAGTGTGGAACGACATCAAACGCTTTAGCAAAATCTATAACTACTGTGTCTACTCTCCCGCCCGCGTCAATTTCATCTGCTAGATCCTGAAATAGCGTGACTACCTGACTTTCGTATGAGTAACCACTCCTGAACCCTGAATCTTTAGCAAGACCACTCCTGAATCTTTAGCAAGACGGGATTGAATTCTTGTAGGAGCAACGCTGGCTTTTTCGAGGTTATAGTGGTTGGTGCAAGGGACAATTTGGGGAGTAGAAACGAATTTGAACCACTGTAAAAACTGTTGAATTGTTTATACACCATATTATGTAATCAATTCATAAATATTGTTTTTATAGAATATTAACTTCGTTGCAGTGTTATACGAGAGCATTTTGTTTGTTGTTTTTGTAAAGTGTATATGATACGTTTTGAAAAGTATTTTGTTTGGTTTTGTTCGGAATTTTTGCTTTGGCATGAAGCCTGTATGTCACTAAATGCAGTAAAAGTACTAAAATACTTGATTTTCGGCTGAGACTGTTTTATGTGACAGATTTAAACACGAAGTATGTTTTGAAAGGCATGCAGGAAAATTAAAACTCTTTTAGAAACCATTTATTTTAATTTAAGAAATTGTAATTTTGGATTAATTCAAACAACTTGTTGTTAGGGAAATTTCGCAAAAAAATTTAAATGTATTCCTAAGTAATTAAGCAGATATTTTTTTACTTAATATGATGAGATATCATTGAAAACGAATGAATTAATGAATGAACGTTTTATATTTAAATTCATATTGTACGAGACAGGTGTTAGAACGAATTTTACTTTATAATTTTTACCCCATGATGTCGTCGGTGCGGTAGTGTGTGATCTATTCATCAAATAAAACTTTTTCTTCAAAATTATTCAATTTACTCAAATAATTTTATTATCTGTTGTTTTCACGGTTATTTGTTAAAATTTATGAAAATAATGAAAGCTACGTAATCAAAAACTAATTTATTTCATACACTAAAAGTGTAACAAAATTTTCCGCGTATCCTCTTCTGAATTAAATATGTTGTTAATATTTTAATAAACATTTATTAATAAGAGTTTTCATAATTTCTCTTATAACTTTAAATACCTCATTAATATTAAATGCTTTGATGAATCGTTATATCTGTAAGTAAGTCTTACGATAGCGATTAATGTTCCCGCCTGCTTTTGTCCGATTAGAATGAGCGCATCCACTGTGCATCGCCATCGCATTAGACGCTGCGGTCGCTCCTGCAGTGCGCGGAAGCGGTCGCTTCTGTCGAGTTGGTATCCGCGCAGGCGCCGTATCTGCCCTCGCTTTGTCGCATTCTGGTGCTGTGCTCCTCAAACACACGACGTCTCCGGCGTCTCTATATGTGCCGCCCTCGATTCAAAGGTGGGATATTGGGAAGGCACAAGCTCGATAATCCGCGTCGACCACGTTGGCAGATTGACCGCTCGTAGCTTTCCTCGCTTTTGGTTTACTGCTGTATTTCTGAGCTTCTCCTTGTTAATCGTACGACGGCGTTGTAACGGAGAAGGAAATGTTAGCTATAGAATTGTTTCTATTCTTCAAAAATGTTGTTACGATATCTATTGTTTCTTCATTCTGAAGAGGCTCTATTCTGTTATATAAATTTTAGTTTTTTATTTTGACTTAAATGAGTCTAGTCTGAATTGTTAGTATTATTTTCTACCAGACTGCACAAAAAACTTATTACACTTTTCTTAGGGTTAATGTGAAATAATATTCAGGAATATTTATTTTGGAAGAAATCGTACATATGGTTTAGGCGCTAGTGCTGTTCACAGACTGACAGACGGACGGACAGACCGACGGAAGGACGGATGTTTTCCTTTCAATTGGGTTTCCGGTATCAAGAACGTAGAAAACAGGGTTTCTGGCTACACCACGTGTTAGGGGATTTTTTTCTTAATTTACCAACCGACTTTATCAACTTTTTCGTTATCGGGGCTCGGCAATGAATTTTTTCTGCCCAAAATTTGCCGTTTTCTCGCGCAGCATTACATAATTTTCTCTATACTACGTATATTACTCCGTATATACGTATACGGCAAAGTAAAAATAGGTTAAGATGCGATTGAAATTTTTTCTAGTCAATTCAGAAATTCAATATAATTCCAATATGATTGCCTGCATTATTCATGGTACGGCCCGGATATCTCGCATGGTTTAATCTCTCCCTCCGTTTCAGTGCAGCCTGGAGAAATGCCGAGATGAACAGTGTGGGGAAGTCAGGTGTAGTTTCCTCTATATTGCAAATATGGCCCGCAACCGCATTAGTTTTAGTTATGTCCCTGTAGGCTTAGCAAATTGAACACCCCTGTATTACGTCATTCACCAAACCATTTGGTGATTTAAAATAGTTATTTATGATAGTGTTGAGTGTCATTTTATTTTGCGAGTAGAAAAGGTTGCGACCCAATGCCAACAATCAATTTTAGCGCGTGTGCCATACACTATTTTCTGTTACCTAACGTTCATTTTATTTGATTTTAAATATACAAATAACTTAATGGTACGTTAAGGTTAGTAGTATATAATGCGGTCACATGAAATTATTTTGTTTCCTTTATTGCATTCAGAGATTAATATGAACACATGAGTATCGTCCCTGTTTTTGCACAAGTGCTAAAAATTGAACTTTTAGTAACCCAAGCTTGCTATGAGAGAACCGTTTTCACTTCCTTCGTTTTTAAGAGACTGTGTTTTAGACAGCCTCTTAGAAACCTTAAAGCCTTAAAAGCCTTGTATTGAAAGTTAATTATTCATTTTAGAAGTGGTATTATCTGACCGATTTATCTTTCCTTTTAAAGAAATTTTATGAAGTCCAATTATAATTACAGGAGTTCCCGTTTAGTACTATAAATAAACAAACAAATATTTTACTTATTACCGCACACTAGTAGAGTATTCACGTTAAGGAGAAATGATTTGTGAATCCATAAAATAAGTCTATTTGTGTAGCTTGAGTACCGATCTTCAGTTCACGATCGATGGATGAAGATGTAACATGGAGCATAAATTGTAAATATTTTTCTCTTTTTTCCCCTTCATTCTCTTTCTATTGCAGTGTTTTCTGTTTGCAGATACTTTAAAACACATGTGCATGATATTCATTTGAATAATGTTATATTACAATTGTATGGTTTAAATTTACACGTTAAAGTAAATCCACATTGCTTCTTCGTGTAATATAAAGGCATTCTTGACAATAAAAGTCAATAAAAAATGAAACTATTAAAAATTGCTTAAAAATTAAACGGAGTGTGTTAAATATGAGCAATAATTTCATGTCTCTTAAAAGAGTTGTCAACGATGAAATTTCACAGGAGATCATGCATAATAGAAAAATCCGCTAGAATACAAAACGACGGGAAAGAACACAAACTACAACGCGCACGTGGGGAGAAGAAGCTTCGGCGAAGACCCGAGGCGAGGTGCGGGCGGGGCGCGAGGAGAATGAGAGGGGTGGGAGGGGGAATTAGAAGTGGGGATGCCTGCGCCGAGCTCAGGTAATGCATGTTTTTCCAATAAGCTTCCGTAATCCACGAACAAAACATTATTTTTCAGAATGACCATTCCCTCGTTTCAAATCGATATGTAAAAGCTATCGAACCAACGGACCATGTCTTTAATTGGGATCCGTCGTGTAATGCCCAAAACGACCAAAACATTTTCGCTATAAAAGTAGAAGTCCCCGCAGGCGGAAAGCGCTGGCGACGCGCGGGGGGGGGGAGGGAAGGGGGAGTGGTGTGGAAGGGGCAGAGTGCCGTGCCGTCGGGCATACATTCGCCGCGCCCATGAACACAGGAAAGCGCAGATAATAAATCCGGCCTAACCGCCGCAGGTTGTGTTGCGCGGCAGCCGGATATCAGGAGCGCTTCGGCTGGTGGCGCTGCGGCGTCCGATACGAACGCGTCGCCGCCGGCACCGCGTTGGCCGTGGCGTTGGCGGCGGCGGGGGGGGGGGCGGGGGCAGTGGTGGCAGCGGGGGCGGGGGCGTGGACGAGGTGGGGTAGCGGATGAGGGGGGCATGGAGGAGGTGGGGTGTGGAGGTGGTGTGGGGTGACGAAGAGGTGGGGACGAGGAGGAGGGAACGAGGTGGGGACGAGGAGGTGGGGATGAGGAGGTGGGGCGTGGACGAGGTGGGTGTGTGGAGGAGGTGAGGACATGGAGGAGATGGGGGACCGTGGAGGAGATGGGGACGAAGAGGTAGGGGTGGGAAGGAGGTAGGACAAGGAGGTGAGGGCGTGGAGGAGGCGGGGGCATGGTGAAGGTGGGAGGCGTGAAGGAGGTGGGGCGCGTGGAGGAGATGGGGACGAGGAGGTGGGATGGAGGGGGCGTGGAGGAGGCGGGGGCACTTGGAGGGGAGCGTGGAGGAGATGGGGGTGAGGGCGGGGGCAAAGATAGTGATGCGATGAGGCGAAGCAGTGGTAGTGATGTAGCACATATCGGCCGCGGTTGTTACGGTGACATTAGCAGATGCAGTGGTGATGGCAGCAGGGACCATATTGGTCTTGCCGACGGTGGTTGTGGTAACGGAGGTGACGTTAGGAGTGGAAGCAGCGGCAGTGACAACTCGACGGACGGAGAGCACGTGGGGTGAGGGTGGGGATGAGTGTGGAGATTGCGATGGCACGGTGGTAGTGGTGAAAATGTCTGGAGACGTGTTGTTGCCAGACGTGATAACGCTGCCACTAACGATAGACTCCGCAAGATCTTTGCTGAACGTTGTGCAAATTTATGTTGTGCACAGTTATGTCATAAAAATGTTAATTTGGTTTCTGATGCAGAAAATTGTTAACAGAAGGAAGACAGAAGGAATCAAGGAAGTTGATCTTGTTTAAACTTTTGAATTTGATTGGCGGTGAAATGATGTGATGAAGAGGTTGTTTTTTATAGTGACGGTTGAACTGGTGGCCATTGTGGCTTGGTTGGCAGCGGTGATTCCTGAGATCGTAATATCGCTTTGACACGATATTGAGAAACGCTTTGAAGGTGTTGGAGGCGGTGGCTGAGATAGTTGCGATGGCTGAAGTGAGAGAGACTTTGCTGCAGAGACCGCTAAAATGAGAGAAGCTTTGCGATGGAGGCGGCAGTCGCTGAAATAGAAGGAGCAGTAACTTATGAAGCGGTAGTTTTAAACGGTGGAAGAGGCGGTACACCTACTACAAATTGCCACTATGAAACGATCAAATATTACACAAACTCAGTATTCTGTCTCTAAAATCCTAGATCCTTCGTGTCTCAGATACATTCTATACTTCCCTTACTTCTTCTCCTGCTAATACATCTTTTCAACTTGGAAAAAAGCTAATCCTTTCCCGCGAATGAAATCGCGTTATTCAAAAGATCTCTTACATCCTCCATAGTTAACTTCATCTATTAATTATTGTGTAAATTTTGTATGTAAAATGTACTAATTGTAACCATTGTGTAGTTTTAAGATCATGGTCTCTTCAAAATCAAAAATACCTATACATGTCAGTAGTATGTTATAGGTTACTTTTTAAGTTTTTCCTCGTATTCTATTTGATGTTAATGTAATGTTCACACTCTTGAAAGACAAAATGTTTGTCGAACAAGTATCAAAATATATTAATAATATATTAAAAATATATAATTTTATATATATTTTAAATATATTAAAAAAACAACAAATTGTCAGTGCAAAATCCTCGTGCATCCACCCCACTGACCATACACCTTCTCTTGCCTCCGACAGACACCGGCCACCTAACTCCCAGGCACCAGCTAACTACCGCGAAAACCTCTCACGCCAGGAGCTTCGCCTCCCCTCTCCACAACCGCTCCCCCGCCCCTCCCGCACTTTCTGTTTTCGATAGCGCCCGGCTCCACATGGCACTCTCGCAAATTATAATCACAGATAAGACGTGAAACACACATATTTTAATTTAAATTAAAGCAATTTAAAAAAACGTTTCTAATCTGAGCGTCTCGTTTTGAAATATATCAGCGAGCGAGTTGAGCGTAAAACGAATAAAAATCACGGGCCCAACCCTCTCGGTAATTATGAATTAGGTCTAATCTAAAAGATTCTCATTAGGGGTGTTTTATTCCAGTTTGATGTTATTGCTCCCCGCGCAGCGATATTTCGCTAACAAGATAATAAGTGCGACGCCTATTTGGGTGAGTAACGGCGGGCGAGCGGCGCTGCGCGGCGTGGCGCGGTGTGGCGGTGTGTGGCGGAGTGAGTTGCAGCGCTCCCAACGAGCGTTCGCGCAACCCAGGGCGCCATACGCTGCTGATCACCTGTGCTCTGCCAAGCCGTGTTCTGCGGCGCGGCGCCTCATGAACCAATGTCGCTTATCTTTCGCGTATTTCTCGACTGACGTTACCGTTTTTTTATCTCACGTTGCCTTTCTTTTTTTCTGGGGGGATTATGTAATATCTTAAACGAACTTTCGTTATTGCTTGATCGTTGTTGTTACGTTGCTTTTATAAACAGATTTTTCAAATTTCTATGCAATTTGTGTGTGAGTGTAAAATAAGAAAAGGAAATATCAATTCAGTTTTCTAATCCTGTAGCTTTTTCGATATTTGTTCACATGACAAATTTTATAAATAATTTCTTATCACCTTCGCCAATGAGGACACCGCGCTGCCACCGACGCCTCAGCTAGGTACTACAATCGCCGCTCGGGGTCTGCCATCGCCTACATTTGGCACACTACGTCGATGCGTCGCCAAATCAAAACCCAATTTAACTTTGCTCAAATCATAGGTTCTCGGATAAGAATTAAACGCAAATTACGCATTGTAGCATTATTGAAAATTTTGCTCGAGTTACAGAGTAAGTAAGGCGCTGAATGAACTCCCTTACCCTTCAGTAGTTAGATGTAGAATTAACTTAGTTTATCAGGTTAATTCAGGTAGCCAAAAAAATTGCATACGTAAAAGTATTGCCATACTGATCTATGTATCTTGTTGTTCCGATAAATAAGAAATAAAAATAAAGACGAACACTGGGTCAAAAATGGTTAGTTGCTTTCTCCTGTTTTTGCACCTTCGAACGTGAAGCACTATCGATCTTCTGCGCATGCGTAAATGCACTAAAGTGATGCGAAACTGGAACTGCGCATGAGCAGAAGATCGATAGTGCTTCACGTTCGAGGGTGCAAAATCTCCCTATTAATTCGTAGTTAACGTAGCGCGAAGTAAACGGGGCTAATACAGGTACCTCTACATGTTGCATTGATGTGAAACCACAGAGCTTCAGCAAAAGCTCTTAGCACGCGAACACGACAACAACGGGTGTGCGCAACGCGTCCAAAATAATTTAGTCGTTAGTGTGTTCATACTAATGAATCTTTGACCCCATCATATGAGCGGACAAGTCAAGTATACTGTTTTCTGGAAACGAAATACGTATGGTACTAGAGGCCCCTAATATTTCTTTACATAATGTATAATCAGATAAATTAATTTTTTTCTGAATGATGAGTAATAGACGCAAGTGTATTTACGAAAATGAATATAGGTTATATGAGAACTCTGTAAAGAAAAGTCATCACCTCAATTTATTTACTCTATAACATCTATAAATAATTAACATTGAGTTAAATTGTCTTTCTATTAAAGCTAGAAGATTAATTCAAATAAACATAGCTATGCTGCTTTACAAGAATTATCAGCGTATTCATGTAGTTCGAAGATAGTATGCAAGAATATTATAACGTAGAATATTATTACGTAAAGTTGCAATTTCTAACAGGTTATCAAACACATCTCTTTCATTCAAATTCAGTATCACTTTAATGTTTTGGATAATATATCCAATTTTGGGTAGTATGTAAATTTCTTCATTACTTTTCAAACCGAACATTTTCACTTTCATCTATTACTCACTTGCATACATGATATGATGCATGAAATCTTTTCTGATAACGTTCTTATTTAGATCGTGTAATGAAAATGCTGTTGACTAATCTGTTTCTCAGAATTGCCCTATGTGGCCCGACGCGAGCGTCAATGTTCCTATGCATTTCCATAAGGGGATGTGCAAGTGTGGCGCCTTATCGTTTACTCCGTCTTCACGACTAATTTTAGGTTAGTGGTGAATACTTCTTTCGTTTGGATCAAAACACAATTGGCCATTATAGGGGCATTACGTAAGAACAAACCGAACACGCTTCTTTCCAAGAAACAAAAATAAACACAAGCTTCTTTGGCTTTATAAAAGGGATGACAAATAACTTATGTACCAACCATGACAGAATCTCAATAGTTATTTCTACAAACCACAAGACCGAGAAGATCGACGAACGCACACACCAGCAGAAGATACAAATTGTAACTCCACAAAATTGTACGGAACTTGGAATGGGCACTTGCAATCAGCTGTGTAGTAATCACAGTACAAGCAGAAGAACGAGGCGTCAATGAACTGTATTATTTCATGATCCAAACTTGACAAATTTTTTGATATCTATATTTCGACATTATATATAATATTCAACACCATAATACTCCCAAGAACCAAACAAAGGACATTATTCTGTTGAATTAGAATGGTGGGATCCTGATGACCCGACGCCAGCGTATTACAGATGCCTTGGTAGAGAGTGGTGCCGTTTAGATTTCTAAAATGATATACACGAATACTTATAGAAACCGCTTTGCGCTCCGTCGTCGTCATCACCAGCGCTGCGGCGGGCGGCCGCCCGAAGAGGCCACGCGCCGAACGCCGCCGCCTCGTGCGAGGGCGGCGCACACTCAGCCTGCGCGCGGCACGCCACGCCACGCCACGCCACGCGCCCGATGCAAGCGAATTCACGCTGGGAGAAAACAAACGAAAGAGGGAGAAAGATATGCAAAGGGAGAGAGACAAAGAGGGAGGGAGGGAGAGAGAAAGAGAAAGGGAGGGAGAGAGAAAGAGAAAGGGAGGGAGAGAGAAAGAGAAAGGGAGGGAGAAAGAAAGAGAAAGGGAGGGAGAGAGAAAGAAAGGGAGGGAGAGAGAAAGAGAAAGGGAGGGAGAGAGAAAGAGAGGGACGGAGAGAGAAAGAGAAAGGTAGGGAGAGAGAAAGAGAAAGGTAGGGAGAGAGAAAGAGAAAGGGAGGGAGAGAGCAAGAGAAAGGGAGGGAGAGAGAAAGAGAGAGGGAGGGAGAGAGAAGGAGAGAGATGGAGGGAGAGGGAGAGAAAGAGAAAGAGGGAGGGAGAGAGAGAGGAAGGGAAAGAGAAAGAGAGAAGGAGAGGTGGCATTTACGTCCTCTGGGCAAGTGTTGTGAAAGTGTTGCAGATATCTTTGCAATGCGAAAGAGTAATTAGCTCTGGCAAATATTAAATATACAAAAAGATTTTTCAATAAGAAATGAATGCATTAGTAATAGTAAAAAGTAATATAAGAAATAATGTAATGTTTATTCTATTCTCAAGTTTAAAAATGTATCTTGACAGCCAATAATATATTGCGACAAAGTGTACCTCTGTATTACACACAGGTGCTTTTTATTTCTATCTACCCTCCTGGCGCTCTAGGCGATGGCGCACACGTTCCTGGCGGCGACGCATGAAACTATTTGTTCTCACGTAACCCAACATTTTTCTGTCTACTAAAAATTGCAATAAAATGAAAGCTTTTACAGACGACTATAATACTGCATGAGTGGCCTGCAATCTAAAAAATGCCGCTAAACAAAACCACACCAAATGGTACTCAAAAAGTACCACGCACACTACTCTTGAAAAACAAAGAAAATACTATCTATAATTTTCCAACAAACAAAATATTTTACTAAAATAGTGTTCACAAATGCTGCACTATCATAATATAGTGTATAAACTACAATTATTTGCGTATCAAGATAACCAAAAACGTTGCTGTTCGATAACCCATCGTATAAATAGCAAACATTAAATGGTGGGCGAACTTTTCCTTGGAACCTTCAGTCACATCACATCAACAGCATCGCAAGCAATGATGGAGTGAGTGTGAGAATTTAGTGAGTGTGCGCTGTTTGGGACAAGGTGGAATAATACAATGAAATATTATTTGCATTATTGGTTCAAATTGTAACTCTTTCATTGCGTTTGTATTTTTCCCAAGTTCCTGGGTATCTATCAAAACTATAAATAGACTTATAATGCAATTTTTTATAACTCGTGTACAATGCATCGCTAAGTTAAATTCCATTAGTGTATGTTTGAAAACGAGTGATGTTAGAAGAGAATTTTCAGGGTACGAATATGCAATGAAGCAACATTATAAACAAATTGTATATGCTCTTTTGTATTTTGTATCTTTAGTATTTACGCATTATATGTTTAGTAAAGAACACATATTAATTTTGGAATGAAATTTCATTAGTAAAGTTTTGTAGTTAGCAACGTGGACGTCGGTATTATGACGTGTAGCGTGTTTGACATTTGGGAGAAAACTCTTATGGTCTCTACGAAAAATCCGGCAGTTTATTGCCACCTCTTCACATTTGCTCACTGCTATTTGCTAAATGTGAGATAAGATTTTTACGTATCATTACCCAGAGCCCTAATATGACATAATCTGTGCTGTAAAATACCATCTTAGGAACAATTTATTGAAGGAACAATATAGTTTATAACGCTAGTACTCAGAAAAATTGATAATTTTCTCTAGAAATATGCTCACCCGCTTCTATTGTCACTCGTGGAAATCACATTGTAATACTTCATCTCCTAATAAGCTACATTGACTTGTGTAGCCATTGCATTGTGTAATAAATTACGATTCATTATTAGAAGGATACTACATGTGATTGTAATGATGTATTTGTGCAAAATATTTTCCATTCACATCCAAACAGCTACGTAGTATTGAAATATTGCACTTTATGCGCTACTAACGTAGCAATTTATTGAAACCGTCCAATTCAAACAAGAAGCAAACAACTCACTGTTTCCATTGCAGAGTTGTTAGAACTATGTGAATTCTACAACTGCATAAAAATTTAATACATAAATCAACACAAGTTTAAAAGTTTTGTAAACTTGTGTTGGAAGAAGCAGCTTGATACCCCGGACAATATAGAAATGCATTTAATAGGACCATGATTAAAGAAGAGTATTCTAAAATCATGCGAGAATACTATACTCACTACAAATAGTACAGAATTTGATGTAAAAACTAAATATTTTCATGCAAATATCAATACAAAATTTGACAATTATAACTCCTTTTCATACAGCTACATCAAATCACAAGAATGACATGTAATTCACAGAAATTCGCGAGCGCAAAATGGAATTCCATTGTTGCAATCCCTGCTTTGTTGATATTCTCTGAGAGCTAGTAATTTTTATTTCAAATATTTCAAAATAAATAACTTCTAAAAGATTAATGTGTACTGAATGTATTAGAAAAGGTCAAATGTAAGAAACGAAAAAAGAAATAATATACAAAATTGCATATTCTAATTTACGACGCATCCAGCGCAGTAAATTTGTAGCGGGCTGTTATGTTTGTCACGAAATTATAGAAAAAAATAAGCATGACCTTATTTGAAGATGTATTTTTGATGAGCATGTTTCATTAAGAAAAACAACTGTATCTTCACAATTGTTGCAGAAAGTCTCCGAATTTATTAAAATTTGTTTTGTAAAATTAGGCATTTCAACGAACATGAAACCTGCACGTTTCTCTTAAGCTTCCTTTATGCTATCTCTGATCCCAATTTAATCAAAAAACGTTCTACGGCTTTAAAGGAAAAAAAAGTTTAAAGAAAATAAACAAATCTCTATGTTTGACACAAAATTGCCTATGTTTGGCAAAAAATTCTTATGTTTTGAAAAATTGAACATGACCTTATTTGAAGACCTGTTTTTATTAACACATTTCATTAAAAAATTGTATCTTTATAATTTTAGTTCTAGGAAGATGCCGAAAAAAATTTTTAATTTTTTAATTTTGGAAAAATCAGAGTTTTTAACCAACATGAGACCTATGCAGTTCTCTTAAATAACGTTCAGACTATCCAACTACAAAATTTAGTCAAAATTGTTTTCGTCAGTTTTTGAAAATTTTGAACATGTTCCAGGGGCTATATGTAAAGTGCCCTTCAAAATTAAAATATCGGTTTGAAATTCAAGGGGCTACGAGATCAGTCAGATCCATCGGGGAACATCAATTTTGGAGAAAATCGGCTGAATGGTTTAGTCGCTAGCGTTGTTCACAGACAGGCGGACATACGTTTTGCTTTTAGTTGGTTTTTCGGTATCAAGGACCCACAAAACAGGGGTTCTGGTTGCATCACGTGTTTGGAGATTTTTTTTCTTAATTTAGCAACTGGATTTATCCACTTTTTCGTTATCAGAGCCCTATAATAAGAGTTTTCTGCCGAAAATCCGCCGTTTTTTCGCGCAGCATTACATAAATTTCCCTATACTAAGTATATGGGAAACTAAGAAGGGATTGCTCTTTATTTAGTTATATTGTGCTAAAACTGTAAAATGTTCATTGATGAAAAATGTGTTAATATTTTCGAACATTTCCGTCTATAACCTAAATCTCGTTAGTGTACTATCAGCACCAAATGTGTTTAGTACAAAAGTTTCTCTTTTTCTCTAAAAAATGAACAATTAGTATATTAAAAATATTTGATAATGATCAGTTCTCGCAACATTAAGTGACACTAACAAAACTTCTGATCAAAATGATGTCCCTCCTACTATAATACCCTATTATTTGAACCAAACAACACTATTGTTAATCATAGATGTTTTATAATGAGGACACATGTTCAGAAAATGCGTGCAGAAGAGAATCTTCAAAGATCTAATATGTATCGATACGAATCAGGCAACGTGTGTACTGCATTTAGTGTTTGTCTCGCAGATGACAAAGATTTATTACAACAGCTTCAAAGTGGAATATTTATTGTTTGTAAAACAGAACATTATATGAAACTTTTGAGAAAGATTGGAGCCTATTCATTGCCTTTGCCATTGAAAACAACAAATATTTTTGAAATAATTCTTAAATATTTAATAGTTTAAAATATGAGATAGAAATTTTAAGAGGAAGTATAAAATTAAAGTTTAAAATGCCAGCCATTAACTATAAAATGTAAAAGTGATAGTTGTGGTTAACGCCTGGCATTTTAATACTTTTCTGGATCAACTATTCAAAAAAATCTAAATTTGTTTCTTTACGAACATAATTATACTTTATTTCGAGACATACTGTGTTTTTATATTATTACCAACGACCATTCTGGATATATTTACTAACATTGAATGTAACTTTAAAACAGAAAACGAATGCACTCTGTGAATTGCAGACATTCTACGTATGAAAAGGAACGAGGGCTTCCAAAAAAGCGAAATCACGCAATTGTCCTCGTCTAAATCCCACCTCAGCACCAACGTATGCTTTTTTCCCGAAACACCCTCGAGCTATCAGCACGTCATCGTCCTCGAATCGCCCTATTACCTCTCAAAGCGACACCACCGCCCCCCCCCACGCATTCTCATCGCTAGCAACGCCCAGCCGGGCGTCTGGCGCTCGGAACGAAGACCCCTTTAAAGCCTTTGTCAGACCGAAGCGGCTTCGTGAAAGAGATCTACAATATAGATACCAACGCATGTGATGATCTTGGGATTTTTAACTACCGCCGGGACTTCAAAAGACTTTTTAATATCCGTGCGTACGGAATGCCAGGTATTTCGCGTCAAATTACTCCGACACATATATCACGGCCGGGCCGGAGGGAGAAAAAAAAAGAAGTGAGTCGGGCGCTTTCTACGCGTTTATTACTTTACGCGCGGCCAAGCGCACGCGGCAACCGCGCTTCTGACGACTGCTAAACGGGTGGAAGGGGGAGGGGAATAGGGCGCTTCGCTTATTTAGCAAAGGCTGCGCTCGAGAGGCATTTTTTTGCTACAGGTGAACGGGGTGAAGAAGTCATTTTTGGCCTGTATTAAAAACGAAAGTGATTGACGTGTCTGCTGGCAAGGGTAGAGTGTGCTGGTTAATGTTTGCGAGGTCAGTCGTGTGTGTCGGAGTGAGCGTGAAGTGAGATCTTGGGTTTTGTGATGCGAAGGGAAAATAACATCTCAATTTAATTAATACGTTGATTCTGTGTTTTCGTGTTTTGCCCGTGACGTTAGAAAACCATGTGACGTTAAATCTGTTGAGTGGTGAGAAGAGCTACACTGGACTTAAGAAAAAAAGCACGATTGCGAGAAGCAATGTAAAATCAAATAGTTCTCACATCTTATTCAGAATATGTAAAAGAAACCGGTTAATATTCTATGTAAAAAAACAATTTTATCAATTTTGTGTTAACCATTAAGTATACAGTTCTAACATTTGTTTTCATATGTCATGTTTATTAAACCCGTATTATCCTTTATACTCTTTGCAAACAAAGTATACATTAACATAAAATATGATTTAATATTCTTTCTTGGTTGGCAGTGCAGTGTTAATTCTTTGAACGATTTCGTAGCACTTGCATTCAAATATTGTAGGTATAAAATAGTTCTTTGTTATATAAAATAGTTTGCACCTAATCATTAAAAATTAATTGAAATAAAAGTAAGAAAAAGTAAGTAAAACAATTTTTATAATACACAATGCATAGAATCATTTATTTTTCCTAATAGATGATTGTTATTTATAAGAATATTAGAACCAAGAAGAGACCCGATTAATTCAGCTAGTTTTTTAATATTATTTCTCTTTATAATATCTAATGAATTATTAATTGTTTTAATTTGCAAAATCATCAAACATTTGAACATTGCCCTAGACGTTATCACTGACACTTTCTTCTTTTGCTTAAATTTCCGAAAAAAAGCAATACTGGTCAATGGCATACTAGCTATTATTTTCAATAGCTATTTACTGTTCAGTATCATCACTTTCTCCCTTACTGTCAAAATAACGATTCATGGAGGTAGAGTATTACAATGGTCGGGGATTGGTAGAGTTTTTCGTCTGAATTAATGCTTGTTATTCTAAAAAATGAAACGAATTTGAAACACTTTTTTGTTGGAAGTGAGGTTAATATTGATTCAAGATACGAAAAATGTCCAAGTAGGAGATTCATTTTATTTGACTCTTGCTGAGGAACTTTGCGTTGTGCGAGTATTTGTGAATCATAATCATCCTGCTTCATCTGGTTCACCCTGACCCTTCCCAGCCTGCCATATTACAGTTATTATACTTCCATTAAAACATTACGTTCTTTGACGCTTCGTCAGTTGTGACGCTATCATTCAATCGGGAGCTTAATTGTTACTGTAATGACGTCACGAAAGTGACGTTCAAGCTTCCGATTGGATGACAGCGTCACAGCTGACGAAGTGTCTACTGACTCAGTGTTTTAATCGAAGTATACCCTTGCTGCTTCGGGCAGCTGTAAAACGATACATTCTTGCATGCTTCTGGTAAATCCAGTAACAATTATGATGTTCCTTTCTGTGAAAGATGATAGGAAAGATGGCAGTCGTAATTTCTACAAAATTTTATATACAATATTTTTTGTTATTGATGCTTAGATAACTTGTATACGAATTCATTAATAAGATAGTAGATTTATCAGAAAAAAACCTTTTTCATATAATAGAAAATAATAATTTTAAAAAGTAACCAGAGATAGAACCATTTTATCTTTCAGTGAACTTACATTTCAGGCATCGAAATTAGTGCAGTCAGGTTCTGGAAAAACAGACAAATAAAAAAATTAACAACATGAGATTAAACTACTGGTGCGACGGAATGACACATGCTTTCCCGTATTAGTTTTCTATTTCCTTTTGTCTCGGCTTGCTATTCGGACCATCCACATACTTAGCTGCCATCTATTGCCGCGCAAAGCACATTTTTTGACACTTTCTAATTTTTCTGTTTCGTAATAGAAGAACGGAAATATTATTTTAAAAATGTAGCAAAATTTTAAAAAAATAAAATAAAAGTAAAACCTGGACGCGCCGCTTCCCGCTCCACCGCGACGCGCCCACCTCCTTCCAGTGTTGCCAGGTAGTCTTATGCATTGCCCAATAGAGAGCGCTGCGAAAACCACCGAAACGAACAAATTCAAATAATGATTATTTCATGTTTAAAATATTTAGGGAGGGATGGAAATTAAAGAATGATGAAAAGTATTATTAATTGTATGTGGTGATATTTATATTTTTCAATAAACACATATATTTTTAATACATATATCTATATCTATATCTATATATATATATATATATATATATATATATATATATATAACTTCTTAGATTGTTTCATCAGTCTTATTAAATTCTTACAATTGTTCAGTGTTGAATGTTTTAGCTTCGTGGTACATGTTTGAAATGCTGGACAAGATAAACAGTAACGTATTCGCAATAAACAATCGACCGTTTTCATTGGCATCTCATTACGAAATTTAATTATATTTAAAAATGAAATTAAAATCCCTAAAATACTTCCCTCTGCAAAATTACGACTAAAGGCAAAAAACACCAAATTCTGGGATAAAATCCCAAACCTGTCAATCCTGTCTTCTTTACGCGCGCGGAGTGCGTGTGCGTGTGTGTGTATGTGTGTGTGTGCGTGTGTGTGCGTGCGTGTGCGTGCGCGTGCGTATGTGTGTGTGTGCGTATGTGTGTGTGTGTGTGTGTGCGTGTGCGTGTGTGCGCGTGTGTGTCCAATTTTTAGGAAGTACGGGTAACTGAATTACATATAGTCTCAAATCAGTAAAGTAAATCAACCCATTCCATACTCACAAAAAAATTGTCATCAATGAGCCATAGTCAGCATAAACCAGGCGCATAACAACCGTCAGTCCGCACCTCTACGTACGTCCAATCGAGAGACAGCACCGTCACCACGCACGGTCCTCCCGCGCAGCAAGTGCGTCCGGAGAGCATCTCGTCGCTGGAAACGCTCTTCGTCTTCACCTGCAAACAGCAGGTAGCACTCGTGGTGATGGCCTTTAGATGCGTCAAGCAGCGTAACCTGCTCTAGTACCGTTCTGCTTCTCCGCTTTATGCGGCCGAATCGCACGCAGAGTATTCATAGTGCTCGTGTCAGAGCCGAATTACAGGCGATCTCCTGACATTATTCAGGGTGTAATTACCTCTCCTAGTCTTGAATTGATTTGCTGGGCGACACACCTCTCCTTTGTCTCAACACAACTGGAAACGGCTGCAAGGTGCGGAGAGTAGGGGATACAGATAAGCAACTGGTTGGATAATCAAGCTCTTGAATTCTTGACCAACGCCTTTTTTTAAGAGACGTACAAGTGAACAAACTGGAAAATGAAAATAAAGAAATATTTTTCTTTAGCGATCACTAGTAGGGCATTATAGAGTGCAACATACTGTTTAATAAAAATACATACCGATTAAATTGTTACAAAAATGTCACAAATTTTGCGAATAAATCAACAGTTCAAAATGTACAGAAATGCCCCCAAATATTTCTCACAAATTTATCAATAAGTACTTTATTGATTGATTGAGCTTCAGAAGCATACATTCCCGGAGAAAGTGTTTCGATGTTCATTTCTTTGCCTCAAAACACTTTTGTAGTACACTCGAGAGGTCAAGTAAATCTCAATATCATCTCAGCATTTGTTCAAAGAATGAAGTGACTCTGGAAAGAGAACTGTTGCCCAGATGGAAGTTACAAAACTCGAAGTAAATACAAATGTCTTCTACATCTAAAACTTCTGATAAAGATTTCAGGATAACCAATTTAAACTGAAAACTGCACAATCATGTTCACCAATAGTATTTCACTAGTAACAAACATAACATGAATTATTATTGACAAAATTACTTTTCTAATATATTTGCCGTTATCCAATAGAAAACATTTACTCATTTATAAACATCTAAATACATTCACCAAAATTGTCACGAATAAAGGTTTGCCGTCATCACCTGCCAAAGCGACCGCAGCGCGACAAAGCGTTAGAAAGTGTAAACCAGTGATTCAAAACGAATCTCAATATGTCGAAATTGTTGAATTCCGCTTTGGCGAGTTTTGCAGCGGCGGCGCGAACGGTCCGACATGGCGGTGTCGGCACTCTGCGCCCATGAATAATAAATTAGCGTTTACATTATTTGGGGCGGCGCGCGCCGGTGTCAGGTGCCCCGTCATGCAATTTGCAGCGCATCGCGCCGCGCCACTGCGGGGACGCGGCCCGACCACTGAGCGCCACGGGGATAATTGGAACGAAATATACAAACTCTGTGACCTTCACTCGCGGAGCTTCCGGAAAAGGGGGACCTTAAAATGGTAGAGATCATTAAGACATGTGCTATGTAGTTAGTGTAAATGGAAATTTTAATTCATCAAGTGTCTATAATATTGAGTTACTTTCAAGCGATTTCTGACGTAAATTTTGCAGGAAATGTGTGTTTGTATCGAGGTAAAAAATTCCAATAAAATCCTTTTCCTTCTTCCTCTGTACCTTTCGCGATGCATCATGGACCGACTCCCTCTTTCGAAGTCATTTTATATTTATGGGAGTAAGATACGTAGATTAGTACTACAGTACATTTACATATGAGATTTTTTGGAGACTTAAATTAACCCAATAAACTCAAGGGTAATAAAGCTCAGAAACCACCGTACTTTATTCTGCGCTTCAAAAATCCTTGAATCGGGAAACTGTTTTTAATTCCTGTCCGGGAATCTCTGATTTGAGCAAGTTGAAATCGGGATCTCTGTTCGATTTGGCTGATTCTTGAGTAGAATTAGCTAGAGATAATGTTTTTTTTTGATTGATTGATTGATTACTGATTCCGGGCGTGTCATCTGCCAAAGGTAATTTAGACCTGTAAATGTAGTGCATTTTTACCCTTGGTAAGTGGCAGTGACCTTCCCCGCTAGTTGGTGAGATCCGGTGCCGACCCATAGCCCATCTGGGACAAGCTCTATGCTTCCGACCAGTTTCGAGATCATGGTAATGAATGCAATTATTTCCGGGATATTTAATTATTTTCACAGCTAACTTTGAAACGACCCACGGACTGGACCTTCGTAACAGTTGCGAGGAATGTATTGTGAATGGTTTGGAGTCGGCCGCAGTCGTCGGTGGCAGGAGTAGCGCGGCGCCGTCAGGTGCCGCATGCGCTGCAAGCGCGAGCGAAGGGACCATCCGACCATCCGTGGCGGGTGGGGGTGGGGGTGGAGCACACGAGGACAAGAGGGCGCGGGCGCTATCGCGGCTGCAAGCGAACGCACGCACTTGCCCTCGTAGCGCAGTCGTGGCAGAACGCGTTGGCGGCGGTGAGGGCGGCGCGGGGAGTTGGAGGCAGGGGCGGGCGGATCTAGCCCATCATTTGAGGGGGAAGCACGGCCTCCTCATCGCAGATTTTTGTTAAATAATAAACACATTTGTTATTATATTGAATATTATTTATATACTGTTGATACGGTACTATACAATATTATTGTTTAAATAATTTCATAATTCGAACGTCAATAAATATTTAAATCAAGTTTGCCAAATAAAGAAAGTTAAACGAAAACTCTAGGCCTTTGGGGGGGGCTTGGCCCCCATGCCCCCCACCCTGGGTCCCCCAATTGTTGGATGGAGGTGGCGGCGATGGGAGCAGCCAGGGTGTTGGTATGAAGGTGGTTGCGGGAACAGGAGGGAATCATCGATACTGGCCTTGATGGAGAGAGGGGGATCGGTGGCAGTAGCAAAGATGACTGTGTGGTAGCAGAGGTAGCGGGGAACGATGACGCTGGCAGAGGAAGCGTTGAGACGAGAGGGATGCCGACTACAGGTTCTAAGGCATTGGTGATGGCCGGTGTTGACAGTATAGGGTTGACAGTGATGGGCAGACGTTGACAGCGGAGAAGGGCAGCGGAGGGGACGGAGTGACAAAACTTCGCTAGAGCGAGGGAAACATTGCAGGTGACAAGAGAGATGAGGGCGGCGAGGGAAAAGAGGTCAAGAAGGGCCGAGTGGGTGGGTAGAGTAGGATATATAGGGGGGAAGGGTCGGTTGATTGATTCATTAGTGATTCCAAACGCGTCGACGATTAAGGTCATTAGTCTCGTAAGTGTAGTGTATGTTTTCTCTCCTCGGTGGTAGCGATGATCTTTCGCCGCTGAATGGGAAGATCCGGTGTCGACCTGCCCGTCGGCTGACAGGGTTTTCCCCAGCAGATATCTCCCATCAGTAGAGCGGCGTCCCAGTTAAGATAAGCTCTAAGCTTCCGACCAGTCTTCAGGCATATGTGGTAGTATAGTGCTTGTTAGTGCACGTAAATAAAGGGTAAAAATGGGGCAAAGAAGAGGGGAGAAACGCCCGTGTCCATTCGTAAAGGTACTGTTCCGGAATTTTCTAGTATTGATCGGAGAAATGTAAAACTACCGATCGGAGCAGCCAGCCGCTAGAATTCTCCTGCAGACAGCGACTGACTTTGATCTAGCTGACAAGCTACTGTCGAAAATTCTGGCACCGTGGGGACTAGAACCTAGGACCTCCCGGTCAGAGGCAATGTAGCGACATCCCTTGGTACCCTGAGTCACCTCTCCCAGTGAGGACGCGTTAGGGAGGGAATATGGGGAGGATGGAGAGTGTAGGGCGCGTAGTGAAGGCTCGGTGGGCCAGGCCAGGGTCGAGGGCGAGGGCGGTGGCGGCCTTTGCCACCCGATCGCTGCGCCCGCCCCCGCGCCCCGCCGCGCCACGCCGTCAGAGGCGCGCGATGCGCATTCACGGCAAATGGCGAAGAAATAACGTCGCGTATCGCGCTGGTTTATCGGCAGCCCCGCCGCCGCCGCCGCCGCCGCCGCCGCTCCTTCGCGCGTGCGAACGCGCCGCGTGCGACGCGGCGCTTTCGGGCGCAACGGGCCGCGCACAGTGGGCAGAGCGCGGGAAGCTTGGCTACTGGTTTTCTCACATTTTCCAATAAATGATATATATATATATATATATATATATATATATATATATATATATAGGGAGAGAGAGAGAGAGAGAAAGAGAGAGATACATACATACATAGAGAGAGAGTGAGAGAGAGAGAGGTATGAACACATGTAGGGTTTTTTCTATGACATAAAAAAATAATACCGAGCAAAGGAGCTCAGTGCCTAACACACAGGATTAGCAATTGGAACGTCAGGATTCAATCCCCACGCCGGACATTCTGCCGGGACAAATACCTCCTACTACCCCACCTAACACACAACTCACCATCATACTTGTCCTTTCATCCCTCATCATCTCCCTATTCAATTACAATAATAATAATAATAATAATAATAATAATAAACATATTATATAACATCATACTCTCTCCTCAGAATTGATTATTCAAGGGTGACAACTGTCTTATCCAAGGGATACAGCCGAAAAGCTGATCCCCATAATTCCATTCGTTGATCTCTCCAGGATCTCTTGGCCGTTGTGGCTCATAAGCGAATAATAATAATAATAATAATAATAATAATAATAAATAATAATAATAAATAATAATAATAATAATAATAATAATGTTGACAGAAGAGAACAGGCAGAAAGGGAAAATACAAAGAAAAATAAACAGAAATAACTCATTGGGGACGTAGGGCGTCAGTAAATTGCAGAAAAAACGAGTTCGAGCAGATATTAAAAACATGAAAAAAATAATTTTCGGTAAATAATCCTTAATAAAAGTGACATTGTTAGGATAGTCAAGAGAATTCCGATAGCTCAGTTACAGTTGACAAATTTGAATCGTACACAGGCAGTAACAATCAGCACATGTGAACAGAAAAACACTGGGTTGATAGATGGAAATTTTGCCTCAGAATTTCTTTGGATCTTGTAGGAGTAGAGAGGGTGGTCGTGACTAGCGGAAAAATTGTTTGAAAAAGTTTTAAGTTAGAACATGTGATGTGATAAACGGAGGATGTATATCCGCGAGCTATTTGAACTTAACAGTGAAAAAGAAACTGATTTTAGATATAAATGAGACAGGAATGTAATAACAAATAAAAGTTGGGCGCGAACGGTGGAAAAACGTGTGCAGGTACGAACTCACTGTGTAAGTTGAAGAAATGGTAGAAGGACGACGGTTTACTGCTTACGGGACGAATAATATTGATTCTCATCGCCAAGAGTCCTGGAGCTGTGGAACCCATTGCAAAGTTAAGGAATTAAGCATAAAACAAATTTTACATCGGTGTATTTTTCAAGGCCAAGAATGTTTTAGTGAATAAGTTAATTTATGAAAATGAAAAATGATAAAATTAATAACTACAGTAATTTATTACGTAAAGTAATAATAATATTAACAACACTTACGTCATTCAATACATCAAAAATCAGTTTTCAAAATAATTTGTTTCCCTTTATATACTCTCTTAAATTCTACCTATTTTAAAAACGTTTAACGTTTAACGTCTAACGTTTAAATAGGTCCTGGCCACGGAAATTGCTGTTCTTGACACTGGGTGTTGTTTTGCTTGCAGGAACGTTTGGTCCATTCCGACCCAGTGTGCGGCGCGGGCGAACGAGGCGAGTGGGTGGGGCGGGGCGAGTAGGCGGGGCGGGGCGGGTCGAGTGGGCGGGTAGGGACGAGTGGACGGGGCAGGGCGAGGGAGCTGGGCGGGGCGGGGCGAGTGGGCGGGGCGGGGCGAGTGGGCGTGGCGGGGCGAGTGGGCGTGGCGGGGCGAGTGGGCGGGGCTGGGCGAGTGGGCGGAGCGAGTGGGCGGCGCGGGCGCAGCGGGCGGGGAGCAGGCGGGGCGGGGGCGGCGCGGGTGAACGGGGCGCGGCGGGGCGGGGCGGGCGCTATCGCGGCTGCCATCGCATCAGAGCTCCTGGCGCGCGCCATTTGCTTGGAGATTCGCAGCCGGAGATTAGCGCGCGCGCGTGGTTCACTGCGGCACTTCCCCCGCGCGCCGCTTCGCTGCCTTTGCCTTGGTTGTGGAGCGTTTCGCTTAGCGGCCAGGCCGCGCTGCGGCGTCTCAGGGCGCTCGACGTGTTTCTGGATTTATTTGCGTTCCTTTGCAACAAGTGAAATAGAGTCGTTTTCAAGACGATATGCGGATATTTTTTAATTATTTTTCTTTGTATGGATTGATTAATTCGTGTTTCCGGGCGCGTCAACGACTTAGGTCATTAGTCCCGTAAGTGTAGTGAGTATTTTTCTCGGGAGGTGGCGATAATCTTTTCCCCGCTGGATGACGAGATCCGGGGCCCGCCTACCGTCGACTAGCGGGGTTTTCCCCTCAACCAGGTATCTCCCACCAGCGGGGCGCTGCCCCAGCTGGGACAAGCTGTAAGCTTCGACCGGTCTCCCGGCATGTGTGGTAGTGTAGTGCATGTTAGTGAAAGTGTGTGTATGTAAAGGGTGAGGATAGGAGAAGGAAGAGGAAGCAAAGATCGCGCGCGATCCGTGGCCCGTTTGTTAGGGGACTGCCCCGGGATTCGCCTGGTGTTGATCGGAGAAACCACGGAAAACTACCTATCAGAACAGCCGGCCGCTAGAATTGTCTCTCTCCAGACAGCGACTGAATTCGACCTAGCTGACAAGCCAGTGCCGAAAATCCTGCCTAGGACCTCACGGTCAGAGGGACTGCGGTCTTTGTATGGAGTGGTAGTGGATATGTTACGTTTTCTATCCTGTGTTGGTAGTCAAATAACACTAAATGATTTTGCAATTTTTCTTTAACTTTTAAACTTTCCTTTGTGGTCAACCATTTATTCTTATTTCTCTGTGGTCATACAACAATATATTCATCTATGAACTCATCGACTGCTTGAAATTTAAATTAATATCAAATATTGGTTTACTTAAGTTACATCACCCCACAGTGATATCCTGCAAAAGAGCTGTTGTGTCAAACAATTCTAGAAACAGGAAGATTGTGTTATTAGATCCATGACGCCCCAATTCGTTCATCAACTTTTTTCCAGAAGAATTAATGTTTTATCTGGTTTTCCCAGAAAAGCAATTGTGATGCCAGTTTAAAGTAGCATGAAGCGAGAGTAGCTGCTCTTTCTCTTGTAGCTGACTTTTGACGTTTGCAGCGTAACCAATTTCTGCGACAAGAAATTCTCTGAGCGTTCGTCTGGAATATTTGGTTTCCATTAGCAAACCTGGATTTATAAACACCCAGCAAACAGTGTTCCTTCCATGGTTCAAATGCAATTTAAAAACCGTAATCTAAATATTTAAGAGGGACTCATTTCTCGTCAGTGATTTTGAGATTTGCTGAGTTTTGATATATGGCTACTTATGTAGGTTCCAAATTTTCCCATGCAATGTTGCTAAATTACAACTTTCAAAATGGAAAGACAAACTCTGTGTAAAGTAAATTTGTATTATCGATTTGAATATATTTTCTATCTTGAGATGCATTTTGACATATGCCCGAAACTTCCTTAGTTAAGTACACTGATTTAAAGATATATCGCTTTTAAATGCATAAATTATTTTCCTTCTGATATTGCCTATTCAGATTTATTTTCTTTAATAGATCCAAAATCGACTGGATTAAAACAATACAAAAAATAATAAGTTTCCTGGGCATTTAAATTAGTAAATTATACGCTCGATTCCTTATCAGGGAAAAATAGTTGTAACTTTCCTTCAAAATTGTGTGAATTTCTGTAGCTGTGTAATGATAATAAGCGCAGGCAGGCAGAGTTTGCTAGTGACGGTGAAGGAAAAACGTCCTGTTTGCCACATGTCTCTTTTACTTTCAAATCGTGGGAATTAAACTAGCCCTATGCATGAGAGACACCGTTAGTCGAAAAAATCGACAACCAAAATGTCAAGTTTCTGTTATGCTTCAGTCAATTTCTGTATTTTTCTTAATTTCTATCTTTTCTTAAATTTACAATTATGCGCTTTGTAATAGTTCAAAAGCTATCCAAATTTTATGTAGTTATTGTTCTCCAGGTTCCGGAATGTCTTTGGTTTGCAACTTTTAACGAATACGAATGAGATCTATTACAAATATACATGGAAAAATTCACTCTGCGATACTCGAAAAAATACATGGAAAACGTACACACGTTCATCAACAGGTGAAAACAATGTCAGGACATATGTCAATTCTTTTTAGTTTCCCGTTTAGGTGACGACCGCATTTAAATTATCGGTGTGTGTACTTGGAGGTAATAAAACTACCCATTTGATTCAATTTGAGAGATAACATCCTCTGGGTGTTTAAAATAATGTATATCTCAACAGTTCGAATAGCACCAATGACAGATGTACAACTATGTAATTTTTTACAGAATCAAAGATAATAAAGATTTTATTTCCTTCTGAATAGTGCCTGTTAAACTAAAATCAATAGTTTTGGAGTAGCGTAAGATTCTTAAAATCTCACTTTTGGAATAGATGATCTTCCATTTTAAAGTTGTAAATTTACGTATTTCACTTGTTAAATGTGTCACTATAACGGTACATTAAGGGAGTTTAGAGAGAGGATTTGCGTGCTTTCTCATGTTCAGATTAATACATCTTTCTTTGGGAAATTAGCGTTTGAACTTTTGCATTCTAAAGTATATATTCTTTAATTGTCATGTTTTGTTGAATTTCGTTACAGAACATTCGCGTTGGTGAACATTTTTGACTTATTAAATAAATAAAGTATTATTTTTTCATTAAAAATGAAAACTTTTTTTTTCAATTATTTCTTGTGGTTACAATATATGGTATGCAAATTCTACAAATATTACCAAAATCAATGTTTTAATTAGGTTAAGTTCAAAATACTAGAAACACAAATTACTTTTTTTCTAAAAGGGATAAAATCATTCATCTCAGAGAATCTGCATGCAATTCTCGCGAGAGAATTTCCCAATCTTACATTGTTCCCGATCCAAGCCCTTGAGTGACGCCGGGTTGTGCAGCCCTGTTTCTCGCTGCGAGGAATCAGATTCCCCGGGGCGGGCGGGCGGGGCGGGCATCGAGCTCTCTTTCGCCGGGAAGCAAGATCGCGCGCGAGGTCGCTGCTTCGGGGTCGGCGGGGCCGGGGCGGGGTCGCGCGCGGAGGCGGCGAGGGCGGCAGCCGCCGAGGCGTATCAGGCCCCGCGAAACCCGTCCGGCAAAGCAAGACCGCAACGGAGCAACCTGGATGCACTGAATACACAAGATACGGCGCCAGGCCTCCTCGCACTTCTTTGCAGCCGAGCGGCAGACGTGGATGGGGGGAGGAGCGGGGTGGGGGAGGAATGGAAGAGAGAGGGGGGAGGTAATGCGGGGTGGGGGAGGTCGAAGGGCGAAAAAAAGGGGAGATGTGAGTTGAGGTGGAGTGGGACCAGGGAAGAGGGGGGAAACGGGGTGGGGGAGGAGTGGAACAGAGAGGAGGTGGTTATGCTGGGTGTTGGAGATCGAAGGGCGGAAAAAGGGGCGATGTGTGTTGAGGTGGAGTGGGACTAGGCAAGAGGGGGGAAGCGGGGTGGTGGGAGGAGCAGAACAGAGGGTGGTAATGCTGGGTGGGGGGGTCCAAGGGTCGTTGCGGTGGAGTGGGACCAGGGGAGAGGTAAGGAGGAAAGACGGGGACTATCACAGCCGCGTCAAGGGGTGGGGCAAGAAGGAGCAATGTGGAACGGGGCGTGGTGGATGGCGAGATATTCGGGTTTGAGTCGAAGAAAGGGGTGGGAGTGACGGGAAGGAGCAAAGCGGGCGGTGGGGGGGGGGTTCGACGGAATGGAGGAGGCTGAGGGAGGCTGATGGGCGTGACGGAACGCGACAGCAAGGGCGGGGATGTGTGGGGGATGGAGGGGTGGAGGTGGACGGGTGTAAAGATTCGCTGGCGACGGTCGGAGAGCGGGGGCGGATAGGGCCGGAATAGACGGGGGAGAGAGGGCAAGATTTCGTTGGCGGAGGGTCGAAGGCGGAGGAGGTGATGGAGGAGGTGCGCACGCGGAAAGAAAAAGAAGAAGAAGAAGTGGAGGAAGAAGAAGGGGCAGCAGCACTGCGTGTGATCAATATTCAGTGGCTCTGCCCGCTGCGTTCCCAGGCTCCGACGTCGTCGCCCCCGCCCCCGCCCCCGCCCCCGCCCCCGCCCCTGCGGCGCCCGACGTCGAGCTTTCTCTTTCTCTGGAGAAGCGGACGCCATCAGCAGTTTGGTCTCATCTCCCTCGCCATCATCTTCACTGGGATGTATATCATTGCACGAACAATTGCTTTTCAAACCATGAAACAAACAAATGTTAGCCAGTGAGAGGAAATTGGCAATCGAACATATATATGTATGTATGTATGAATATATATATATATATATGTATATATATAATATAAGTATAATTATATATATATATATATATATATATATATAATATAGTTAAAAACGTGGATCGTTAGTGTTTGACAATTTTGCTTGGTCCCCACTCAGAATTATTTAGATCGTTAAATTTAAGCTGAAGGTCCATATTAAAAGTACTCGAATGTATTTTAAACTCGTTATTAACCTACATTCATTCAATAAATGAATCTTCTGTGTCTGGACGTTGTGATCACTTGTGAATTTTTGCTAGACTAATATTCTTAAGCTTGGTAATTATAAAGCGTTTCTTCTGTCCGCCTATTTATGTATCTTTCAGATATATTGAAGAGTATTTCATGTATCAATAAAACACGGAATTCTCATAATCGCATTTTGCGAGGTGTTGGGTGCAGAAAAGTTTGGCAATTATCAGACCAATGCAGAGACTCACCAAAATCCATGCCGTAAGTATTATTACATTATATCACCTCATGCTGGGGGATGGTACTTTATGATAATGTAAAACACAGCTGATCAATTGATTGCTGTGAAAAGTCATACATTTGTTATTAAAATAGAGGAAAAAAACATTCTCAAATATAATCTTTTTGGACACATTATTTTATAAAATATTTTATTGTATCCTAACAGTTGATAAACCGTTTTACAGGTTTGAAATGGAAAGGGTTAGGAAAAGTACAAGAAAATGAGATAGAAAATATGTTTTTAAGAAATACATAACTCAAAGGGTATCTAGGTTCTTGAAAATAAACTAGCTCAACATAACTTATTGTATGAGTATATAGGACATGAGAGGGAATCTCCACTGGGAACCCTCATTTATACGAATTCTGTGCTCAGTGTAATAGTACGATGGGAAGAAAGAGGTATATGAAGGATTGGGAAGGTGGGAGGGCAGGTGAAGGCTTAGGATTAAGTTTTTTATAGTCATGGTCATCTTAATTTATGATTAGGGAGCCGTTATTTGATTCCAGTATGACCGCTTCTGGATTTTCCCACATTGTACATTCTAGCACCGGGAAACAGGTTTAAGTTAGTGTACAATCTTTTTAATTGTGGTGTAATACGTTGAGTAACAGTCTCGATGTTTAATTCTTTGTGGAGATGTTTATTGAAGATATACCATGGGGCGCTAATTGGCATCGTATTTTATTTTGAAATATTTTGTGACGTTTATTTTAAAATACTTTTTTTGACTTCCTTTGTGGTTTATATGCTCAACACCATGCCGAACACGTCAAACATATGTTAGTAATAGTCTTCATTCGCTTTCATAATGATGTAGGTTCGTGCCAATTTGAAGCGCCAAATTACGGTTTATTAGTGGATTGAAGAGAGCAACATGATATATTTTCAGAAGAAAAATTGTGTGGGGTTTCCACGTGAAACAAGTGACTAAAATTATTGTAGGTACGTATTTGACGGATTTGTTGGATGAGAGCCAAGGGACTGGTGAATTCGCTATTGTCATCGTTGAAAGGTGGGCTATTCTTTTCAGAACGAAAATCTTTTCATTATATTCTGCTCATTTTGCTGCCCAGTCAGAGAAACTGTTGATGGATGATTGTAATTAGTTGATTGCTACTGATAATACTTGATTGTTTGAAGCACATTGTTTCTAGCACTGGGTACATCAGCTGCAAACAAATTAAATAGGGTTGGGGAGAGTGATGAATCTTGAGGGACCTCTGCCTGAATTTCCTTAGGAGTGGAAAAACAGGAATTTATTCGAACCGAGATACTTGCGGGTCCAGTGACTTCTCAATTACAGAGCGTAACTAGATGCCACACTTTGTCACAGGCTTTAGCAAAGTCTAAAAAGACAGCTGAGTAATATAGATTTTTATGAAACGATTGTGATATAATTTCAAGTACTCTAAAACGGGTATATAGTCGAATAAAAAAGACAAAATCAGAATTGCAAAGGAGGAATGTATTTAATTTCTTGTAGAAATACATCAAGCCTGATTAGAGTAAGTTTCTCAAAGAGTTTATACATAGTAGCTAAAAGACTAATGGACCTGTAACTGAAGAAGTGTTTGGGAAGTTTATTATTTGAATTATGATAGATTTTTACTTGATTGTCCTTTACCAGCATTCACTTTGCTCGCGCCAACGCCGTTATGTCACCGCCATCTCCACTGCAATTGCTGTTCACACCTTCAACTATCACCACGATTCCCACCAACACTGTAATCCAATTTAAACATAGAGACACCTCAAGGTCACGAGCTGGAAGGAGAGAGGGACTTTGACATCCAATCGGGGGCTCCAATACCAAAAAGTGAAGTGGTAACGATGCTCCCAATTAGATGACAATGTCCCCCTCTCCTACCAGCTCTGATCTTGAGGCGTCCCTATGTTTAAATTGGAGTACAGTGTTGGCGGGAATGGTGGTGATGGTTGGCGGTGTCAACAGGAATTGCAGTGGAGATGGTGACGATAACTGTGTTGAGCGAGCGAAGTTCATGCTGTGACCTTGAAGTGCCACTGCGTTTAAATAAGAGTAGAGAACCCCCGCAGAATCCTCCCCCTGTGCCTTATCCCGCCGCCACCGTTACCAAATCCACCACCACACGCACTGCAGTCTCCGCCAACGTCACTGTCCCCTCCGCTCTGCTACCGTTACCTCTACCCGTGCGCAGTGCGAGCTTCGCAGCGTCGTCGGCGAGGGCGCCTTGTAAACAGCTGTAATTGTCGTAAGCCTCTTGCGCGCCCCGCGTCGCCCTCTGCGCCCCTTCCGACCCCGCCCCCGCCGACAAACGCTCATCGCGCGCAGAAAGATGCTAACAAGAGCCTGCTCGAACGGCCGGGCGGGGCAGGGTGGGGCAAGGAGGGGCGTGACGTGGAGGCGTGGCGGGGAGGCGTAGCGGGGAGGCGTGGCGGGGCAGGGTGGGGCAGGACGGGATGGGGCGGGGAGGGGCGTGGCGGTGGAGGCGAGGCGGGAAAAGCGTGGCGGGGGAGGAGGCGTGGCGGGGGGGCGTAGCGGGGGGCGTGGCGGGGGTAGCGAGGCTGGGGGCGTGGCGGGGGAGGCGTTGGCGGTGGCAACGATCTGCAGAGAAGACGAGAAGGTCGTCATGGAAGACTGTGAAAAGAGGTTATATCGGGAACGGGTGGGGTTCAAAAAGCGAAAAGATCGGAGGTCTCAGTGAGTCGTACTGGAGGGAAAGAGAAGTCTGTTTGGCAGCAGCAGGGAGGTTTTGAGGTACAGGAATAATACAGGTGGCACACACAGAATGATGAAGAAGCTTAAAAAAGTGCAGAGTGAGGGATAAAATGAATGCAATTTGGGGACAGTAGAAGAGGCATATGAAAAAATCTATAAAAAACACACGTACACCCCTAGAGGTGTACTATTTTGCAGATTGCAAAGCATTTATCATTTGAAATGACATGCCGTACATTTCGTTTTAGAATCATATTTCTTATCTACTAATTCCATTTCTCTGAAAAAGAATGTTTTTCTCAATACCACATTGAGTGTGTGTCGTTTTTGAAGCATACACTATGATTAAACCGAAGTTGCGTGTATAGTAACAAATGCGATGAACTTAATATCCATGTTTTGATGCATTTTTTTGCAAACTGTTCTCCTGATTTATGAGGTAGTGAATTGCTCATAAGAGTGTGTGTAAGGAGAGAGGGGAAGGGACAGTGCTGCAGAAGAATAGCAATCGGCCGTGGCCAATTTGTTAGGATTCTTCTTCGAGACTCGCCTGGTATTAAGCCGAAAAATTACTGAAAAATACCGATCAGAGTAGCAAAAATTTACTCCGACGAGTCTACTATATATGAAACGACTAAATGTCTTCTTTTTACTTTCTTGATCTTATTTCGTAAGAAGAGAAGGAATTGTAATCGTTCACCCGAAGATGGCGAATTTTTCGTAGTGTCAGCCCACGGGAAACGAAAAAGTGACTAAATATTGTCCCTGTGTTTATTAAATTACTTCCTCTACCTTTTTGTGAAGTCAGAATTTATGTTTTGTGGCTTCTTGATACCAAAATATCGATTGACAGCAAAACGTCTGTCTGTGCCCAACAGTAACACGTACACCGTTCAGATCTTCAAAAGTAATGTTCCTCAATCAATTTAAATGAACTCAAGGCTACTCGAAACTGAATTTTTAATTTTGGGTGTACTTTACATGAAGCCTCAACAACGTATTCAAAATTTTCTCAAAATTATCTCCAAAAGTGTAATCAAAACTTTGTTCTCGGACAGCGTTGAGGACATTCCTTTACACTCGTAGAACATGTGTGACATGCCACCCATGAATGCACTCTGCGGTCGGAGGTTTCTCAGCACTGCGAGGTCCTACAACTTGTAGAGCATTTCTAAGATGTCAATGGAAAAAGGCGGTACAGCTCGAAGCCGATAATCGGCATTCCACCGTTCCAGCTTGTTTTCACATTATTGCGCCAGCTTTTTTTGAAAGTAGACTAATAGTACGGATCGATGCACCAATGAGAACTTTCTTTTACATAACAGGAAAATACGTGGGCATCTGTGACATGATCTACGAGCTAATTACATCAGAGACATACCCTATGAGTTGTAGGACGTGTCTCATTACACACAGATACGAGCTGGTAGCCATTATCCTCGCGACATCTCTGACACACCGAACGAGATGTAGGAAGTACATTATGCTCGTGGCTTACGAGTGCAAAGGGTTAAAAGAATGACGCAGGTCTCTTTTTCGTCTCGACATCGGCAGGATTTTGGACACTAGCTTGACAGCTAGGTCGAATTCAGTCGCTGTCTGGAGAAGAATTCTAGCGACCGGCTGCCAGTGGTTTCTCCGATCAACACCAGGCGAATACCGGAGCAGTACTCTAACAAACGGGCCACGGACCGCGCGCGATATTTCCTATCCTCTTCTCTTACATACACACTCACACTAACATGCACTACACTACCAGACATGCCGGGAGACCGGTCGGGAGCTTACAGCTTGTCCCGGCTGGGGCGGTGCCTCGCTAGTGGGAGATACCTGGTTGAGGGGAAAACCCTGCTAGTCGACGGTAGGAAGACGCCAGATCTCGCCATCCAGCGGGGATCATCACCACCTCCCGGGAAAAACACGCACTACAATTACGGGACTAATGACCTAAGTAGTTGACGCGCCCGGAAACACAATCACTCATCAAACAAACGATCAATCACCAATCGAACCATCAGTCATCAATCAAACCATCAATCAATCAATCATCAATCAAACCATCAATCAATCAAATCTCATTTTCGTTGAAATCCTTGATATTCCTTTTTGTTCTCGCCTTGCGGTGCGTTTTGTCCCACTGCGTATTGCGTCAGGAAAGAGGCGGCGATTCAAAGAAGTCGGCTATTGAGGCGGAGCGAGCAAAGGAAACTGTTTGGCGGCGGCGGTGGGCGTTCGGCTCGCCCAAAGGACTCGCCGTTTTGTGCGGCGGCCCCGCCTCCGTCCCCCATTGCGACCCCCGCGCGCCCTTCGCGTGGCGGCGCGCAGAGGAATCACGCAGGCGGCGAGGCGACTTGCAGCTTCGGAAACTCAGAAATGCGCCCGTTTCTCGAAACCACTGCTAATGAAGGTTTTGCGAGAAAGTAATTTCGAAACGGGACGAGAGAACACTGTGGTACATAAATAATGAAATTGAAAGGTTTTGACGAGATGTATTTGAATACAGTTTGGTCATTTCCGTCGTTTACTATTAATACTCGTTCTTATTTACCTGCGAACTTGTGTATTTGGTACATTGCGTCGTCTCATGCTGGCTCAACGCGATACCAGTCGGATACCTACCCGGCTCTTGAGAGGCGAACATTGAGGCTTCTCGGAGACGTACGGTCACAACATATTAGACACGTGACCTTTCCGGTGAATCGTTCACACTCCAACTAGAATTCTTGTCAATCTAATCCTTGACAATATACTACAGGCCAAGAAATAGTCAAAATAAAAAAAAACAGAAATATTTTGAAAATCTATAATTTATTATCCATGTAGTTGGGCTCCTAGTGTCTATTAGAGACTCCTAAGGAAATAATATTTAAGATAGGCGACTTTAGTATTACAGTGAATTACATATAAATAAATAAAGTAGTATAACTACATACATACAAAATGTGTCTCCTTCTACTGAGGGCAGTTTTAAGCAAGGCTCACCTGTTATTTAACATTTCTGAACAATTCTTGATTCCCTTACACCTCTTTAGATTATGATTCGAACAACTGGGTCTACGAGTTCTAAACTTCAAGTGTATAGCTTTATATCGAGCCAATCTACTGAGGATTGATGATAAGGATGTCATTTTTATTGCTGAATTTGTACTGATATGTCTGACAACTTTGAATTCAAAAGTAGTTTCCCCTTACCTAATTCTCTAGGAACCGTTAATACCGAAGAGTCACAAAAAATGCATGCATGTATTATTACAGTTTTTTATAAACTTCTTATGCAGATGATAAAAGCCTCTTTTCTATAAATCATAAACAAATAGATAGAGCTATTAATATATATTTCTCTCTCAATGTCTCAACGAAATGTTGTCGTAAAATATTTTGATGAAGAGGTTCCTCAATGAAATTAATTCATGCTGCATTGGTATTTCGTAGTAGAATATAATAGATAGAAATCGGTGGAAATTAATTTTTCAAGTACATGATTTTATCATAGTGCACTACATGATCTGTCATATTTGTAAAGTTCGCTCAAACGTTTCACACAATCTTTATCACATTATCAGGTTTTCGGGTATTTTTATTTAATGAATAAATCAATAAAATATCGTTAACTATAATATGTAACATGTGAATAAAGTCAAGCTATATTTTAAAGCTAAATAAATTTTAAATATATTTAAAATATCTTTCTACTCTTTTAATTTAATTTACCTCTAGCAATCATTCTGTCAGTGGCAAAAGCTTGTTTTTAAATTTTTAATATCACTACCTCTACATTTCCCATTTATCAACGCATTATAATTTAATATTTTCGTATGAAAAAGAAAATAGTATTGGAATGTACATCATTCAAATTCAGACGTTGACTACAAACTGCTACTTTCATAATCCATAATATACGTCACGGCAGAAAGGCACGCTTTCGAGAACATATTTTATTTCATCTGACACTGAAAATAAAGCTTTATGTCATAATAATGCGTTGTTACACATACTACGAAAAATTAATTTTCAATTTCATAAATGAAAAACCTATTCTTCCGGCCGCTCGGAAACAAAATGGGCGAACGAAGCAAATGATCTGTTGCATAACGATCTTTTAACGGAAACAAATCGGCCAGAGGGAAACTAATCAGACCCGAACCCAAATTTATCAGTATTGTCGCTGTTGCATGAATTCGATATGGAGGGCCGTAACGCGTGCAAGAATGGGGAGTAATACCAACTAATAGAGAGGCACGCGTTTTCATGGCGGGGTTATTAACTCGGAATGTCGGAGCGGCCGTGGAAATTACTCGTTACACACATCGCCGCGCGCTGTTCTGCCGAGTCGAGCCAAAAGGGCGTCCAGGAGATGGGGTGGTGGAGGAGAGGGCGGCTGGGCCAGTGGGGCCAACTTAGTTCGATTCTCCCTGGATGTGTTTGGTTGTTTTATTTGATGAAAGAGGATTTTTTTGGTGTTTGGGTTAATTTGAAGTTTTTTGTCTATGAACAATAAAGATTCAATTAATTTCTAAGTTTCCTCTTTTTGATATTAATAATTTTTAGCTCGTTTACTGCCTTTAAGCAGGTTCAAATACAAATGACTTTTAAGCGACTTCTTCTGCAGCCTTCCTATTCATTATTTGCTGATGCAGATTTCACATTACGTTTTATATTCTAACAATATTCACTTTTTTTTGCATTCTTGGGAATTTTTACGCCATCGGTGTATTTATTAATTTCTTGAATTGCCTATTCAAAATCAGTGTAATAGAAAAAATCAGAATACAATACAATATTTATTATGCTTCTTAGGAGTACATTAAAGTATTTACGGTAGTAGCGTTTTCCAAATACAAGTACTAAAAATACCCAAAACAAACAATGAAACAAATATTGTAATAATTACATATCTACTTAATAAAATTTTACAGAATTAATATCCTACCTGTTAAAGCTGACATACTAATATAAAACAATTAATTTTAATGTTAACATATTCTAATTTAAAATTACAATTTAATTAGTCTACTTTTAAAATTCTGGCATTCAGAGGGACTCTTTTGTAACATTTCAGGAAATTTGTTCCAATTTTGTATTTTTCTGTTCACAATTGAGAGTTTACTTACTACCTTGTTCGTTATCTGTTTTTACTAATTCCCTTGATTTTGAACTTCTTTTCCTAAGTACCCATCCGAGATCCTCATTTAGTACAGTTCCCAAATATTTACACCATTTAGCCCGCGGAATATCCTGATTTCCCAATTTTTATTTGATGTCCTCTGTTTTTCTAGAATGCGCAAATCTGATAAAGTTGCACTCACTGAGATTTAATTTCATTTCATTTGTGGCAGCCCATGGCTCTAAACTATCTAAATGAACCTGCAATATTTCTCTATCACTTGCGTTGTTAATTACCCGATAAATTATACAATCATTTGTAAAATGACTTATTTTGGATTCCATTCCCTGCCACATATCATTAATGCACTCTGTAAATAACAACGGATCTAGGAAACTTCGCGATGACTCTCCGTACGTTACGTCAACCTTCGAAGAGAAATTAGACCCAATTCGCTCTCCTTGCTTACGCAATCTGAGATACATCCAAAGAGCAATTATTCTTTCTATATTAAGCTAAAAGTTTTTTAAAATTTTATTTATTTACTTTTTTATTTATTTATTTGTCAAAAAACAGTAAAAACTGTAACAGTAAAAACAGTAAAAACGTGTGGGAAAAGAAATTTATCTGCGCACATTTTCTTGAGGGCCAGAATTTAAAAAAAAACAAAAAAAAAAACGAAAAAATGAATTTAGAAAATAATTATTTTAGAAAAATAAAAATATTTGAAAAATGTTTGTTCCCGAGTTATAGAAAATCAATTTCAACGGTAAATGAACTACAAGCAAAAGGAGTGCTCAACAAAACGTGCGCACAGTGAAGCTACATTTACGTCCAGAAGCAAAACAAGGGGCCATCTCAGTATTTGCTCAATGGATCAGGGAAACTGGACAAAAACCTGATCGAGGTGGGTGTCATTGACCCGGAAGCTGAAGTACATTACTTGTTACAGGCGTATTAAATAATTTTTAAAAATGTATACAATGCAAACGTAAGCTAATTCATTATATATCTTTGTTTTGTTACAATAAACATTTTTCTTTTTTACGATCAGTATAGTCTCTAATTGTATAGAACCAGTTTTGCAGCAGAAAAGATTTTACTTTTAACTTAAATTTGTGTACCGACATTAATTGTTTAGTGTCATCTGACAATGCGTTGTAAAGTAACGTACATGTATTGTACGTTGATTTCTTGTACTCCATTCCCTGCCACGTATCATTAATGAATTAATTTATCATGAGAAACGAGGTCGAATGTTTTTGTTAAATCTACAATAGCGTGAAAGATGTAATAGAGAGAATTAGCAATGTGCTGACTGACTCATGAATATCCTTTTTCTAAAACCGTGTTGTCTTCTATAAATTATATTATTCTTATTCCAAATTCCCGTAAGTATTCTGTCACCAAATATTCCATTTGCTTACCCACTACAGACGTAAGTGTTACTAGGCGATACTTTTCCACAATTTGATGTGAGCCTCCTTTGAAAATTGGGGACCACTATGGCATCGCTCCAACCTCGAGAATATATGAATTGTTTAATCATAACTCGAAAAGCCGCAATAGATACAATAACTAGGCTTCCCCTCCTAATTTCAGAATTTGCCCAGATTGTAGTCCAGGATTGTTGATTAATTAAAATATACTTTGACAATTATTTTTCTAAATGCTCTCAGATTTAGTCCAACATTTTCTCCTTCACATTCTTTTATCTGTATTAACCCGGCAGTGGTAACGTCACTTTTTGAAACAAAAGTGGTAACGTGTGGTGTCTCCAGACCCCCACACTCTTTTCATGAAATATACTAAATTATTAAAAAATAAATTAATATAATATTCTTGTTCTATTATTTTGCGTGTAATTAAACAATTTGCTAAGAATTTAGTTGCTAAACAACTCTGAGAATTCATCAGGAAAGCATCTAATATTTGAAGTTAATTTTTCTACCGGTCTGCGCGTGTTGTCACATCCAAGCCCATGTTTCGTAGGAGAAATTGAAATCTTTTCAAATTCAAAGTACAATGGAAAATTTCAATACTCATATTATCCACATTCCACAATTCAGCAAGATTTTGGTGCCCTGATTTCACAGACTCAGCCAAAATACGTAGCACAATTAGTGACATAATTTCCTCTTTGTCAGTCTTATACGTGCTGCGATCAATTTTATTCCTCTCTAAATCCATTTCATTTTTGATGTTGGTGGATTCTATAATTCTCTTAATCACATCCAAATCAATAACAAGGAAAACATTATCCTGGTATTTTGGAATTGCGTGCAGACTGTTTTTTCCAGGGTGGTGAGTAACGATATTCTGTTCCCGCTTTCAGGGAACGTTGGCGTATTCTTCCTCTCCTTTCTTAGCATATAAAGTGATCTAAAATGTTCGTAGTACTTCAGTATTAATTTTGCAGGGGAATACTAACGTAAAATACAGCATGCAATACGTTCACAAACTAATAGAATGTACGAGACTGAAGACACCTTTGATAACGTAGAAGGTAACGCGGGGTTCTCTGGGCACCCCAAACAAAACAATAGCTTGATACACGGATAAAACTCATTCAAGTGGCAATCTGAAAGCACACTAAATGTCATGATACAAAAAGAGAGAGGTACTAAAGCAATGGTCAGGGTAGCCAACATGGGAAATACAATAAGCGTGAAGAAAGGATCGTGGGGGTCCCACAGACGCCCGCGTTTCCACTCCCGCGTTAACTGAGGCAAAAAAAATCGTTAAATGTATTTAATTTTTGTTGCTTGTCTGCCTCCAAGTTATTACTACCGTTTCTTAACGATGGGACTACTTCGCGATTTCCCTTCCATCTTCATACGTATTTAAAAAATATGCTCTAGATTTTATTTTCATCAGCAACGATTATTTTCTAATACCCTTACAATGGTGATACTTTTGCCTCCAGTATTTCTCTCGAAAGAGGCGTTACGTCCGTGCAGTACACCGGTTTCACGAGCGATAGACTCGTGATGTTCTTCACGGCCTGGTCCGGCGGACACTTCGTACTCTCACCTGTTGCAACACGACAGCGTGCCCTAGCATACTTTGCAGTCATAAATTTATCCTAGCTCGCTAATGTGCAAGTTTCCTGCGTTTCTAAGGCGACATGGTTTTGAGTGTTATAAGAAATTCTATTTTGCGCCCAGCAAAGTCTACCTCACGTTGGTGGTTAAATTACAGCGTATGTATGTCTGTAGGTGTGTACTCTGGCACAACAGCTCTTTACAAGCTAAGGCATACCAGCGGCGTCGCGGCCTTGGGCCCATGGGTTATGGGATACGTGTGGTTAATACATAACCGTCCCTACAGCGCATCTCTGGCCTTCCCAACCTGAGAAGTGAGCTTTCTCACCGTACCCAGCAACAGATACTGGGACATTACAAAGAAAGCGCACAGTTAATTTTTGCCCCGACCGGGAATCGAGCCCGAGGTTGCGTCATGGAAGGCGAACAGGCTAACCAACGGGCCACGGAGGCTCACATTACAGTGTGTTACAGTAAACTGTCACTAACACGAATTACAAGGGACCGAAATAATCCGAGTTCGTGTTATAAAAATTCGTGTTATCCGAGCAGTATAAGCGTCCTTATTACCATAATCCTTTGCCGCGACCAAAGTTTTCTTCGTGTTAAGCGAAATTCGTGTAAAGGGAGTTCGTGCTAACGAGCGTTTACTGTGGAAGAAAGTATGCAGAATGAAACCGGTACATTCGTATTTTTAGTATCCTGTTTATTATCGACAATCACCTATTAGTCAGTTACAAAACAAACTAAAGCAAATGGAAAGGGGGTCGGGTTAAAATTGTAGAAAGGAAACACTTATTTTTCATAATATGTCACATGTAATCTTGATAAAAACTTTAACACATGAAAGTTTTTAAAGTTTTTATCAAGATTACATGTGATATGAATGTATATCTATGAAGAATAAGGGTTTCCTTTACACAATTTTACCCCCTTTCAATATACTCTAATTGTTTTTTAACTGACTAATAAGTAATTGTCTATAATAAACAGGATACTAAAAATCCGAATAGAAATAACAATCAAAGTGTGATCCAGTTTCTAAACTGATGCATGGTTTAAAATATTGACTAGAATGTTGTTCAAGGAAAATGGTGCCGAGGCTCCGAGAGCCGGTCCCCGCGCCGCGACGAGGCGGCAGGGACGACCGCGCTCGGGCTGTCAGGGCGCGAAGTGGACGAGACGGCGTCGATGCGTGCGCCCCGCGGGCGACCCGTCGTCCTGCCTCCGCCCGTCCCCGTCCCGCCCCTCCCTCCCCGCCCCTCACCGCTGCGCCGCGCCCCGCCCCGCCCCGCCCTGCTCTGCCCCGCCGCGCCACTTGTCCGAGCGTTTGCGTTCGACCCAGCGGGAAAGCGGGCCTCTCGTTCGCACAGCGCTGGCAGGTCACTGCGGGGAATCGGGGACACGCTGTGTAGCTCTTTCGCTCTCCAGGTGGTAACATAGTCTACCTCTGGCCGCCTTTGTCTCTCTCGAGATCTTTTGCTGTCCCGTGCACTGGTTTTCTCCCTCTGTCTCTCTATCTCTCTGTCTCTATCTTGTCTATCTCTGTCTATCTCTCTCTGACTCTGTCTCGCCCTCTCTGTCTCTCTATCTCTCTCTGTCTCGCTCTCTATCTCTGTCTCTCTGTCTCTATCTTGTCTCTCTATCTCGGTCTCTCTATCTCTCTCTGACTCTGTCTCGCCCTCTCTGTCTCACTATCTCTCTCTGTCTCGCTCTCTATCTCTGTCTCTCTGTCTCTATCTTGTCTCTCTCTGTCTCTCTATCTCTCTCTGTCTCTGTCTCGCTCTCTATCTCTGTCTCTCTGTCTCTATCTTGTCTGTCTATCTCTCTCTGACTCTGTCTCGCTCTCTCTGTCTCTCTATCTCTCTCTGACTGTCTCTCTATCTCTGTCTATCTCTCTATCTCTCTCTGTCTCTGTTTCGCTCTCTGTCTCTCTCTATCTCTATCTGTATCTCTCTGTCTCACTCTGCCTCTCTCTTTCATTGCCGTGTATTATCTCGCATTATCTTTTTCTCAAACAGATTCTTGTTCTCTTAAATTGTTTCCGGTCCTCGATCTCTCTTGTACCCTCTCTTGCTCTTTTGGCGAGTCAATAGAAATCTTATCCAGGTGAGGGCAAACCTCCGCATTTGGATTGTGTTCAAAATTTGCCACTATTGGAATTTGAATCTATAAACACGGACCTCTACGGAACTTCTGTTAAGAACCCACAACTGCATCCTTATGCTGCACTCTTTTTAGAGCAGATAAATCTTGTATCGATTTCATTTTGTAATTAAAAAGGGGTGAAATATGCAAGTCAGAAATATAACTTTCTATATAAATATGTTTTGATCTATCTAATACTCTAGTTTGTATTTTAATTGATATTTTAACTTAGTGGCTTGTTCAGTAATGCCGAGTAATCCTTCATTTCGTGTGATCGATGAGCGCATGGTTTCCTGAGAACACAGTGCGGGTGGTGGACGGTTGAATAATCAAATCCTAGGTTGTTAAGAGGGGTTGCCTGTGAACTTGTCTGACAGTTAAATCAACCACAAAAGTGACGAACGACCAAGGAGAACAAATTGAATTGCGGGCTGCAACTAAGTCAAATGCAAGGTGGTCGGACTTCGTATGCACGGTAGTTAGAGAGTCACACGTTAAATTACCGATGAATGGTCGGACGTTCGAATGACGGAATGTCGGGCGTTGTGTTGTTGCATGTACTACCGACAGTTGAAATGTAGGATGTTGGAATTTGAAACGTTGACCTATCGGAATTAAGAATTTTGTACTTTGGAATAGCTGTCATTGGATTTCTGATGTTGAAGCTGTAAAGAATTGTCTGACGACATGTGCGTTAAATGACCATAAACGTCTTTTATTTCACAGATAACTAAGACCCCATCAGCTATCACTGAAATTTTCACTTACCAACGACAAAGTCGGTGGCAAACCTACAATTCTTGGGGATACGTCTTCAAAAGATAATACAAAATTTAAAAATTTTTAAAATTTCAAAATCCACCATACGCAATGTCCAACTATCGGCAAAAGAATAACTTAGAATTTTAGTTTTATTAACTTGAACTAGAGATAATAACATTCCCTAAACCTATCTCACTCTATAATCAACATATTTCCTCCAACATGCAACATAAGAACGAGTTATCTTGAATAATATGTCCTTAATACTCATATAGTCTCCAAATACCATCATATATTTTCTCTCAGTCCCCTCATCAAGAAGTTGCTGTGACCATAGCAAACGTTTGTATAGTTATTATTTTGCCACCTATGGAAATATTAAATATTCACTAATAATTTGAGAGGTCGGTATGCAACAGAAATATTTGATGTTGAAATATCTTTCTTTGAAATGCTCGACGTCAGAATACTTGACTTTCACATGTCTGACGTTAGAATGTCAAACGTTGGTATGTGAGACTTTGATATGTGGGACTTTGATATGTGGGACATCGATATGTGGGAAATTGGAATTTGGGGCGTTGGAATGTGGAACGTTGGAATGTAGGGCGTTGGAATATGGAACGATGGAATGTGGGGCGTTGGAACGTCGAACGTTGGAATGTAGGGCGTTTGAATGTGGGACTTAGGAATGTGGGGGCGATGGAATGTGAAACGTTGGACTGTGGAACGTTGGAATGTGGAACGATGGAATGTGGGGCGTTTGAATGTGGGACTTAAAAATGTGGGGGCGATGGAATGTGAAACGTTGGAATGTGGGGCGTTGGAACGTCGAACGTTGGAATGTAGGGCGTTTGAATGTGGGACTTAGGAATGTGGGGGCGATGGAATGTGAAACGTTGGAATGTGGGTCGTTGGAATATGGAACGATGGAATGTGTGGCGTTGGAATGTGAGTCGTTGGAATATGGAACGATGGAATGTGGGGCGTTGGAATGTGGAACGTTGGAATGTAGGGCGTTTTAATGGGACTTAGGAATGTGGGGGCGATGGACTATGAAACGATGGAATGTGGGTCGTTGGAATATGGAACGATGGAATGTGGGGCGTTGGAATGTGGAACGTTGGAATGTAGGGCGTTTGAATGTGGGACTTAGGAATGTGGGGGTGATGAAATGTGGGGCGTTGGAATATGGAACGATGGAATGTGTGGCGTTGGAATGTGAGTCGTTGGAATATGGAACGATGGAATATGGGGCGTTGGAATGTGAAACGATGGAATGTGGAACGTTAGAATGTGGAACGTTGGAATTTAAGGCGTTTGAATGGGACTTAGGAATGTGGGGGCGATGGACTGTGAAACGATGGAATGTGGGTCGTTGGAATATGGACGTAGGAATGTGGAACCAAGGAATATGGGAATGTGAGACGTAGGAAAGTGGAACGTACGAACGTAGGATATTCGAACGTTGGACATTAGATTGGCGTTTCTTGGCGTTAGATTGGCGGACTGCACGACAGTATATTTGGTCTGATGTTAAATGTTTCATTGTCAGATATCAAATTGTAGAACGTTAGATTGTCGGACGTTACATTTAAAGAAGTTACACTATCAGACGTTATTCTGTCAGACGTTGTTGTCAGGCGTTGTTTTGACAGACATTAAATTAATAGATGTTATTTTGACTGACGTTAAATTGACAGATGTTAAATTGGCAGACTAATTCGCCGACTCCTAATGGTCTGATTTTAAATCGTCTGACGTTAGATAGTCAGGTATTTGATGGTCAGTTAACTGCAGTCCTCCAAAGTGAGATGGCCGAACAGCTAAATGTTGGGCAGTGGACGCTCCGTTGGTTGAGTAGTCGGTTTGGGGGTAGGAGGAACACAAGCTACGCGTGTGGGAGGTCGGGGGGGTGGGGCGGTCGCCACTCACCTTTTCCCGGCGCGCGCCGCGGGGCGCCGGGGGCGGGGCGTGGAGCGCGCGCCGTGCATTAAGGGACGCGGCCGCCGACAGCCGCGTGGCTCTGTCGGCGGGCGACGCGCGCTCCATCAATCTGAGGCGCCGGCAGCTGCGGCGGGCGCGCGTGGCCGCCCCGCCCCCCGCCCCGCCCCCGCCCCGCCCCCCCACCCCCCGCCTCGTCCACCGCCCCGTCCACCGCCCCGTCCCGTCTCGCCACTCCGCGCCGCCCCACGCGCCGCTCCCTGGACTCTGTCCCAGCCCCACCCAGCACCGCCTCTCCCCCACGCCCCTCAGCCCCACCCCTCCGCCCCGCCCCTTCGCCCTGCCTCTCCGCCCCGCCCCTCCGCTCCGCCCCTCGGCTCCGCCCCTTCGTCACGCCCCTCCGCCCCGCCCCTCCGCCCCACCCCTCCGCTCCGCCCCTCCACCCCGCTCTCCGCCCTATCCCTGGACTCCGTCCCTGCTCCGCCCCGCCCCACCATGTCACGCCCAGCCCCGCCCCGCCCTGTCCTCCCCGCCCCGCCCTGTCCTCACCGCCCCTCGCTATCCTCCCCACCCCTCCCTGTCCTCCACGCCCCGCCTTGTCCTCCCCTCCCCGCCCTGTCTTCCCCGCCCCGCCCCGTCCTCCCCGCCCCGCCCTAGTCCTCCCCGCCACGTGCTCCGTGCCTCGCCCGACCCCACCGTGGCCCACCCTTCCCCACAAAGCCCCACCCCTCGACTCTCTTCCCAGCCCCGCTCCGCTCCGTTCCTTCGACTTCCTTCCCAGCCCTTCCAGGCAAACCGCCTCCTGCCGGCCCCCTCTGTCCAATGCAGCACCCCCGTAACTAGCTCTAGGCCTCGGTGCTGGTTGGTGCTCACCACCGCCTGGTGCCGTCGTCCGGATCCCACACGTTACTCGCTTTGACGCCACGAAAACCCCAGTGTGTAGACGACACGCAAAGGGGAGGAAAAAGGTATACTTGATCATGGATTATGAAATTTAAGCAAAGGATGCGATAATAGCAATATCACTAATAATAATCACGTGTATTATTTCTAAACCATGTTGTAAAAGCATCCCTTTTCCCGATGAACTACTCAATCTATCTTTCCATCTTATTAGATGTTTGAATGCTGGATGTCTCTGGAAGCTGACAGTCTGCATAACGTATGTATGCAGTACATGCTATAAGAATACTAAGAATATAAAGACAACTAATATCCACATCAAGCACAATCTCGCAAAAACCTTAGAAAGCATTCCTGGCGATACCATGGAAGGGAACTCATAGTGCATCTTTTGTGCTCTGTCTTAGATTGTGGAATTCAGAACTATTTAAAGTAGAATTTGCAATTCTTTAATGTGGGTTTCCACTGCGCTTTTGAAGTGGTGAATAATTTTCAGGATGATAGCAACTCTGATCGTACTGAGCATGGCAGAGAAAGGATGTAGAAGTAGCGTCTGGGGAGGCAGCACACGATTAAAGTTCAATGGAAATTCAAGAAGCTGGCTTTCGCCTACCGAATTGCACATCAACAAAAAATATTTTAAGTTCCATAAAAATAAATATTTTCGTCAAAACAAATATTACATATTTCGAACAATTGTATTGAATAAATTAATATTTTGAGTATTTTTACGTTTGATGCTTAAAGAGTTTTTTGGATATAGAATGAAAGACGTGTCAGTTTGGAAAGCAATGGTTGGTCACACATCACGTTACTGTGGGACTTCCCGATATTGAAAGGCGTGAGTCTGATTCACGTCCTGTCAAAACGTCTGAGCGGCATTCTTACACTTTCGGCAATGCCCCTCTGAGCGATAACATACATTCACAACACGAGCAGCTCCCAAACTTCCTCAAATTGCACCGACGAAATATGCAGAGTGATAAAGACAAAAGACGAAAGTGGTAAAATATAAGTATATGGTGAGTTCGCAACGTTGACAAAACATCTAAACTGAACGAAGAGGACTCTGATCCGAAGAAAAAAAGAAAAGTCAAATAACCGAAGATAGCTGAAAGCGTCGGCGACGCCACATTCAGCTAGTATAGAGTGATTGGCTGCAGAGGTGTGCAGTCACTCAACTAGGAAGGCGGCCAAGCAAGGCCTTCCTAGTTTTTGTATTTTGATAAAATCGAATGGTATTTAAATTTAATATATATATATATATATATATATATATATATATATATATATATATATATATTGCCTTGATAGTATTTTCCATACTGATATTCAAATACCACTATTATCATATCATCTCCAAGCTTCAAGTAAACCGGCTAGATAATAGTACAAGAAAATGTGTTCATTTTATGAGGTCTGAAAAGAGATTGTGCTCTAAAAATCATATTTTTCTCGCAATAGTGTCAATATGAGTGTCATTAATTCGCCATTTTCGATAATCTGTACATTAATTATATTTCTCTCTCTCAACCATCTGGTTCAATGCTTCTGTATACCTAAAAACAATCATTTCTTGGGTATATTGGGAGAATAATCATAGAATTTCTTTTGGAATTTTTGGAATTAATTGTGAAGTATGCTTTGATGATGATGATGATAATAATCATAATAATAATAATAATAATAATAATAATAATAATAATAATAATAATAATAATAATAATAATCATATACCACACATCTGAAATTTTCGAGTTTATTACGACTAGACACAATAGATACCTCTTGGAATTACGCGACGTTATTTTTCTGTTCATGCTGTCGCTTTATTTTTGTGGTCTTGCTGCCTACACACGTTGTTTCTTCGTTTTTATCGTGCATTTCCCTAATGGGTCTGTAAACATTGACTTTTACGAGAAATTTAGATGGGGGTTTTACTCTTGAAATTGTGAGCGTAGTGTTGATTTTTGTAATTAAAGTTTGTTCTAAGTCATCCGCTTGGCCTCTCTTTGCACGGGTTGGGTAACGGCCGATCATAACGCAGCAATGTAGGAAAGAGCGCCTTGCAATGACGCATAATGAACAAATACAGCCATTCAAGTAATGAAATAAATTCGATTATTTCTCCTGTTGGGGCGGATTTGTGTCTATCATTTTGTCACTGGCATGACACATTAGTTGCATTGTACCATGGTGCTCCGATTATAATCTGGGGATACCCCGTCTATGTTCACAAGTGTGTTTGGCACTCGTGTCACGAAAATAATAATTATTATTTTCGTGACATTAGTGAGAAACGCATTTGTGAACATAGATGGGATCGGCTGCTTAGCAAGAGATACGTTTTTGCCATTGCCTTCCTCGTGTTAGGAGCCAGTGGGGGCAGTGAAGATTGCTGAAGGTTGGTGACAATTATATGTATCAAAACGGGCAATACATCAGGGATAAAAACCTGTTCAAAGAATTGGTTGTATCGGTTGCTTAGTGGTAAGAGCAACTTAGTAAACCAGGAGACCCAAGTTTGAATCCTGGTCAGGATGACAATTCTTTGAAAAAAAAAATATTCTAAAAAGGTTCATGGTGGACACATGTTAAGGACGAGCCGATATCATCGGGAAAGTGAGTGACGGACATTCCGTGGAGATAAAGGAATCACAGAAGACGCATAAATTTTGATTCAAACGTGATAACGTTCGCAGGTCAAATTAATCACGCTACAACCGCAAATGAGAAGACTCCGATAGTTACGTGGATCACCGGCCTTGAGCTTTGCGTCCTTTTACTCATCTCCAAGCCCCTGCATTCCTCATCATTCACTTATCCATTGGTAATTAGCTCTACATGGAATCAGAGGATGGGAGAGCAAAGGATTAATTTATATTAAAATAATATATTAAACACTAGACCTTTGTGATATCGATATTTTAAAAAGTAACTTCTCTGGTACTTCCGTTAATTAGAAATGCAACCAATCGGACAAAATGATTTTCTCTGAAAATCGCAGCGGATCAGACAGATTTCACACGCAGTCACCTTCGCAATGGCGAGCAATCACATTCCGCTTTGCACTCGCTTCGCGACCGCGCTCGCTTGTGCAATCGGAGTCATCCATGCATCCCATCCACTCACACAATCCGTCCCGCCGCATCTACTGTTGCATCGACAACCGAAGCGTCACGCAATGAAAAAAGCCTTGCCGCTCCTGCATCGATGCGTTCCCTGCATCGCTGCGCATCGGAGTGAAAGATGACTGACGTGCACTTTAACTGAAGGGCAGAGCGGTGTGCGGAGTAGTTGCCTTCGGCACCTGTCGACCGCACGATCTCAGTGTGTGCAAGCGGGCCCCCGGGCGGCGATGTCTGTGACGCCCCGAAATGTTCTGATTGCTGGTGAACTCAGCGGCCGGGGCGGCATGCAGGTGATAGGGACGTACCTCTTGGTCCGGAACGATGATCTTCGTTTGGACGAAGTTTATTCGTTACCCATGAGTGATAGTTGGGGGAAATGGCAGCTTGTGCACGTGTCTCGTTAATTCTGATAGGGTAAATGTGAAATAACTGACGTTGATGTAATGTTGAAATCGAAAACTGCTAATTTAAAATGAGTATCCTTATTTCGAATATACTATCCACATAAGGAGAATTTCGTTTCTTAGGATGAATTTCCTTTCATTATTAGTATAAGCATTTAATTTGAAATGTGTCTAAAAATGTGGCAGATTTATACATATGATGACGAAAAGGAATGAATTTGTCATATAAATTGTATTAATGACCTTGTAACATTTTACTATGTTAAGGGTTTTTATTAAACTCTTCGGCTGACAAACATTTGTATGAGTATAGTCTAACAAATAAAATGTCTGACTTCAAAATGATGTTGAAGTTGTTTAGAGTGGCACTGAAGAATCCATCAAATTGCTGTGCTCTTTGGAGAATAATTATTTTGCTTCTAAAAATTATGTCACTATATTCAAAATCATTTATTTTACACGATTTTTTAAAATCTTTGTGAATTGATATTTTCACTTGGTTATTAGTGTAATATTTAGAAAGTAATTAATCTCTATGTGTTGTTTTGTGACTTTTTATCTGATTATTGTTCTCCATTTGTTTTGCAGAACTGTTCGTCATCCGATGCAAGAGAAACATCTGGGCAGCAAGTTCAAGCATCATCTGACTATGGTACGTAAATAATTTGGGACATCTTTTTTATAAAAGTTGCGTCATAATGAATATCATTTGTAGATATTCTTAAAAATCCATAGGTAATTAGTACTTTTATCTTTCTGGAATTATAAATGACCATCAAGTAATCAAATGAATTCTCTCAGTCACAGCAAACCTCTAAAATAAGATTCTGGGCGTACTCTGATTTTTGCGCATTAACGTTTTTGAATTTTTTACCTTTTTATTTGGTTGATATTCTATACATATTAATAATTAATATAACGATTATGTGTCCAAGCGACATATCTATAGGCTTACATTAAAATTTCTAAGCTACATATTTCTATTATATTCACCAAATCTCTTATGATTCGGTAGTGTAAAACCTGGAAAAGAAACAGGAAAACCATTTCATATTGATGTTTATTCAGAAGCACTGTGGTGCAGACTCTGAGTTAATCGGAAATAACGTGACTATTTTTCCATTTATTTACGTTTCCTTCCAGGCTTTTCCGAGAATTTTCCCAATTCCTTCATTAAACGAGACCATCTACATTAACACATAGTGAAAAAGAAACATATTACTCCATCGGCAAACATACACATTTTTCTCTGCATATTTTGGAGGTTTACCAGTACAATCCTACTATCTATCTGTTCGTGAACTCTCGGTTGTGAAAACACGCTTCAGCTCCCACTGAATGTTAAAACCGACTCCCAGAATGAAAGTCATTTTTTATTTTCTCAATTAGTAGTAAGAACTGTATGGGACATATAGATATTGACATACTGATTTTTTTAGTTCGTTTATTTCAAATTCATTTACTTAGTTTCATTTCACATACAATTGGGTATTGGTCTCTCCCTTAACTCGGCACATTTAACATGAGGTGGCGATATCCTGGAACGCAGAACTAAAAAATGTAATGGAGGGTCATCAAAGGTTTCATTTTGCGGATTACGGCTTTTAAAGCTTACATTGAGATCTTTGGTCTTGAAAATACAAGCTACGACCTTAAGACGCAAACTCGATGAATCAGGAAACAGGCTAGTGCCTTCGTTGTGAATTGCATATGCGACTCACTAATTTTAGAAAGGGGTTCCTATCAAAATATCAATATTCATGAAAATAAATTTTGGCAACTCTCCATATACATCCTTTTTGACACCTTATTTGATAAAATAGGATGGTTGTGAGAGCCGCAATATGGATCTATACTACAGAATTATTTACATGATAATGATAATGATGGTACACACGCAATATTCATCCCTGCCATAATCTTTCTGCGTCACTTAATCTTTCTGCATCATCTTAATCCTTCCATCTGCAATGCATGCATCCTTTGCTGTAGCCCGCTTCTCTAATATCTGGCAGTAAATATTGGGCAATGCACGTTTCTCTTAGCACGATGTGGTGTAAGAACTAAAATCTGCAGCTCGTTTATCGTTGCGATTTAATTACACGAGAAGGAACATTTCTAGTTACCAAATTCTCGTCACTAACTTTATACTTACTTGAACTTAGTTGTGTGATGAATAGATTTTACTCCTCTCACACGTCACCAATTGCTTGTTTGATTCTGGACTTAAATAAAATATAGTTCACTGATCCGAATTACCGCATTACGTCTTCTGTTCCTCCAAACACTCCCCTTCTCCTCTGCTCCCTCCTATCCCACCCTCACCCATTGTATCCCTCCCTCCGGCTCTGAGTTACTGCATTTTGGCGCCGCGGCAGGGGCGCCATGCACAGGCAAGGCATGAAGCGGAGGTGGAAGGTGCGGGCGCGGGTGGGTGTCGCCACGGCTGCGGCTGCGCGTCACGGATGCAGCGACCGCAGGTGGCGGCGGCGAATTCGCTCGGCGCGATAACTACTTATTAGTCTCGTAAGCGTAGTGCGTGTTTTATCGCAGGAGATGGCGGTGATCTTCCCCCACTGGAAGGCTAGATCCGGCGCCGGCCTAAGTCTGCGAGGATTTCCTCCACCAGGTATCTCCCGTCAGGGAGGAACCGTCCCAGCCGGGAGAAGCTCTGAGCTCCCGAATGGTCTTCTGACATGTATGGTAGTGTATAGCTTGTTAGTGCAAGAGTATGTAAGTAAGGGAGGAGAATAGGAAAGTAAGAGGAAGGAAAGATCTTGCGCGGTACTTGGTCCGTTTGTTAAGGTACTGCGCCGGCATTCGCCTGGTGTTGATCGGAGAATCCACGGAAAACTACCGATCAGAGCAGCCGGCCCATAGAATTCTCCTTCAGTCAGCGGCTGAATTCGATCTAATTATGTAGCTGATGTCGAAAATCCAGCCTCCGTCGGACTCGGGTCCCAGGACTTCCCTGTCAGAGTCACTGATTCCCTGAGCCACCTATGCCCGACGGACGGCGGCGGTGATGGAGGGGGTAAAGGCTCAACCTGTGGGAAGTGCCTTTGCGTTGCACCCTGATGCCCTCGGTATTTGTTTATGTGTGTGTACCTGTGGTGTGTGCGTGTAAGGGTGTGTGCGAGTGTGTGTGTGCGCGTACGAGTGTGTGCAAGTGAGTCAATGTTTGTGTTTTGGGGCGACCCGTGGTATGTCGGTCACCGTTTTACACCGCTTTAACCGTAGTTCAAATCAAACGATGTGGCGCTTGTGGTGGAATAAGCGGGTTCGTGGCGAGGATTTTTGAAATTCTTTCATTGCTACCTGCCTCTCATTTCACCGTTGCTTGTGCACTCACATGCTGTCCTCACAATTCATTTCCCAAACTCTATCGGTTTCCAACTGCTCTTCCTCCTTGTAGCTGAAATCCTCGCCGCTTCACGCACGTCGCATCTAATTTCTTACAAAGGTAAATACAAGGGTTGGAGCATAAGTCATGGCAAGTCCTATTTGTTTAGGGAAAATACGAGTACGCGGGAAATGTGAAATATATACATGAAAGGATAAGATAAGAACAAAATGCATAGACTTTTAATAACACTCCAAAATTGTGTATCTCGTATTTCTTAAGGTACTTGAAATTACTACTGATTTCATGCACCAAAGTATTTTAGCATATATGAGTTTACAATATTCCAAAAGCATTTGAAACCCGTTCTAAAGGCCAGATTAACCAGATGCTCGATTACCGCACATTCCACATCGGTCCTCACACTCATTGTCATTCCTAAGAGCTTCCACCAATTTCTTGTGACATTCTCGGGCTCTTCTCCCATCGAGAGAGGAGCATTTCTTTCACGCGACAAATACAATTATGCGATCCTATACGATTCCTTTTACACAAAAATAGTGTCCATGACTTCAGCCACAAGCCCTCGTATAATAAAGGAATATTCGTTCACGAAGATAAAATACGATAAATCTAACTAAGAACAGTTTGCAGGTATTATGTCTATGTCTTTGTAGTTAACAACTTTAAGAAATAATTCAAAAGTCGAGCATTATATTTTTTAGTTTTTGTTTATTATTTCCTTCTTCTACTTGCCTTTTTATAGAATTGCCATTTTTCAACTTATATAAGCATATTATCAATCCTACTCTTGTATTTAACGCACTGTTGTAAGTACTAAGTGCGACCAGGAAAACACATTCTATTCCTTCTCAAAATTTATTTTGGAAATTCGGCTTCTTTCACTCTTTACAAAAGTTTTTTTCTCTTTTTGTTGATAATCTTCCCTAGATTTGTCCCCTCTCCGTTTTAATAGTATTTCCCATATTACATTCTGATATTCTAGTTCCTATTTCTTTCCACAAAATATTCCACCAGCCCCCCACAAGTCCCTGTTCTGCCAATCACTTCTTTCAGTACCTTCCCGTTGTCTCTTCAGTATTTCATTTATCATTTCCTTTCCCCTCCTCATTCCAATGCTCAATAGCCACCCTTTCAATCACTGCTGTTCGTTCTGTACTCACTCAACGACCGTGCATTCCCTTGCCCTGTAAACCTGCCCCCTCTGCCTCTTCATTGTGCACTCACACCGCCTCCTCACTCACGGCCACTGCGCGCCCCACCCCCCTTCCTCGCGCCCCTCAACCCACTCGCCGCGGCTCCACCCACGCCAGACTCGCACTCCCCCCCCCTACTCCCCCGCGCCTGGCTGCCGCCGACCCCTTCAGTCTCCACCGCCCGGACCGCGCCGCCCCGGGGCGGACGTGTTGCCTAGATTTAATCACCGACGCGAAAATTGCCCGTGGCGCCGCGTAATGGTCAGTGGAATTATAAGCCTCCCCTGTCCGGCACTGCGTTCGCCGCCGCCGTCACCTCCACGCGCTCCGCAATATCCCATTAGTCTCTCAAGTGCAGCGCGCCGCTGCACGGTGGCGGGGTGCAGCCGCCGGGGGAGGGAGGCGGGGTCGTGGGGCGGGGGGCGGGGACCGTTGGGCGCTGCCTGGGTGACGGCAGCTGTCCGAGTTGTGCGTTGCGTTGGTTTGCAAGCTGAGCGATGCCGCCCCGTGGTGAGCCACGAAACAAGCAAGGTGTGCGAAATACACACCGTCACGTCATTGAAGGGACTCACGATATTGATGTGTAAATTGTTTTTTTTTTAAATTTTAAATGATTTACAGTTATAGATATATTTTCTCGACGCGCGGTATAAGCTAAAGGATAAGTGAATGTGGTGTTCCCTGAACCACTCACTGACGGTGTTGTTGATGGCTACGGTGATTGTGCCGGTTCTGCTTTTCTTTGGTTTACGAACTGAGCAATTTTCCTTCATGGTGATTGATGGATCAAGTAAAGAAAGTGAAGATTATGCAGGTAACATGAGTGAATGCGTCCAAGATGTTTAGGTATTCTTTCAGAGATCAAAAAGATCTTACAGTTTTAGATTAACAGTGGGTGCTAAGACCACACGGTTGCTACGCAAGTTGTGTAATACATTGTTTTCAAACCTGAATGCTTCTCTTTGGATAATGAAACAAGAAATAGTAGAATTAAGTAATAATCGAGTCAATGATTGAATAAACGGACAGGCAGCCGACAGATAGGCAAAGGTGCATTTGAAGAAAAAACTTTTATGTTCTAGAAGATCTCAAAAGTTTTTAATCTGTTAAAATTTCGAAATTGATATTTCGCAGCAGTACACAGCTACCTCTTACACGCGTATACACGTTCGAATACGAGAAAGTAAAAATTCAAGCATAAAATTTGGCAGAACATGTTTAGCTGTTGTAGTTACTACAAACTGGGCAATGTATTTGCTAATTGAAACAAGCTAGGGAAGCAAAGTTTGTAATAGAGTTAAAACTACGCTACTTGTGTTTGAAAAGAAAATACGTACACGTTCACACAAAAATTGAACGTTTAATCCACAATCACTTCGCTTCCGATCTTTCTTCTTTTCTAGAAAGTACTTTGTGATTGTGAGACATTGAAATGCAAAAAGACGCAATTTTGACATCAAATATTTCGATTTGTGGGCTTCCATGAGTGAGTTTTTCGTAGAAATGGAACATTTTTCAAGGTCTTCTGTTAAAAGTGAACACGGAATTATCACTGGTTGTTAAGTGTGTTAAGTTGTTGTGGATTTGTGTCAGCTTACGGAACCATGAGATCATGAATTAAAAAGAAAATAGTATATGTGTAACAGTTATAATATTCTCAATGTGTACAAGACTATAATAACCTCATGCCTCTTTTTCACCATGTCGGGTGTAATTTATGTGCTTCTTCCTTTCACATCACCCCAAGCAAACACGAGATAAATAACAATTTTAAATATCACTGTTATCCGTCACTGTCGAGCGCGCAATCCAAAGAGCGCTGGCTGATAATCATATTCAGTTTAGAAAGCCTCGAAGAGAAATCACCGCGGGGGACGTGCACGGAACATAAACTGTGGCTTCCTCCGCCTAATTTAGAGAGCAAGTCTATTTATCAGCCGCTTCCCCGTTTCGCACAATGCGCCCTGCTCGCCGACTGGAAGAAGTCTGCGGTGGAGGAAGCGGGGCGTTCTACGCCAGGGGTGGCCAACGTTTGGGAAGTCGCAAGAAAAAGAGGAGCGTTCAAGGAGTAAACAAATTCAAGGAACACTTCCCTTGAAGAACACATTTTTTTCCCATTAGGTTCTGAAATTGCGTAGAACCGACTACAGAATAAAACCGTCTCCACGTTAAAAAACATGTTCGGATTTAAAACATGTACCTCGTGGAACGGTATCTTTACTTTAAGTTGTGCATTTACGCTACACTATGCTAGTTTCGGGTGGTGTACAATATTATGAAAGTTTATACTATGTTTTGTGTGATTGACATAGTTTTTTTCCAGTTCTTCAGTTTTGTTTTAAGGGAAAAATATGTCCCTTATTATGATATTGTATGTCAATATCGGAAGGCATATGATAATCTTCAGAAGCCTCTCTAATTCAGAAATATTTTATTCAACAGTCAAGTGTAAATAAAAGTTACAATAAATAATATAAGAAAGTTAAAAGCAGTGCAGGAGAAATTAAAATATTTGCTTATACATAAATACACACACAAATACTTCACACTATGCCTTTATATTAGATAGAATATTCTGAACTATTGACATAAGCACATCTGACAACAATAATTTCTGTTTATCAGTCACATGCGTCTTTGAACCCTGCTTATATGCAATGCTACAGGTTTGCTAAGTGCACTTATACCTACCTGTGAGATAAGAGATTTAACATCCTTAGAAACGAAGAAATCATCGGTTCATCTTAAGTCATAGCTTTGATAAAAAATATGGCAATAAACAAATCAGATTCAAACATTTCAGAATAAAAGTACTAACTCCTATTAGCTTTGGGAATATTAATTGTTAATTGTAATATTAATAGTACAAGTAGAAAAATATATGTTTGCTAAATAAATCTCATTTTCGTGGCGTTACACCAAATGAAACTCTCCTCCAATAATTAAATTTACACTCATAACATTTCCAGGTATGTTAATAGCTATAAAAGCATCACTTTCGTTCAAAATTTAAATACACTTCGAGTTCTGAAATGTTTAAAATGAGCACCCCTGGTGTGTATTAGCGGCCGGAAGGACTATTAGCGCTGTCTTTCTTTCCAGCGGAGGGTCTTGGAAAGTAATAGTGCGAAATCAGACAACCATGCCTGTTAGCTTGTCGAGAGACAAGCGCTCTTCACCACATTCTCTCCCAACAGTTTGCATAGAAATGCAGATGATTCCGCCCAGCGTTTTTTTGCTTTCTTTAGGAATTTGCGTCGAGAGGGACATCAGTCTCCTAAAACTAAAGACTTAATGTCATTTTTGTGTAGACACAGTGCCAAAAAGAATATGAAATGTGTATCGATTTTTAAAAATACGATAATTTTATGATCACAAACAGAAGCTGTTTGCAAACTTTAATGCCTAGCAGGAAATGTCTAATGTTTCTAAATATAATATAAAAATATTGGTCTGTAAAAATAAAATAGTTTCATAAAGAAACCTATTTTAATTTCATAGACCAATATTTTTATATTATATATAGAAATAATAAACATTTCCTGCTAGGCATTAAAGTCTGCAAACCGTTTCTGTTTGTGATTATAAAATATTATTTTTTAGTAAATAATTATTTGGCAGTAATTTTGACATTGGATTAATTATGAATTATTTAGTGATTCAGTAATTTAAAAAGCTAGTCTATTTGACGGACATGATTCGTAGGTCGGATATAGGCATACAATAAATTAATATTTTTTAATATCTACTTATATGTGTTGGATTGCTAAAGAGCAATTTGTGTGTGAAAAATATAAGTAATATGTCTCCTGTACATTTCAATTTTGAAGAAATGTATGTTTTGATATTTATAGAATGAGTTTAATTAAGTAATTGAGTGTAAAACTTCAACATTTCCTTTTCGTTTGATCTCTAAAAAGTTTCGAATATTTAAAATTGGTTTTGAAATTGAGGTGATTAAGTTAAACTTTTTCATAGTTGGTAATTATAACAAATAATAAATTACCCCCAAAACTCAAAACTGTTTCGGAATGTTGTTGTGAGAAATTTCGTCACAGTGTGAATCGAAATTAATTCAATTGGAAGTACCGTTAATTATTAAGTTTCACGGATTCCACAGCTGAAGTAAAAGTAATTGTAATTGTACAAAATGGGAGGATGTTTGACAGCTGTTATAATTAAGCACGCCAAGAATACACAACTTTTAATTGTTGTAAGAGATTGAAATAAATATGAGCGATAGATTTAACTTTCACAAATAATTGCTACTTCAAATGTGTAAATAATACGAGTTATTATTAAAGTTATAAAAGAATATTCGTACAATATTGAGACAACGAGAAATTTTTTTTGTCATTTTATCTTACTTTAACCAAGTCTGAAGTGAATGTTAGCTGAAATCCTGGTATTTCATAGCACAAAAGAATTATAGAACACCTGTTATGGAAGTACATATATAATATATATATGTACTTCCATAATGTATTATAATGCAGGGAACCTTTCTTTCTACCTGCCCTTTTTATTTATTATTGACCATTACACTAGATGCTCCACGTTGAGCCTCCAAAATGCGGGAAACTTACTATTTTATAACTATTTCTTAACAATTGTTCCGCACTTTAAATTTATTTGAGCGTGGGAGCACGATTCCCTGTATACAGATAAGGACGCGCGCATGAGCCCCTTTGAAACACCCTTGCCCGGGGATAATATCATAAATTAGAATGGTTGTAACAACGTCACAAGACACAGCATAATGTAGACTTAAATAGAAAGACCAAATTCATCCCCCTTCTGTTTATTCACCTTTGCATGGAACACACAACATATTTGTACAACAATATTTGTCCGCCTCGGTCACACCGACGTAGCTGGACTTACCTGCCGTCTGTGGCTAGGTTTCTGGTTCTGAAACATTTGCTTAATTATACATATCTATGGTTAAACTGTGCGCAAACTTTCGCGACACTTCATTGTTCTGAATTCTCATTAAACAAAATTATCAATTTTAAAAGACCTTTTTCTTAATTAAAATACCTAAATTCTTTGATCACTTCCATTTTTTAAATTACTCTCTGAATATTTGATTTATTTATTCTTTGGATCCTTAACCCTTTTTTTTCGTTTTCTTTCCGGTCGAAAATAATTTAATTAAAAATTAATCTTAGGTCTAAAATCATTACTTGGTATTCTTACAATAGAAACTATTCAGAATTTTCCAGGTCGATCTTCTCGCGTCATGAATTATTTGAAATACCTCCTAGTTGTTGACGAGATGCATGGTCGCCACCAGCTCTTTCATGTTGCCGTGATGTCCGCCATTTTGATCGCATTTCGCCATTCATATAAACACAACTTTATGTTAATGCAAACTATTTGCGCTGAAATAATGTCCGCCTATTTGTTATTCGCCCAATTGATTTATGGTGCGAAAATTATATTCCAGTTACGTAAACTACAAAAGTCGCAAACAAAAATATTAATGGTTCACAATATTACTTTTAATAAAATTTATCACTGAAGACTGTTCCGCGCTTCTAAAGTAATTATGTTGTTCGACGTTCTATTTGGATTTTATGTTCCACACGTCTAATTCCGCGTTCTATTTTGCAATAAGAAGGAAATTTCAAGTTCCTTATCCTAACTGTTAAACGTTCACACGAAAACACATTTTCACGTAACAAAAATCAAAATTAAAATACAAGTTCTCTCTCTGAAAAATATACCATCTAGCAATATACGCAACACATGTTCACTCGTCCTCAAAAATACTATTCTAAATTAACACAAGTTTCAAATTGAATGACAAATTATTCTTCCGCAAAATATTATACCTAGCACAACACCAAAATATGTCCTCCCGTGTTCAAACTACCGTTCTGACTGCTATCGTTGTGGCGAGTTTTTATAAGTTTTAGCCAAAACAAATTGACGATCAACTCTTCTTGTATCACTATTTTACGTTTTACTTATATATTGCGGCTTTCCTGGTCATTCCTCTTCCTCGTAATAATTATTCTAAATTATTTTCGATATTTCCTATCCTTTAAGTGAGTCCAACACAGTTTTTATTTGTAAAATGTTCATATTTTGCCTCTTGTTACAAACATAGCGTCAGTCACGTTACTTCGGCATGTTTGCATAAAAAACATGTTTAATTCTTTAATGGGGCCTCTAAAATGTCACTGTCACTGTCTGCAAGCATTAGTTCAGCTTCGGGGCTCTCTACTACACTAGTTTCTATAATTATACATCTTTTCAATATATTAATATTCACACCAAAAGGTTCCTTTTGCCACGTATGACGTCACATTTTTCTCATATCAACACTTCATGCTCTTAATACACCAACTTTCATCACTCAATATTTCGCGTTTCCCTGGTTCGATTCTCGTCAAACAAGTTTCATTTTACGCAGAGTAATTAGCGCCGTCATATTTTGACGTGCTATTACTTCTCTCATTCGGATTTCGCATTCTCACAAATCACTGATTTTACACGGTCGCGAGCTTCAACTGGCTTTTCAACAAAAAGTCCTCATGCCCTACCTCATTATCGCGAGCGCTTCGTCCAATCGCGACGTCTCGTTCATTAATAGCTTGCTGGTTGAAAGTTTTTGTACCTTTGTGACGTTACGAACATTATCAAACCTGTATAAAATCGAATATTTAAGATGTTGGGGGACCTCTAACACTTGTAATTCATTACAATAAGGAAAATCGAAAATCTCAAATATTGTTTATTGGCATTCAGTGTGTATTCTCGAATATTAATGCAACGAGAAAGGTTTACAAATCTTATTGCAATATAATATCTATTCATTGTAAACAGAGGTAAACACGTTTCTGAAAATGTGATTGAAATGTTTTGTACTTACCAAAATTTGTATTATATTTGCGGATTATAGCCGGGAATTCTTCTTCTATCTTAACTTAATGTAATGCATCGTATGCAGTTATAAACAGCGACATGTTTTTGTAAAGTGACGAAAGTTTCAACTGATTGCTGTACATCCACATTTTGCGGTTGCGTTTACATACACTCGCTAAACTTCGGGTTTGAAAGTACCCAATCTTCGAGCACAAAAATATCTCTATCTCAGCATCTGTAACTATAGTGGCACGAAAAGTGAAGTGATTTTGATAGATATTGCCACACGCATGACAAAACGGCCAAGACTAAACTACAATACGCTCCAACTACCCAATGCGTTTGGGCGTGAAATCTACATAACGATAATTGACGCCAGATTAACGTTCATTGTATGAATTTGAGAAAATTTTAAAAATGAATGTGGCTATTCTATAAAACCAGTTAATTAGAACAAAAAGAAGAGAGAAGAAAGTTGTAACACAACTAGTAGCCTGACATGATAACTGACCTGATTAATGTCATTGATGAACGTTTTATTAGAAATATGTAATGTAATAATTCAAGGGCCAAAAATTAATTGAAAGTTAGAAAGAAAAGCATATTTCTTTTATTATTCACCTTTAAATAAATTAAAATAATTTGAGACGAGTATTCATATTTTGTGTCAATTTCTTCAAGATCAACCGCAATTCCCGATGCCGTAATCACTTTCCTTCTAACAGTTTCTCCCAGTTATACGTATTGTGAGCCAAGGATTTCCTCTGTTGACCTTTCTACTTTCACATTTTGTTCTTCGAAAGAGTGCCTTCTTGAAATATTCGTGCTGCGCCGTACGCACGTTCACAAGTTTTTATGGAATCTCTTTGGCAAACTCTTAAAGAGAGTAAAGCTGCTCGGAGAAGGGGGCTGTGTAAAAATTAGCCTGGGATTAGTTGCCTTAATATAAAGCAGCGATGTGAAGGAGGTAAGATGAGAACACGCTGATCCTGAGCCTTACTCTTCCGAGTGTCGCGTTCAAGCTGTAGGTTAAGAGCCATTTTAAGGATATTCAGCTCGCGGGATTTACTTCTTATTAGAGCACAATTACAAGCGCTTGGAATGAGGAAGTTTGTTACCATGCGTTTCAGTTGCCTAGCTTTGGATTGAAGTGAAGGAATGTTTTACTTTATAATACTTATTCCAATGGCTGTGTTAGCGTGTGCTTGTATATGTGAGCTGGTCCTTAGGCTATGTTCCCGGTGTCATTGTTCAGTTTTTTGGTCATAAAGCAATGCTAATTGAAATTTAGATTATTGCTTTTACGTTTTTGCTATCGCTCAGGCAGTAGAGACGAAGTTATGTAACGCTGCGCGAAAAATCTGCGAATTTTCGGCAGAAAAAACACTTATTACAGAACCCTGGTAAAAGAAAAGTGGATAAATTAAGTTTCTAAATTTAGGAAAAAACTTCTCTAATACGTAGCATAGCCAGAATCCATGATTTGACAGTTCTTTATTCCGAAAACATGAATGACGGAAAAAGGCCGTCTGTCCGTCCGTCTGCCCGCCTGTGAACAACTCTAGCGGCCAAACAGTTCAACTGATTTCTTCCCAAATTGATATTCCCCAAACGATCTGACTGAAATCGCGCTTCTTAAATTTGAAATCGTTATTTTCATTTTTGAGGGTATTTTACATGAAGCGCCTGGAACATTTTCAAAATGTTCAACAAAACAAAGTTGATCCAACGTTTTTCATTAAATTTTGTTGGTGGATAGTGTGAAGGTCGTTTAAGAGAATGGTGCAGGTCTCCCGTTTGTTAAAAAAATTTATTTTTCGAAAGCTGCAAAAGTTCAACATTTTCTTCGTCCTCCTACAACTAAAATATTAAAGATAGCGATTTTACTCTAATGAAATCTGTTCATTAAAGATAGATTTAGATAAAGGGTTATGTACAATTTTTGGGATATTTGAGTACTTTTTGCGTAATTAAGCATGACAATACGGGCGAGAAAGTATGTTCTGTTTTAGCACCACTTGTTGTGTTTTGATGTCCGTTGCGAGTGTGAATTATTCACCAACTGAATCTTGGCGCGTTCTTTCGACAACTCCGCGTTTACATACTCCCTAGGTGGTGCATCCGTTTGAAAGCATATTCCACACACTTTCAACTTGATAACGAGGATCTTTCGTGTTGTCGCCCGGTTGCTTGAAAAAGTACTATTATCCTGATCTACATATCAAGCCACTTGGTTTACAGACCACATTTGAAGAATCGTTGATGAGAACTAGCTCAAACAGATGCCGTCGCTCGCTGCTTGGAGTAGAATTTCAGAGGACGGTTGCTGTCTTCTACGTTTCCATTTTAACTTCAATCAACTCTAGGTGCTAATAATAATAATAATAATAATAATAATAATAATAATAATAACCATCTGGAACTCCACAATGAAAGAGAGAATTTGCAGAGAGTATTACAGAAGAGTGAGACTGGTCCTGCAGTCCGCTCTCAACTTCAGGAATAAAATATCAGCAATAGGTAATTTGGGGGTGCCTGTAGCCGAATACAGTTTTGAACTAGTGGACTGGACTGAACAAGAAATTCGCATCATAGATAGAAACACCAGAAAACTGCTTACTGTGCATCATGTTGCTCATCCTCGAGCTGATGTACAGACGTGATAGACTGTGTCACGTACGGAAGGAGGAAGAGGTTTCAGACAAATTGAGGCCTCCTGGCACAATGCAATAGTCGGGATGGGAAAGTATGCAGTCAGCCATCAAGATGACCCACTAATGAGGCAGATCATAAAATCTGACCGAAGAATGAGAAACAGGGGCATTGCTACAGCAAGAAACACTGCGAACAAGACTATGCGAGACACGCAGAATGACACTGAGGCTACTTAGCATGAAATGTGAAACATAAAAATTGCTAAAGAAATCGCGGAGAGAAAACCAGTCCACGGGCAATATCTGAAACGAATGGAGAGGGTACAGATCAATAAAGATCAATCATTTATGTGGCTTAAAAGGGGAAAAATGAAGTCAGAATCGGAAGCACTTGTAATAGCTGCCCAAGATCAGGCGTTGAAAACACATTATGATAATGTGGTTCTCAAAATCTACCAAGATGATAAATGCCGCGTTTGCCAGGAACACGTAGAAACCATTGATCATATTGTCTCAGCTTGTCCAATCCTAGCAAAGACCGAATACTTGAAAAGACACGACAGGGTGTGTAGCTACCACTGGCAGATCCGTACCGTCCTCGAAGTTCCAATGACATGCCCCAAGTGGTACAAACACTTACCAAACCTGGTGACGTCTGTTGAATTGTGTACAATATTGTATGAAAACTGATCCACACTGATCGCTGATCCAAACTGACCAAATACAAACTGATCACTCGATAGCGGCAAACAAATCGGATATAGTTATCCGGGATTTTGAGAAAAAATCGTGACTACTTGTCGATGTTGCTGTACATTGCGATCGAAACGTCGTAACTAAGGACGCAGAAAAACGTCTGAAATACAAGAGTTTGGAAATCGAGATCAGCCGAATGCGAGGTGTACAAGCAGAGGTCATACCGACTGGCATCGGAGATCTGGGATTTTTGCCATACAATTTGTGTATGAACTTGCAGAGAAGTGCAAGAAATCGTTTTATTTGGAACAGCCCTCATTTTGCGCAATGTACTGTAGAGGTACCGACAGTCCCTAGATCTACTCCTTAGGCATCTGGTTGCAACCCGGAGTATATTTTATATTCAGCCGACTGATAACATCTTGAGTCGTGATACAGTGGAATAATAATAATAATAGTGATAATAATAATAATAATAATAATAATAATAATAATAATAATAATAATAATAATATTAATTGTTCAATCTCGCGAACAATTACAAGGAAACTCGCCAGCAGGGTGCAGCCTCAAATTGTCTTTCCCCCGCGCGGCCAACATTCTTCGGCTGCCCCACCTTCAAAGTTTCTCACGGCTCTAGCACGTTTATACAAAAACATAAGAAATGAAACACAGATGTTCGGGGAACAAAACGACTCTCGTTGAGCCCTCTGGCCGCAAGCGCCGAACCGCCGCGTACTTACTGTAAGCCGGGGAAGGGGCGGCAGGCTCGGCCTCCCCCGGCGGGCGCGCGGCCCTCAAGCCATTAGCCTTTTACCTGCTTTTCTCAGACTTCGGCGGCCAGACATATTTACAAACATTCCAGATATCGCTACGTGCCTCCCGCCCCAATACAGGCGTTAGAATTCGCCGACAACGAACGCATCTGCTAGGCAGCCGCGTCCGCGCCCGCGACCGCGACCGCGACCGCCTCACCGCCCCTTACTCTCAACCAGCATCGCGGTTCCCGTGAGAAAATACCAAACCTTGCTAATGAGATGCAGCCATCGCGGGCACAGCCAGTGCCACCCGCAAGTCACGTGACGCACTTCAAAACATAACAACGAATAGCGAGCATCTCTTGTGGCACACTACGTCTCACTGTACTTCATAGGCTAGCTGCAATTGTCACGTGACTCTCCCCCCTCTGCTTTCAGAAACATACGTTCAAATAAATACGGCAACTTCGCTCCCACGCGTCACTAGCAGTCAAACTCTACCACTACTACTGCAACTGTTATGTCGAACTATCAGTCAAACTCTGCTATGTCAAACTTCTAAGTCATTTCTACTCTGCTGCTACTACGCAGGCACTTCTAAGTCAAACTACTATACTGCTGCTACAATTACTGCTCTGTTCACTACTATGTGAAGCTACGCAGTCACACTTCTACGTCAAAACTCTACTACTGCGCAGTCACTCTTCAGTCAATCTCACTGCTACTATTACGCAGTCACTCTTCAATCTCACTGCTACTATTACGCAGTCACTCTTCAGTCAATCTCACTGCTACTTCTACGCAGTCACTCTACGTCAAACTACTATTACTGCTGCTACAACTACTACTCTACTCGTCGGACAGCCTGCGAACGAGTCAGCTGTCCTTGCTCTGCCTATCAAGGCTCCGGTAATCAATCGGCGCGGCCAGCAGGCCGCGATCAACAGTACGGGCCGCTCCAGCACGCGAGTACGCGCCCATGGTGACATCCAGCCTACCAGCCGAAACATCCGCAGCCCATTTCCACGGACGGCACGCACACACTCAGCCGTCTGACCTGGGTTGGTGCTTGCTCTACTCTCATCAATCTGTAAGTGTAAACTTCAAGCAAGAAGAAACTTTAATCATAAACATTCATTGGTCCTCCGGCTTACTGTCTAACTACTTACTTGTTAAACTAATCAATATTTCAAGCATTAAATTTAATTTATTCACAAGTGCATTGCCTTTCATTTGCCCCTAAGAAACAATCCCCTGAAACCTGATCTGAGCCTGTATGTAGTCGCTTCGCAGAACGGACCTCACACCGCCCTGCATCCATTACATTAATAATATACCCTGTGTGGTGACCGGGGGTTTTAGTAGAATAGCACCACGGAATCTCCCTCTGTCGTAAGAGGCGACTAACCGAAGCAGCTGTCCGCTCTCCTTACCTGTGAAAGTTATCCGTCTCTCATTATCTCTCCTGCCCCTATCTCAAATTGTCCTCTCAAGTCGTTTCCTTTCCTCATACAACCCCCCCCCCAAGACATCTCCCTTAACCCGGGAGTGGTAACGCGGGGCTCTGTGGGACCCCCACGATCCTTTCTTCCCGCTTGTTGTATTTCCCATGTTGGCCACCCGGATCATTGCTTTAGTACCTTTCTCTTTTTGTATAATGATATTTAGTGTGCTCTCAGTTTGCCAGTTTAGTGAGTTTTATCCGTGTAGCAAGCTATTGTTTTGTTTGGAGTGCCCAGAGACCCCTGCGTTACCTTCTACGTTAGCAAAGGTGTCTTCAGTCTCGTACATTCTATTAGTTTGTGAACGTATTGCATGTTGTATTTTTACGTTAGGATTCCCTTGAAAAATTAATTCTGAAGTACTACGAACATTTTAGGTCACTTTATATGTTAAGAAAGGAGTGAAAAAATACGCCAACTTTTGCTGAAAGCGGGAACAGAATATCATTATGCACCGCCCTGGAAAAAGCAGTCTGCACGCAATTCCAAAAGACCAGAATGTTTTCTTTGTTTATTGTTTTGTATATGACAGAGATAATTACAGATTTCACCAATATCAAAAATGAAATGATTTAGAGAGGAATAAAAATGATCGCAGCACATATGTCTGACAAAGAGGAAATGAAGTCAGTAATTGTGCTAAGTATTTTGGTTGGGTCTGTGAAATCAGGGCACCAAAATCTTGTGGAATGTGGATAATATGGGTATTGAAATTATCCATTATACTTTGAATTTGAAAAGATTTCAGTTTTTGCTACGAAACATGGGCTTGGATGTGACAACACGCGCAGACCGGTAGAAACATTTACTCCAAATATTAGATGTTTTCCTGATGAATTCTCAGAGCTGTTTAAGAAGTAAATTCTTAATAAATTATTTAATTCATTGCAAAACATTGTTAATAATAGAGGAAGAATATTATATTAATTTATTTTTTAATAATTTAGCATTATATCATGAAAAGAATGTGGGGGTCTGGAGACACCCCACGTTAACACTTTTGTTTCAAAAAGTCACATTACCACTGCAGGGTTAAGTCCGACCCTACGTGTTAGCAAGAACAACTGTGCCGCGTGGAAGATGAGCAATTGTCACCGACTACAAAGGTGCTAGGGGCAATGGCAATCACTCATTCTGAAATGGAGGGACGTTTAAGCAGTCGTAAGGCCTCGAAAAAAGAGCCGCTTCCCGGGGAGCGCCGGGGCACTTCTGGAGTCGGTGCCGGACGTGACAGCATGCGAGTCATCGGTGGTAGGACGCTGAAGAGGCGGGCGCCTACCGGATCACTCGAACAAACTACAGCCAAATCCCAAAGAAGCACCCCGTAATCTGTGGCTTCACCTGCCGCCAGTGTTTTGCTCGAGCAGCTGCTCGCAACCACAAAAGCAGGGAAAGTGAGGCAACGTATGAAGTGGACGAGTAACTTAAATAAGTATATAATGCGCGTCTACTACAGAGCCACACGTTTAGAAACAGAAATGATTGGATACAATCTCTGCATGCTGAATTTAGAGAGAAGTTTCCCCGTATTGTCATAACAGAACAAAGGCTTGTAGATCAGAAAAGAGCTATACTTACAATCTAATCCCAAACGTAAGGTTGGAACAAATTAAACAGGAAGTAACAGAAGAAATCTAAACCTCCAACAATGGATGCCCTTGACACAAACTATCGCAGATTCACACGTAGTTCCAAATTCAACCCAATTAGGTGAAGCACATCAGGATCCATCAACAGCAGGGGCCAAGAAAGATAACACGTCAGACATAATTGATATATACCAGGAACTTTTTCTCAAGTACTCAGGATTAGATCCAACACTTCGCCCCAGAATCCCTAAACTCAACATCAATAGAAAGGACAGGCTCACCCAAATTATCCAATATATAAATGAACATGTCTTGCCCTTCCAGATCAAAGAAGAAGACACTTTAACAGACATTCATGCTATAGTTTACTGAGCAGCTGCTACCGTAGCTGTAAAAGATGGTGTCAAATTAAAGGATCAGTCAGAAAGTCAGAAAAGGACGTCAAACAAGAAAAATACTAAACCGCCATGGCAGCAAAGATTCGAAAATCAAATCCAATATCTTAGCATAGAATTAGGCAGAATAACGCAATATTTAAACTAACCAAACAACAAGAAATTAGCCAAGAAAATTAAGAAAACACTTGCAAAGATCAGAAAACACGGTCATCAGGAACATGAATTAAGAAAACACAAGGACCAGGGTGATAAAATCGTTGATCCAAATTTAATAGCTGAACATTTAGATGAACTAAAACAGAAGCTTGCAGCTAAATCACAAAGACTTAGACGATACAAAGAAACAACAGAACGTAAACTACAAAATTCAATGTTTCGTTAGAATGAAAAAGTGTTCTATCAACAACTCAGACCAAATTGCAATTTCCAACAAGAGAACAACGGTACACCAGATGAACAAAATTTGGAACAGTACTGGTCAGGCATTTGGTCAGAATCTCATCATCACAATAGTGAGGCACATTGGATTAAGGAAGAAATAAATAATGTTCAAACTCTAGAGCCAATGTTATATCAGGAGATCACGGTAAAAGACGTCAGCACTGCAATTGCAAAAACCACATCTGGAAAGCCCCTGGCCCAGAACACGTTCAAAATTTCTGGTACAAGCAGTTTACATTGTTTCACCATAAGTTGGCCCAGTGCTTCACACAAGTCATTAACAGCCCAGAAGACATGCCTTTATTTCTAACGAAAGGTATTACGTACATGAAAACCAAAAGTAGAGACACACAGAACCCTTCTCAATACCGCCCAATCACCTGCCTCCCCACAATGTACAAAATCTTGACGTCATGCATTACAAGTAAAATCCAAGATTATATTGATAACAACAGAAAGGTTGCAGATGACTACATAAAGGATGTAAAGAACAACTCCTAACAGATATGGTCATTCTCCAGCAAGCACATAAAAACTATAGAAACTTGCACCTGGCTTACATTGACTACAAGAAAGCATTCGATAGCGTTCCCCACAGTTGGCTTATTGAAGTTCTCCGTATATACAAAATTAATGAAACCATCATTAACTTTCTGGAGCAGATCATGACTCATTGCAGAACAACATTGTCCTTAAGGCAGCAAGACTTCACAATCACAACAAAAGACATCAGAATTAAGCGAGGAATCTTCCAAGAGGACTCCTTAAACCCATTGTTGTTCTACCTGGCTCCAAACCCCTTGACAACACAACTTAATAGTACTCAGTATAGATTTCAAATACGTAAAAATAAGAACACCATCCATACCATATCACATCTAATGTACATGGATGACATCAAACTTTACAGTTCGACAGACAGATAGCTTCAATATCTCCTTGAAATAACTCGAACATTTTCGGAAGACATCCATATGAGTTTTGGCACTGACAAATGTAAGACACTTCACGTAGACAAAACAGGAAAGTTACAGAAGATAGATAGTATCCTCAGTGATCAAATGACGATACAGGCAATGAGTGATGGAGAAATATACGTATTTAGGATTCGATCAGGCAGCAATCACAGACAACAAGGGAATCAAACAATCACTGACGAAACTATACAAATCGAGAATCACGGCACTCCTGAAAACCAAATTAATAGGCAAGAACATGATAAAAGCAATCAACACATTTGCAGTACCAATATATACATATCATTTGAAATCATACCGTGGAGCGACTCAGACCTGGAAGACATCCAGAGACTGACTCGCACAATTCTAACAAAATTCAGACATCACCATCCAAATAGCGCAATAGAACGAGTAACACTACCACAAATGAGGGAGGACCAAGCCTAATAGATCTAAAGAATCTGTGCTATAAACAGATCCATTCATTAAGGAACTTCTATTATGAGAAACAGGCAACTTCAGAACTACACGCTGCAATAGTTCAAGCAGATACCAAATTAACCCCTCTTGATCTTAACGACAAACAGCTGGACATTTTCTCGCAGTTTGCAGATAATAACCACAAAATAGACATGTGGTCAAAAAAGGAACTCCATGGACGCCATGCAAATGATCTCTAGCAACCTCATGTAGACTCAAAAGCCTCAAACATTTAGCTAAAATATGGTGATATGTTTGGCGAAACAGAAGGGTTCATGGTTACCATACAGGATCAAGTGATCAACATTAAAAGTTACAGAAAACATGTCCTCAAACAAGCAATAGATGACAAATGTAGAAAATGCCATATAACAGTTGAGAACATACAGCACATCACACCAGAATGCAAATTAATGGCCCACATAGATTACACCTACAGGCACAATCAAGTTGCAAATATTATTCACCAGAAACTGGCGGCGAAATCTAAACTACAAGAAACGATCTGTCCATAGTACAAATATGTTCCCGATTCAGTACTTGAAAGTTCAAACAATAAGTTGTACTATGACAGAGAAATTATTACTGATAAAACCATTCATCACAACAGACCTGACATAACCTTCGTAGACAAATGGCAAAAGATTGGTTACCTGATTGACATCACTATTCCACAAACAGCAAATTTTCCAACAGCACACGCAGAAAAAATAACGAAGTACACAGAACAAACAGCAGAAGTCAAGGCACTATGGCATCTCCGAAAAGTCCGTATTATTCCTCTGGTCATTTCATGCACAGGAGTTATACCAAATAACATCCATAAAAATCTTGAACTTATTCAAATGCCAAAATATACTTTCAAAATGATGCAAAAGTCAATAATCTTAAACACATGCATGATTGTCAGAAAATTCCTAAATTACAACGAAACATGAATTGGCCTGTGTCTTGGTTACTAACCCGACACAAAGTCAAATATATATCCGGCGAATACCGAGAAAAACAATGTTGTATAATAATAATAATAATATTAATAATAATACCAATGCCGAATGCATACAAATGAATACCGCATGCATACTGCGATATATCGTATGACCCATCGCACATCGCCACCCCAGCGTCACGCCGCATTATCAGAAGCTCGGGCGAACGACAGGGCCTCCCGCCTTGCCTGATTCGTTCCGCCGAGCTGCGTATAAGGTTTCCAGGGAATCCCGAACTCAGAACAATAAATTTAACCCTCTTTGTGATTTCAACAAATGATAGACTTCTGGAACAACCGTATTAGGGACACGTGCGCCTGCACGCTGTACCATAATCCCTAAGGCCTAATAAAAACACAACTGTCACAGCAGGGAAGCCCCGCGTGCGTTTCCCCGTTCGTGACAATGCCACCCAATGACATGTAAGGCGAAGGTCGCGACATGGCGATGCCCATCCTACCCAATCAAGATTCTGGAACCTAGCAAACCGGCCTATAAAAACACTTAGCAGAAGCACGCGACAAAACTCATGCGCGGTGCGAAAGGGAGGGGAAGGAGGTCGTGTGAGCGGAGAACGCTCGAAAAAAGGGCTTGTTGCTGATTAGCAGAAAAGTTACGGGAGAGAGTAGCAGCAGTTCGTGAGAGACGAACACTGTTTCGATTGCTACGAGATCCGCCCAGCCTTCACTCAGCATCGGAATTTATTCCGCATGCCAGCCTGGAACTAAAGGGATCCACACCCTCTAATCAGTTACAAGGGTGCATAGCCAGACATTTGTCTTTCAACATCACATGCGGTCCAGGCGACGTTTGACGACCTGAGACGCGCGCCAGCTTCAAGTCATCGCTTCGCGGATGCTCATCGCGGATTTCTCGCGCGCCGAAGCATCCATCCCCGGGGCCACTGCGACCATCAGACGCGCATTCCAACAACGCTCCAGCGTCGCCCCTGAGAGTTCGGCCGCGACAACTAATTGGTAGGCGAGCAATCCCGTTCGCGGTGACGTAACTGAAACCTCATCACCATTATGTAAGTGTTCACCGTCATCACTTATCAGTAGCCTGTGAAAACCGCCAAGAACTGTTCTTGTTCTCACAAAAACAGATTTTTATTAATAAATGTGTCCCCGCCCTTTTGCCGGGTGACAAATTCAAAATCTAAGAAAAGTGTATTATTACTACCATCAGCGAAAGCAAATGCAATCTTTCGACCCAGGGCACTCACCCATGAGACGCTCGACGCCGGCGAATGGATAGCAGGTAAGTGCGCATGGGCTTGGCGCCCTTCAAACAAATTCAGCGTGTGCTCTCTGCAGTCCGGGAACGACCGTCGCACCTTCAGCGTGATGGAGCTTCCAACTCTGTGATGTGACCCCCCTCCGGTTTCATTACATAAATCGGCACCCGACGTGAGTGGTTCCATTACAATACAAATGTCGAATTTGCCAGGAGCAAGTAGAAACCATTGATCATATTGTCTCAGCTTGTCCAATTCTAGCAAAGACCGAATACTTAAAAAGACACGAGAGGGTGTGTACCGATAGTTATCGGAGCTCTGGGATTTGTTCCGCAAAATTTGAGTAAGAACTTGGCTAAACGTCCAGGTCATAAGGTTAAAGGACTGGTATGTGCAAGAAAGTGCTTTATTTGGCACAGCTCACATTTTGCGCGAAGTCTTGTAGAGGCACCGACAGTCCCTAGATCTGCTCCTTAGGTAGCTGGTTGCAACCTGGAGTAGATTTTTTACTCAGTCGACTCATAACATTTGTAGTCGTGATATGGAGCAACAACAACAAAAACAACGACAATAATAATAATAATAATAATAATAATAATAATAATAATAATAATAATAACTCCACCTAGGGAGTACACGACCTTGCAGTTGGTGGTGGAGCTTGAGTACCCCCATGAGCCTTAAAGCTATGTCAGTGGTAGCCTAGCTACCGGTAGGGCCTCCCTTGCTGAATAGGTTGAAGGTGAGGGGTCAGACGAAGAAGTACTCCATTTTGAGGAGAGTGGGAAGTAAGTAGAGAGGGAAGGGTCATGAACCTTTGGACTTCCTGTTGTCGCCCCATAGAGGGTACAGAGAGAAACTGGGTTGGCACACCAGGCCACTGTTTAGAGTGGAGGCCCGAACCTTGCATTAGCCAGCGAAGGAGGCTGCCTTCAGCAGTCAGTGAAAATCCCGTAGGGTTTAGTAATGCCGACTGGCGATCGGAGGGACCCCTTGCTGGGCCCTGCGGGGGGATGCCCCGAGGCCACTGTGGGTCGCAGTAACGGATGGCAGGAAACAACCCGAGGGTTAAGTGTGATCTGTGAACTCGAACTTGCGTCCTGCGAATCCTCAATTCAAACCAATGAGCAAAATGGATAGAACAAGCAATGTAATGAATCTTAACGTGCCTTGTTCTACCAATGTCCCATACCTGCTCAGAAACCGAGCTAATGTCACCTTGTCGGCGTCTGGCCATCCCACGGGTGTTAGTCCCAGGGACCCAGAGCCGGCAGTAGCTCGAAGCCATCGTCAGAGATGGACCCGGGATGAATTAAAGGAGGCGATGTGGTGCTTTTACTATGCAAAAGCGAAAAATGGGGGCTCAGAAATAGAAGTTTTCAAGGTATGGAGAGAGCGAAACCCAGATATGAGACCTACCCTAGACTCAAAGAAGCTTGCCAGTCAACGACGATACATACTCAGCAGTGGAAAATTCACAGCAGAACAACTTGCTGACATTGAGAGAAATGCGGAGTATGTACTTCGCTCGAACAATCCACATGACGAACATGTAGAACTTGAAAATGATTATCCCGTGGAAGGTTCATCGCTTTCCAGTGAAACACACGTCAGTGGTGAAAACTCATCTGGCAATGAATTACACGATAAGGACATGATGCGAAATCTCCTTCGGCGCGAGATAGAAAGAGTTAGTCAACTTCCGTTTGAATCTCGCGAACCGTTGAGGAGATTATACGAAAATGCCAAAGCTAAACGAGTGATAGAAACAGTGAATTCTGTCTTAAATGAGGTGGTGGAGACCCCAGGCAGAGATCTAGATATTACTGAAATCAATCACATCATATATGCAACTGGATATCTAGTATCTCAGATAATTTTGGGGCCAGCCAAGAACACCGAAGGCCGACAGCAAAACAGAGTAAACAGCTCTGTACCCCCTTGGATGAACAGAATTATGAAACGGATAGCCAACACCCGGCGTGAAATATCACTCTTAGCTGAGGCATCTTCTAAATCAACGCACACCTCTAAAGTTCAACGAAAAGTATTCAATGTTGAACAAAAATACCAAATTGAAAATGACACCAGCAGGCTAATTGTAGTTGAGAAGCTAAAAGAGAAAATTCAAGCATGGGCTCAACGAATAAGAAGGTACAAACGTAGAATAGATTTCCGTGTACAGAACCGGTTGTTTGAAACAGACGCGAAGAGATTCTATCGCAATCTGACTCAAAAACCGAATGGCAAAGCTGTTACTCCTTCAAAAGATGACGTCGAAGCATTTTGGGCAGGAATCTGGGAAGAGAGCAGATCCTACAACAAAGACGCATCTTGGCTTCAATCTGAAGTTGATGCTGCCGATGAACTTGTAGAAACAGTGGAAGATGTTCACCAATTCTCGGAAGAGGACCTCTTCCAAGCAATTAAGAACATGGGAAACTGGAAATCCCCCGGGATTGATAAGATCCAGATTTATTGGATTAAGAAATTAACAGCAATACATTCTCATCTAGCAAAGGCTGTTAATAAAATTTTTGAAAACCCAAAGGAAATCCCGGAATGGCTCACACGCGGCATCACGTATTTGCTACCCAAAGCGGGAGACAGCTCTTTGGCGAAGAACTACAGGCCAATTACTTGCCTGCCAGTACTGTACAAAGTTATAACTTCAGCCATAGCTGACAAAATGTATAGACATCTAGATAAGAATCATCTAATGCCAGCTGAACAAAAAGGATGTCGTAAAGGCTCTTATGGCTGTAAGGAAATCTTGCTCCTGAATAAAGTCATCTTGAATGATGTAAAGAAACGCAAACGTAATTTGAGCATGGCTTGGATTGACTACCAAAAGGCCTTTGATAGTGTACCACACGATTGGATTTTGAAGACCCTGGAGATCTATCGATTTCATCCTAGACTTATTGAATTTTGCAAGGCTAGTATGAAGTCGTGGAGTACCAGGTTACTAATCCACAGCGGAAAGGAAGCAGTAGAAACCAGAAGTATTCAGATTAACAGGGGTATTTTTCAAGGAGATTCACTATCCCCTCTGCTGTTTTGCATTAGTTTGATCCCACTATCGAGACAGTTGTCGCAAGCTGACTTTGGTTACAAGCTCCATGGTGATGAAAGGCCAGTATCACATTTGTTTTACATGGATGATCTGAAAGTGTTTGCTAAGAATGAAGCGATTCTCTCCCAAATGCTGTCAGTCGTGAGTGACTTTAGCAATGACATCTGCATGACGTTTGGTCTTGACAAGTGTGCAAAAATCAATTTAAAAAGAGGGAAACTCACAACGTCTGAGAACATTGAAATTGATACGCACACTGTGATTCAAGATCTTGAGCCAGGTAAAACTTACAAATATCTGGGCATTGAAGAATGTGAAACCATCTCGAATGACAGAATGAAAGAGAGAATTCGTAGGGAGTATTATAGGAGAGTGAGACTGGTCCTGCAGTCCGCTCTGAATTCCAGGAATAAAATATCTGCAATAGGTAGTTTGGCGGTACCTGTAGCCGAATACAGTTTTGGACTAGTGGACTGGACTGAGCAAGAAATTCGCACCATGGATCGAAAACCAGAAAACTGCTAACAATGCATCATGTGTCCCACCCTCGAGCTGATATACATAGACTTTATGTGGCACGTAAGGAAGGAGGAAGAGGCCTCAGACAAATTGAGGCCTCCTGGCACAACGCAATAGTCGGGTTGGGGAAGTATGTAGTCAGCCATCAAGACGACCCACTAATGAGGCAGGTCATGAAATCTGACCGAAGAATGGGAAACAGAGGCATTGTTAGTGTAGCAAGAAACATTGCGAAGAAAACTAGGCAAGACACGTCGAATAACACAGACACTGAACTTCTGATGCTCCTAAACATGAAGTGTGAGACACAAAAAATGTTAAAGAAATCGTGGAGAGACAAACCACTCCACGGACAATACCTAAAAAGAATGGACAAGTTGCAGATCAATAAAGATCAATCATTTATGTGGCTTAAAAGGGGAAGGATGAAGCCAGAATCGGAAGCACTTGTAATAGCTGCCCAAGATCAGGCCTTGAGAACACGACATTATGATAAAGATCAAAATTTCCCAAGATGACAAATGCCGCATTTGCCTGGAGCAAGTAGAAACCATAGATCATATTGTCTCAGCTTGTCGAATCCTAGCAAAGACCGAATACCTTAAAAGACATGACAGGGTGTGTAGCTACCTCCACTGGCAGATCTGTACCGCCCTCGAAGTTCCAAACACATGCCCCAAGTGGTACGAACACTCATCGAAACCGGTGACGTCTGTTGGATTGTGTACGATATTGTACGACCAACAAATTCAAACTGATCACACGATAGCGGCAAACAAACCGGATATAGTGATCCGGGATTTGGCGAAAAAATCGTGTTTACTTATCGATGTTGCTGTACCATGCGATCAAAACGTCGTTACCAAGGAGGCAGAGAAACGTCTTAAATACAAGAATTTGGAAATCGAGATCAGCCGAAAGTGGGGCGTAAAAGCACAGGTCGTCCCGATAGTTATCGGAGCTCTGGGATTTGTTCCGCAAAATTTGAGTAAGAAATTGTCTAAACTCCCAGGTAATTCAAAAGACTGGGAAGTGCAAGAAATAGCTTTATTTGGAACAGCCCACATTTTGCGTAAAGTATTGTAGAGGCACTGATAGTCACCGAATCTGCGCCTTAGGTAGCTGGTTGCAACCTGGAGTAGATTTTATATTCAGCCGACTCATAAGATCTTTAGTCGTGATGTAATGGAATAATAATAATAATGCTGATCCGACGACCAGTCTCGGACCAAAGAATTGTGGGTTGGAGACCCGCCTTGGAGGTGGTTATGTTGTGTATGTCTCTGTATGTTTGTGTGTGTCTATTTCATATTTTATCATCATCTACATCATCCATCATCATATCCCATCCCCCAGGGTTAACAACCCTGGGGTATAAAAATATATGCAAGAACCCTGGGGTAAACATATTATTATTATTGTTATTTTTGATGTTTTGTTTCCTGGTGATCCTTGTATTTATATAGTTGAAGAGATTTAAAGTTTTGGTTGCTCTTGATAAGGTGCAAGCATTAGTCAATAAAATGAAATCCAAATATTCCTGAAGTTTGTATACTGATCCTGTATGGTCAACTTCGCCCCAACCTTCCATCTTCAACTATATATTATTATTATCATTATTATCATTAACATTATTATTATTATCATTATCGGAGTGGCTAGCATCGTCGTCCAGAGGACGAGGAGTTGAATGGCGCTGCAGAAGTAGAAGGGGGGCGGGAAGCTCAGAAATGGAGCGGCGAGGCAGCTCGAGGAGCGACCGGGCGCGGAGGCCGGAGTGCGATCGGTCGTGGAGACGGCGGTGCGGGCGGAAGGGGAAGGAAACACGAGCGCTTCGGCGGCCGCGGAGCGGGGACTGGGGCGGGCAGGCCGTGAGCCGACAGGGAGTTGTCGACCAGAAGGGGCGAGAGAGAAATCGGACGAGACCCGGGAGCGGCATGGCTGAGGAAGTGCGGGGACGCGGAGGCGGGGGTGAGCACAAGGGCTGAAGCGGAGATGGGGTAGGGAACGGGCGTGAGCTGACACGAGCCAGCGAGGAAAAGGTGTGGGGAGGTGGAGATATTGTAGAACAGGGAGGGGGAGATGGTTATGGAGACGATGGCCGTGGCGGGGCGGTGACTGACACGGAGACACGGGGAAGTGACTGGAGAGAGAGACGCGGAGAACGTTAGCGTGACTGTGGGGACAGGGCGGGGCGTGAGCTGTCGGGGAGCGCGAGGTGCGTGAAGCTGGAACAGCCATGTCAGCACACCGGAGTAAAACGTGTCAAATGATTTATTGCTAATTAATTGCTACAATTTGGAATTAATTGCTACTATCTTCGAGGCGAAAACGGGTGTGAACTGGCTTGACGCAACGCCAACACACATATCTGTGATATTCGGGGTGCAGCTCGATGGAAACCATCAGATTTTCCCGAATAAATGGCAATTAATTCCAAATTGTTGCAATTAATTAGCAGTGAATAATCTGGTTTCCGTCGAGGTATGGCCCGAATTTCACTGACGTGTGTGAAGGCGTCGCATCAAGACAGCTCACACCCGTTTTCGCGTCAAAAATAGTAACAATTAATTCCAAATTTTAACAGTTAATTTAAGATTTTAACAATTAATTCAAATTTGTAGCAATTAATTAGCAATAAATCATTTGACATGTTTCATTCCGGTGTGCTGACATGGTTGTTCCAGCTTGACCCACCTGGGAGCGCGGGGTTTGCGGGAGAGGGGGATAAGTGTGGAGGCAGGCGAGGGCTCGGAAGCCGGCTCGGCCACGTCTAAGACAGTCAACTGGGAAAGCACCTTTACATTACGCGGACGAGGTTGGTAGCGGGCGTGAGCTGGTATAAACCAGCGGCGTGAAGTGGTGGGTGCAGACCTAGGAACTGGAGCGGGGACCTAAACAGTGTTCGAACACGAAGGTGGAGATGAACACAGGGAGGGGCGCGGAGACGATGGCCGTGGCGGGGCTATGCCTGTCACGGAGAGGAGGGGGAACTGTCGGGGAGGGCGGGTCGGCGGGAGACGGGGGGGTGAAGTAGACGAGGATTCGGGAATAGGGACCACGTCTAAGTCTACAGCGGGGACGGAGATGAGCTCAGGGTTGAGAGCGGGGGTGGAAGGGACAGGCAGAGGATCACGTAGTGGGATGGGCACGGGGAGAGGTAGGCCTGCGCAAAAAGGGCGTGATGGCGGGTGGTAGGTGGGCGGAGGATGAAGTGAAGGGCCAGCGAGGAGGGCGGGGCTGTTGGGAAGGCGTGGCGGGCGCGAAACGGGAGTGAACTGTGGCAGGTGCGGTGACGGAGGACTGGGTTGAGTGGGAGGCCAGGGAGGGGGTAAGAACGGTGGTGGATTAATTGATTCGTGTTTCCGGGCGCGTCAACAACTTAGGTCATTAGTGCCGTTAGTGTAGTGCGTGTTTTTTCTCGGGGGGTGGCGATGATCTTTTCCCTGCTGAATGGTGAGATATGGCGTCGACCTACCGTCGACTAGCGGGGTTTTCCCTCAACCGGGTATCTCCCAGCACCGCCCCAACCGGGACATGCTGTAAGCTCCCGACCGGTCTCCCAGCATGTGTGGTAGCGTAGTGCATGTTAGTGTAAGTGTGGAACGGCGGTGGAGGCGAGGCCCAGCCGCTGAGAGACAGCCCGCCGGGAGGCGGGGCTGCTTGGAAAGACAGGGAGAGGCGCGCTGGCGAAGAGCGGGGCCGAAGCTGCAGGCGAGGCTGGAAACGGCTGGGAGAGCGCGCAGCAGCTCCGAAACACTGATAAATGAACAAAGGGCGCAGCGGCGCGGTGCGGGGCAGGCGGATGGGCTCGGCGGGGGGGGGGGCGGGGGAGGGAGAAGAGTACGATAACCCCGCGCGTCTTGCTCCTCTGACGGCGTCCGAACGCGGCCGTTGGGTTTTCCTCCGCCCGATTAGACGCGGCGCGGCGCGGCGGCGCCGGTTGCCTCCGCTGGCCGCCCGACGCTCCGGATTTGCCTCCTGCAATGGAAACGGCTTTTGGAAATGGTTATAACGCTCCGCTCTAAAATTAAATTGGAGTAAATAGTCAACGGCATAGCTGTAAATAAACGGACTCGGAAGACGTTGCTGGAGATAAATATACGGGTATAGTATCCTGATCGGACGTACTTTCCCCTCTAAGAATTTGCATTTTGAATTTATAGAAAGGGTACTTTGTATTACCTCTTGCAGAAATATATTTATCAAACACATGTACGTGTCATAATGATTTTGTAATGGAAAAGTAAAGGCGGTTTCATGTTCTATTTTTAATTATTTTCTCACCCATTAACCACAGAATCAGTCAATTGTATTATTCCAGAATTTCCCTGGGATCTCTGAAGAACAACTGTTTTTTCGGCTTTATCATTTGGAATGAAATAGTTTTTTTGTTAGGTAATATTTAACTTTCACAGTTCTCTACTTGTAAAATAAGATATCCTTGACTCTAGTGGCTCGTCGTTGACGTAGTTTACTTTGCTTGATATGCCCTTTCAGAAGTCCTATTCCCTTAATTCCAGCTTCTCTTATTTCTTGACTGGTTTAGTTTATCACAAAGAATGGAAATATATTTTTCAATTGTTTACAAACGTCATAAGCTGTAAGCTGTTGGAAATACGGCAGTGGTAGTTCCGTGTACCAGAATGAAACCAATCAAGACGTCGTAGCATTCAATCGGCTTTTTCTCTTTTTTGCAGTTGATTGCGCAGTCCTACAGAGAAATGTTTTAAAATTAAATATTGTGGGAAAATATTGCTTTTCAAATGATTCATACATGATCATGTTCGACATAAGTCTGTTCAGAAGTCACAACCAATCAACGACTTTTGGTAATGACTTTTTGGTGGAATGATAAAGAGGTTGGCCCCTTGGAATGACAAGGTTCCAACAAAGTTCAAACTTTTCGAGTAAATTGATGTCAAAATTTCATCTCTTCACCGATCATCTCTCCACCTACAGTAGTGATTTTTACCCCAGCTACATTTACACAAAATTGCAGTAGTGGTATGTTCTATTTGTAAGCCAGATACAACTTTATCACACTAACAATTTACTTTCTTCCATTTTGTCACTTGTAACTTTGTCATTACGAACGATATAGGTGTGAAATGTACTGACAAAATCCTACTGGCACATATTTTTATTTGAAGAAAGTTGTTGCAATTGTATGTTTTCCAAGATTCTTTTTTGATACAATATACATTTGCTTGCCGTTTCCGAACGCCTAATTAGTGTACGCTGCCTCCAATTGGGCGATGATTGGAGCTGTGCTACTTCCGGTGATTCTTGCGTACCAACATTTTAATAAATAATTTATAAAAAATATACTTATTAAAAATTGTGAAATAAGGGTTAATGTCTTCACCAAAATCATCGTTGTATGCAGTGTGTCATCCAGGAGGTTTAAAAATGTGATTTTAAGAAAAAAAGTACTACAGCGCAGAGATTACTCAAACGAATGGGTTTTTAAATGTAATCCTTATTTAGGAAGCCATATTGTCTTGTACAGGTAAGCATCGTGTGAGGAAACTCGGATGCAGGACGAGTAGTCGAATAAGATTAGTTGTTGAGGATCATGATTGAGATAAGAGCATTTTTATGAGAAACTGTGAATCTCTCACAATTACCCTCTCGTGCTCCTTGTTACATACATGTAACAACATTTCTGGTACCTCTTATTTCCAACTTTTTGCACTAATTTGCAAATTTTATTTCTTCAATAGAATGAGACATCCTAAAGAAAACATATACGCAATTTTTGCAGATTTGTGTCGTGTTTGTGCTATTTACAAGTCGGAATATTACCCGTATTACCCGTTTTTTCAAGGCGCTTTGCAATACTATTATCCTTTCACAATAAATGATAAGATATTCGTTATTGTCATAAATTTGTTCTACAAAAGTGTTCTATAAAATTGCCATAAATTCGTTCCAATGAAAGTAAAAAATGTTGATGTTTGTAAACCGAGGCGATAGCTGAAGCATATAATCAAGAAATCCATTATTTTTTACATCGCCTTGAGTTGTTCTATATTTTACTTAATACCACCTTCTTGTGAGAAGAAATAGTACAAATAAGAAGTACCTTTTCTGTAATATGAGTATTCATAAGCCATCTTTAGCTTTAACTCATTGTTTTCAATTGTTCATAAAAATGCTGTTCGACGCGTAGTGGTGGGACGACGTATATGAATGTAGGTACATATGGAATAAAAATAATTACGCCGAATTAAAGCGGGGGATGGGGCGAGAAAGAAAGTTGTGACATTAGCTGCAGCAACGTGGTCTTTCACGCAGCCCCGTAACTTTGGAGCGACGAGTGCAGGCGGTGGGGCGCCCGGCGGTGGAGGCTGTGGGCGGCGTTGGCGCTGCGATGGCCTCCGACGCAAAACAAGGCGGATGATGAAAACGCGGCGTTAATAACTCATTGGGGAATTTTAATTTGAGCCGATGGCAGGTAGCGAGGCGCGGCGTGATGCATGGGACACGAGACACGGCCGCGGGGGGTGGGCGGAGGGGGGCCGCCCCCGCTCCCACACTTCCACGCCACGCCCTCCTCCCCGCCCTCGCCGCCGATCTCATCTCTGCGCCTACGCACCCCATCCGCGCTCCCAGCTCCCAGCCTCCACCTTCCAGCCACCCCGCCCCTACTCCTACTCTGCGATTGCCCCCGCCTCCGCGCCTGAACCCATTCTTCTCTCCGCATGGCAAAACTCGTTCATGCCCTGGCACCCTCCCCAGCACCGCCTCGGCTATCATCCAACGTGACCCTTCGCTCTCGGCATCATCCTAATCTTTCGCCGCCTCCATCAGGGCCCCAGAACCCACCTTTACCGCCACCACCTCCTATCACCGTGCCCGCCTTAGCCACGCCCCCGCATCGTGTCTCCCCTCCCGTCCCACCCCCACTCACCCTGACCGCCACCCCGTCCCGTCCCCGGGCTCCATCACAGCCTCATCGCCTCCTCCACGTCCAACCTAACCTAACTTCGCTCTAACGTCCACTCCTCGCCTTCCTCTCCATCACAGCTTCGGCCCCGCTCCACTCCTTCCGCCAACACGCTCCCCTCCGCCGGACGTCCTGCATCCCTTCTTCATTCTATCTCCTTGTCGAATACTAGCGTCCCCTCTACCTTACGTTATGTATCCCTCCGTATGTAGCGCCTCGTCTTCTTCCCACATATTTAGGCACGTGCATCTCGAGCTGCTGTCGAGTATTTTCTAACCAGTCATTCCGAATCCACCTTCAGTAATCGCCCCAGTCTTTGCCTCTTCCCACACATTATTGGCCCCGCTCTAATAGCCACTCTCCAATCACGTCCTCACACCACACTTCCTGATCTGCCAGACAAATTTTCTCCTCGCACAAACAATGCCCTTTGAATGATCCGTGCCATCTCACCTACACCTCCGCTTCTTTCTCTCCACGCAGCCGTCTCAGCAATTACTGAAATTGTTGGATGCTACCAGCAACTCTTCGCCTCCCTTGCTGTATCCCGCCCGCTCCATGTGGCAGCTTCCGACCCCGCCTGCCTCGCGTGTTCGGTTCGCTTCCACCTCATCCCCGCCGTCTCCACTTCACCCCCCCTCCGCTGCCGCCCCACCGCCCCGCGCTGCCGTCGCTTCTCGTTGTGGCGTCCGCTCCCAGCGCGCTCCCTTCCGGGGTGCCACCGACGCGCGAGGGATGTGTGTGAAAAAAAGGCTGGGTCGGCGTGACAAGCATAGTCGTGTCTCTAAAATTATAAATACATTTTTATGATATTTTTGTGGTATCTTTTTTCAGCTTCTTTTATTTTTTCCGTCACTCTTTCAACGTCCCGATTTTTCCTCTCTCTGTCTACCGTTCGCTTACGTCGAACAAAGTAGATCCTGCTCCAGACGTGGTATTTTCGAGGGATTTAGTGTAGATAACGAAAAAGTGGACAAATAGGAATCCAAATTAAAAGGTAAATTTTACAACAAAACTTTTCTGATACAGGCTAATTGCGGATAATCTACGCCGCTGATAATGATTGATGATGAGTTAATTACCACGTTAGAAGTAAACCAGTTTGCAAATTGACAGAAGACGATCACTCCAGGAGAAGGTCAAGCTGATTCTGAAGTTGAGATCGAACGGAAATGTCGATTCTTGGAGTCGAAACCCGACAAGAACGATGAAGATTGCGAGTTAACTGATGAGGCCCGGACAACAAAGAGAGAACTCTCATTTCTGTGTTCGTCATCTCCACCGTCTCCTCTTCACCCCCCTCCGCTGCGCTCCACCGCCTGCCCGCCCCGCGCTGCCGTCGCTCGTTGTGGCGTCCGCTCCCAGCCCCCCTTCCGGGGTGCCACCGACGCGCGAGGGGTGGGCGCGAAAAAAAAGGCTGGCTCGGCGTGACAAGCCCTGGTCGCGCGATTTTTCATAGCGACCACCCCCGAAAGTGCGCCTCGCGGCCTGGCAGCGGTGGGTAGTGAACAGGACGCACTATGTGGTGAAAATTACAAGAAGGAGGGGAAAACAAAGAAGGGATATGCCGACCCCGTGGCCGAGATCGCTAAGCCAGTAGTGCCGTAGTGGTCTTGGACCGTGGGTTCGCGGGTTCGAGTCTCACCTAGGGCATGGTTGTATGTTTTCGTCCTTTCAGCCCCTATCATCACCATATAGTGTCATCATCATGTCATAACGTTACTCCAGTAGTGGTCGCTAATGACCGAGTAGTTGATGCGACCTCACATAAAAAAAGAAGGGATATGTTCATGGAGAAAGAGACCCCTATCAATGGGTTGGACTTGTAGTTGTTGGTGGCGTGTTAACTCACGTGTACTGGTGAAGCGAGGATAGGGTTGTATTAATTCTGAATGAGTCGGTTTCTCCGATCAACAGCAGGCGAACGTTGGAACGGTATCATAATAAACGGTCCATGGAATGCGCGTTATCTTTCCTTCCTCTTCCTTATACTGTTCTCGCACCTTACACTTACGTGCTCTACATTACCACACTAGCCGGGAGACCGGTCGGGAGCTTAGAGCGTGTCCCGGCATGGACTGTTCTCCGCTTGTGGGAGGGAACTGGTTGGGGAAAACCCCCGCTACCCGACAGTATATCGGCGTCGGATATCACCATCTAGCAAGGGAAGATTACAGCCACCTCCCAAGGGGAAAATGCCCTACTCTTACTGGAATAATGACCTTACCAGTTGATGCGCCCAATATCACCAATTAATCAATAAAAACTGAATGAAAGACAAGAAGGTGGCCAATGCATTGACCTGACAAAAAATATGGCTGTAGTCTGTGGACCACAAATGTTTTAGCTCTGTATTCGCCAACAATGTATTGCTTTAATAAATTAATTAGCTAAAAAGAATAAAGTCAACCATAAAATAAAATATCCAAAGAAGGAAGGAACAAGTCTCAGTGAATAGCGTAAATAAACTCATAACATTTTTTGAAATGCATTAAATCAACAAGACATCGATTATCCTTATGGATGACCATACATAGTCGTGTCTCTAAAATTATTAATATTTTTTTTATATTTTTGTTGTATCTTTTTTGCAGCTCCTTTTATTCCTGCCGTCGCTCTTTACACGTCTCGACTTTTTCTCTCACTACCGTTCGCTTAAGCCGAACAAATAAAACTTTGCTGATACAGACTAATAGCGGATAATGATTGATGGTGAGTTAATTACCACGTTAAAAGTCAACCAGGTTGCAGATTGACAGAAGGCGATCTGTCCAGGAGAAGGGGAAGCTGATTCTGAAGTGGAGGCTGAAAGGAAATGTCGATTCTTGGAGTCGAAACCTGATAAGAACGATGAAGATTGCGGGTTAACTGATGAGGCCCGAACAACAAAGAGATAACTCTCATTTCTGTGCGTTTTTGTAAACTTGACGTAGTAACAAAATTTGTGTAAATTCATATTTTACACACTTTCAGCTCCTTCATGCACTGAATGTTTGTAAACACAGTTAATCGGCGTTTGGGTTAATATTTATTTTAGTTGGGGAGTATTGTTGCTTTTTATTTTATATATGTGAGATGAGGGTTATCATTGTTCCCCCGACCCCTGTAATTGTCACTAGAGTAGCCATCAAAGTGTGTTGATCGGTGTCGCGACATGGGGGTCCAGAAAAGTACCCCTACATGGCGACGAGGTTATGCACGACACGTTTACACAGATACGTACTTGTTCTGAACATGAATGCCATGCACGTGTTTTCAAAGAAATGGGCTCCGGTGTAGCCTGCGAATCAGCGTGATGCGATACCACGGTGACGCTATTGAATCGTGTATTGCATGTTTAGCAATAGTCCTCTGACGCTGCAATGCAAATGTACAAAGGGGGATTTGTTCGCAACAAATAGTTGTTGTTCGACTGGTAATGTGAAGCTCGTCTGCTATATTTACTGTTGTTGAAAGAGCTTTGTGCTGTTTGCGCGTACAGAGACTGTATGAAAACCAACTGCGCAAAGTCAGGAAATTCCATAATAAAAGGTGATATTAAGTCTTGTAGCTCAAACTCGTGTATTTTGATTGGTTCGAAATAAAAGGAAATTAGTGTACTAAGTTTTCTTTGGTCGGTATATGTCAGCTTTAAATAAATTTTGAATGCGTAGTTGCAAAAAAGCACAGACAATCAATTCGTCCACTCAACGATATGACAATTTTAACAAAATGTACTTCTATTACATTCTAAAATTTTCTATTATTTCTACCTCACGTCGTTTGGATTACAAAAGATTTGCTGACTAGCCATAAATAATTTTGTCTTCAGATAGAATGTTTACAAAACTCTCATTGTAAGTCTCGCGATCAATCTTGAAACATTATCTCTCTCATATTAAAACAGAGTAGCGAGTATTGTCTTTTCTTTTTACCCTAGGTGTAGATGAAATTCCAGCAACGAATTCAAATTTAAACAAGTCACGTTGTTACACACGGATCGCTTCGTTGCACGCCAAATAATATCGAGAGGAAAGAATTGTTCGGATTACAAGTAAATCATACCATCCGAAATAAAAACAGTAAAAAAAAGAAAAAAAAAGTATCGAGTGTGTCTGTCGGGAGCAGCGACCGTAAATATCGTTGGCCGATGGGAGTGGTCGAAAGCGCTTTGTTTGCACTGATAATAGCGCACAATACGAGGCCCGTGCCACAATGCGTTTCCTGAGTTTATTGAGCTCTCCATCGAGGGGCGACATGTTAGCTCGGCTGCACACCTGCAATACCGGTCACAGAGCACCGAATTGTCGCTCGCGTTTAACTGTTGCGATTTTTGTACTCCTTAACACGAGCCTATTGTTGTCGGTGTTCGTCGGTGTTTGGTTGAAGTATTCAGTTCGTGACATGTGACTCTTCATTTTATGAAATAGCTATTCAGTATATTTTAAAAACAAATAGATGAACACAAATGTATTCTACATTTATATAAAAACATTTCAAATATATTTTTGTTACAATTTGAATTGACGTGCTTTGAGAAATTTAGTAAATTGCAATGTTTGCTGAATGAAAAATCGGTGAAACTGTTCAATTATTCCGTAATTTCTGTTAAACATTTTCAAATTTCTTTGGCATACGAGTACACTGATTTTATAAAATATATTTACTGTGACTGAGGCTAAGGCTAATACGTCAAATTCAAACATGTAAGTTAGCAGGACTTATTGAGCACCTATTTTCTAAACGCAACGTGAAAGGCATGGATCTATCACAGCAACAACGAAAGCAGGATATATTCTGTTAAATTAAAGAAAGGAAAGCCGGCACAAAGATCGGGTTGGATCGTTCTTGGGGACGAGATATACCGAAGAGAGTGTTGTGTTTGAGAATATTAGATCTGTCACTGCCTTGAATGAGAATGAAAGATAGCGATTCTAAGCTTCTTATCGGGGTGTGGTCTTCATGTTCGCGGACGAAACAATTACGGTGGATTACGAATGTTGGAGATGTCATCAAACTGGCATCATGACACAGTTCAGCTCTCGAACTTACGGTGCCAATAACCTAGATATGGATGAAAAGATCAACATTTTTTAATTGCATTTTCGGAAAGTCATTTAATTAGAGTTTTAATATCAGTTTGTTTCATATAATTATATCTAATAGTTTTTTAAATATAGCATTTTAAACCTGACGTTGCTAAGTGGCCGTGGCTGTCATATAAACATCAAATCGTCAGTCTTAGGTACTTTTCTAAGATCTACGTACTTAAATTTCGCTCCAGCGACCATGAATGTAAATTAATATATAGACAACAGATAGCGTAGTGGTTTGTTGATAGTGAGCGTTAATAATTGTTTTCAAGTGTGTTCCACGTGTGTTCCCTTGTGACTTTTGTTTTGTGCGCTTTGAAGTGTACTCTTGAAGTGATGATGTGCAAAATGCCACGCGCATCTCCTAAGTGGTGTAAGAAGAGAAAATTTAAGGGAAATCAGCATTCCAAAGCTGAAAAACAAAGTGAAAATAACCTCAAATCCCCTTTCAGTAAAAGAAAAATTCTGTTTTCCAAACAAAAGTGTCAGACTAATTCTGACTTATTGGAAATTCAAGGAGACAGAATAATTTCATTGAACATTTTAAATACTATGCTACAGTCATATGCTTTATTAGTTCTTGCAGAGAAGGTTATTTATTTGTGAGTGACGATTTGAAATGCAGAAAAGGATGGCTGCAGGTATATGCTTTTCTTTAAATGCGATTTCCCGCTAACTACATTTTCATGTGTATAAAGTACATTTTCTCAGAGTCTATTCAATGGATGGGCTTCAAACTTCTAGATTATTTTTATTAATAATGTTTGTGTTATCTGAACCTACAATATTACTAATGTATACCATATATGAAAAATAAAAAATTAAGAATTACAGAATTTAGGGAAAAAATAGAAAATTTCCCTTAAAAAATTATTCTAAATAATATGATCTCACAGTTGATATAATATTAGGTTCCAACTATAACTACAATACATATTTGTTGTATAAAACATGAATGAAAAATATTACATAGTTTTTGAAAAAAATGTACTTAACTCATTTATTTTTTGCATAAATTAAATTATTTGATTACATTTTTTAATTATGAAAATTATATCTAATGCAGAAGATATGTATTTAAGTTAAGTAATATCAGTAAAAAATTTCAGATTGAGAAGTCAAATATTCTCAGAGATATAGTAACATTAGTCAAGTAGTACAAAAGTGTCCGCAACAGATTTAGTGCCCCCTTAAGGCAATAAGGGCTTATGGTCCGATTAAAATAAGTTGGTGATTGACAGTTACAAATGGAAAGGAGCGACGTTGACATGTTCCATACCACTGAGCCCGCGTTCCCGGGACATGAAAATAAACCCGTCAAATAAATACTTATTAAAAAAGTAACAAACTCATGTACTCATATTGTGTGAAGCAACAGCTTCAAAAGCACAACTGTCAATCACCAACTTCTTTTAATCGGACCATAGGAGTCTTAAGCCCTCGAGTGACGTATCAGAGAGGTGGCTCAGAACAACATTGCAGTACCTCCGACCGCGAGGTTCTAGGGCACTCCACTACCACACATGCCGGGAGCCCGGTCGGGAGCTTAGATTTGTGTGCCCTGCTGGTGGGAGATCTCTGGTTGTGGAGATCCCCCTAGCCGACAGGTTGATCGGCGCCGGATCCTTCCTTCCAGCGGGCGAAGTTCACCGCTACCTCCTGAGGGTGAAACGTGCTCTGCTCTCCCAGGACTAATGACTTGAGCAGTTGACGCGCTTGTAATCATCAATCAAATTTCGAGTGAAATTCAACACTTTTCCTTTTTTGCGAGGGTCTAATAATGCAACGGGACTTATCAACACGTGTAGATATATTCCGGAAGAACGAAATTCGAAAATACCTTCTCGAAAATGTATTCCAGGATAGTATCTCCGCTACCTCCTGAGTGTGAAACATGCTCTGCACTCCCAGGACTAATGACTTGAGCAGTTGACGCGCCTGTAATCATAAATCAAATTTCAAGTGAAATTCAACCCTTTTCCTTTTTGACAGGGTCTAATAATGCAACGGGACTTAGCGGCAAGTGTAGATATATTCCGGAAGAACGAAATTCGAAAATACCTTCTCGAAAATGTACTCTAGGATAGTATCAAGTATTTTGATTACCTAATTCCTTAAACGTCGATTTCTTTTTTAATTCTATATTTTTATTTTAAACGCTGGTTTCTGAGAAATCTAGTTCCATGAAGAGGTTACTGAAATACAGCCGTCTCTACCCGAATAATTTTTCAAAGCATTTTCTACACAGTATATAAATACTACACTTCCCTTTCGGGTAGATAACTCATTCTCCTCTTTATGCACGTTTTTGGAATATGAAGCAGTGACAAAATCAACGATTCTTTTGAACGTTTTAAACTCATTATTTTGAATTTCACTTTCAGTGGGTGAGTGACTTCACTATGTGTACAATAGACATGACTTGCTCTTCGCCGAAAACTGAATAAAAATTCTACGACATAAAATCAGTAGTAAGCTTGTGCAATTAAAACTGACTAAAAATGGAAGCGATGTCTTTAAAAAATTCAATTCTAAATTATTTTTCTATAATCATTTAATCGGAGCCCATGGTTCTTCTTACAAAAAACATTAAAACTACAAGTACTGCACACAGACTACGCTCCGCTAACTCCACCGAGGACGGCGAGAACGAGCGGCACCGATACTCTCGAGTTTTGACCTCGAGCTACGTGTTGATTTCACACCTACGAAAACCTACCCTTTTGCCTTCCAAACCTACGAAAACTGTTGAGAACGATAGATGACAGTAAAGCGTTTTTCACGCCTCTATAAAAGGGTTCTGGGTACGATTCTGTGTTCGTATTATAAGAAAAATTACCTACCATACGGAAATCAAATATTGTTGTATATGTGTTGAATGTCTACTCTTTCTAATAAATCTACAGACTATTGAATGATGCACGTTCAAAGTATAAATGCTTTTCAAAAATATGTATCCGATTTAACAATACAAAATACAGTGTATTTTCTTTATGTGGTAATACTTTTTCCATAATCTAGATAGTAATCAAATAATTTTGTTAAATGATAAAGGTTACTATGATCCAAAGACGTAATTATTAATATGAAAGGAAGGAGTGTAATTCTTCTTTTCCTTCTTCGTTTCCCGGAAAATTCCTGGTTGATGAACTGTCAATTAAAGCATTTACACATTTACATCGGCTTGTTTCCAACACGTTCGAATCTCACAATGTAACAATTGTACTAATAAATTATACTAATACACTTATAGACACCTTATTTAGCCCATTTCATACTTGAGCGTTAAATAAATAAATTCTCTTAGGGGTGCTCCCGAGCAAACGTGTGTGTGTCTTTCAGAAATGTCGAAAGATATTTAATAATTTTAGGTAGAGCACAACGAATTATAACTGTTTTGCCAAGACGCATAAAATATTAAAGTTGCTATCTTAAACAAATTTAAATTTGGTGATAATGAGAAAACTTGAATAAAAAAACACAATTTCTTTGCTCTATTTTCTGATGTCATAAGACGTGAACAATATAAATCATAATAATATTTACACCATAAATAACAGTTTAAATAACATCAGATGCTGGTACGGTAGGAAACTAGCTCAGGAAATATCTCTTAACAATTATGAATATTCCTTGAGGAGAAAAAAACATTACAAATTTACTACTAGTAATGTAACCATTACTAATTGACGTTGAATAATCTCTCACAGTTACAAAACATTTCTAATTCCGTTGAAAGGATCCGTATACGCGATTTATTTCTTAAAATAACTGAACGAGGCCGTGTGTCTCACGCCTTGAAATACAAAAAATATATATTCGGCGTATTCGAGGAACGCATCAATTCCGTTTCCAGCCTGTTAAAACTCCCTCTTTCGTTTCCACCTGCATTCCACCACACAGCGAGATGGAAGCAAATTCACCCAATTATTATCAATTTTCCGCCGCGTCGTCTGCCGGTATGCGAAAACTGCGAATTAAGTCTTTCACCACGGGCGGGCAGCGGCTGAGCCGGGCCCAGCCGGGCTGTGTGTTCCGGTGGTAAATATAACGAAACAACGCGGATATTACGGACCCCGGCATTTGCGTTCATGAGAGTGCCGTTTACATTTCATTATCCGGAATAATTGCGCGTTCTGAAAGGAGAGACTTGGCAAGGAAATCAAGGAGAATGGCCCCCGCGAGGGTTTGCGAAATTGTAGCTCCGCTTCAGAGCGTCGACGCTCTCGCACGATTGTTATGTTATGGAATTTCCGCGAGGACGACATCGACGGCGGCGGCGATGACGCGGGAAAGGTGTAGGTGACGACTCGCACTTCAAGCAAGGGGTGGGTAGAAAAGTACTAAAGTAATAATAATACGACGATTGAAACAGGGCGGCACTTCAAGGTCGCGGGCTGGCCGGACACTGAGACGCTGTCACCCCGTAGGGAGCTTCGTTATGACTTCACACTTATATGGAAACATCGGTCTGACAGTCACCAAGTGAAATTGGTTTATGCAATAATGGGTGGGCGAGAGCGTTGACTGTCATTGTAGCTTCCTTCCTGACCCTCTCCTATCACTCGGCCGAGTTTTGTTTAGTTCTGCTAAAGCGCTCGGCATTTAAGGGGCGTTTTTGGATATCGTAGCGGTCTGTTTTTCTTTCCGTATTTTTCGTAGCTGTATGCGAGACCATTTGTTTATCTTAGTAGTGGTTTGTGAGACGGTTATCATAAACGCTCTTGGGCGATTTACTCAAATATTTATTTAATAGTTTTACTTTGAAAGTGTTTTAACGGATCGCCCAATTCCTTCAAATGATCCCAGCTCAAGAAGAGAAAAATTCAGAATCCTACTCAAGCTATGCTTCGTGTATGCAAACCTATTTAAGGGTCTAACTGCAGTGTCCCTTTAGACAATTGATTTAATTTTGCAGGCGTTATTGTTGAAATGATACTCCATACTTCCACTCCAGCTCTCCCGGCTCAAGTCCTTCCTATCCCAGCCTCCACCTCTCGAACTTCTTGACTTAGCTCCTCGCTCCCTCAGCATTCCACCTTTTCTCCTACCCATCCCGTCCCCAAACTGCACTCATATCTGCACGTTCACATTCACGGTACGCTCAGATTTGATCATAAACACCGTGTTAAGAAATTAGAGATTTTCATATTCATATCAACGGATGATGGAATAAATGACTATTCACTGACCCTGAGTACACCTTAACGGACAAAAAGTTATATGGAGATGATAATGTAATTAATATTCCAGTTCAAGAAGATCTTCCTGATGTGTGCACCAGGTTAAGAAGGGTAATATTTGAAGCAAACCCGCACATTTTATGAAAATTAGGAATTCGTAAAGAAATTCACGATAGGTTGAAGGAATGTGTGAAATGTAATCCAGATGTACTTCCCCTTCCGAAACCTTAATCGTATTCCTAGCGGCACGTGGCTTCCAGAGTGAACGTACACTAAGTAACAATTTATTCAAAACCACGAACTAACCCCATGTTCCACAAATGTTCCGTAAGAGACACATTGGAGTTTGTGAAACGAGATCAAGCAAAAAATGGACTGCGTAAAAAGTTTTCGAATGAGATGCGGTGGTGATTCTATAATGTGACAGAGGGTTTGAAATGCTCTCTCTGAAATGATCTCTCTGAAATGATCTCCGATTCGAAGGGAGAAATGTTTGATAGCTTCTGAAGGTAAAACAATTTCAAAATGTTCAATTTTCCTCTCGTGGCAGTATTATTAAAAATGAAACAATTCCAAACATTTAGCATAACTATTTAAAATATTTTTAACTTTAAATACTATTATAATTTAAGATTTAACTACATTTGATTTGCTGGTAAAAATCAAATAATACTAATGAGATTGAACTGCGTTTAAGATAACCACGTTGTGACAAAAATGAACATGGACTTGATACCAAACACCTTCAAATATACCAAACCTTTGAAAACAATTTTTTTAAATGTAATAGTAGGTCAAACTATGTAAGCTTTCATATTCAGCAGCGTAACCAATTGTTACGAAAGAGAGAATAGCTCCAAAAAATCATCATGAAAAATCTAACGTTACTAAAAGAATGAAGGAAGTTTGTTATAATACGTATGTTTCCGGCATATTTCCTGTCGGATTTTTGTTTTATAGATTTCTGTTTAAAATTCACTCTCACACATTTAGTTTATTTAAATTCAACTTATATCGTGCCGTATCAAATATTTCTTATTTGCGGGGAATACCAGCATCCCAACAGTAAAACTAAAACCGAAGAGCTGAATAAATCCCGCACGTGGAGCAGACAATGGCGGCTTGGGTGCCGTTGGGAGAAACCGTCGCCATTTAAATCCACAGGGGCGAACGAGGACGTTGAGGTGACGCGGGCGGTGGTGGTGACGGAATCCACGAGACTGGATGTCGACTAGAGTCAGTGAGCTCTAGAGTAGACTGGTGACAACACTCTATGCTCAGAAATCGTGATGGACTACCATGATGATGAACGTTTGTTCTATCCTAGTTACCTCAGAACCAAATAGAAGGAAATAGGGTCTCATTCCAATTTTAAACATTTATTCTCTTTCGTGTTCACTAGAACTTAAATAAAGTTGAAAGTAATCAATATTTAATACTTTGAAATTTCAATTTACCTACAATACTTACTCAAAATCCATTCTTTCATTTCTTGGAAACTTTTCTAACATTAACGGAGCGGAGTGTTCTTGGTTTGCGTATCTTTAATAACTTTGTTATATCGACTTATAGCAAATAATATTCGTCGCAAACATAAAAAATGTTATAAAAGTAATGGCTAAATATCTCATCTATTAACATTTACATCTAGTTTACAGTTTTTTAGCGTTCTTTACAACCGATTGCTTTTGGAATTTTCTTTGACAGAAACGATTGTAAGCATCGCTAACAAGACACAAGACACATTTCACTTGTAAGAAAGTCTGTAGGAAGACGTTCACCGCAGCCAACCTAACGAAAAAACGACCGTCACGATTTTCAGCACTTCAAAGCATTGCAGTTTTGCATCCAGTTATTATGTTGAGATCACTTGCTGGAGCGATGCGGCCGACAAGGGAGGCGAGAGCGACGTGGCGCGGAAGGGCGGGGCTGAGGGGAAATGTGTATTACGAGTTGCGATCTGGATTGATTTATTGATTGATAGTCGTTCCGAAAAAGTCAAGTACTGAAGTCATTAGTCACGTGAGTGTAGTGCATGTTTTTTTCATCGAGAAATGGCGGTGATCTCCTCTCGCTGGAATACTAGACCGTGCACTGACCTACGTCGCCTAGCGGGGTTTTCCCCAACGAGGTACCTTCCACCAGAGGGACGTTTCCCCAGTCGGGACAAATACTAAGCCCCCGACCGGTCCCCCGGCACGTGTGGTAATGTAGTGTATGTTAGTGTGTGTGTAAGGAGAGAGAATAGAACAAAGAAGAGGAAGGAAATACGAGGAAGGAAACGGTTCGTGGCCCGTTTGTTAGGGTACTACTCCGGCATTTGCGTGGTGTTGGTCAGAGAAACCACGGAAAACTATCGATCAGAGCAGTCAGCCAATAGAAATCTCCTCCAGACAGTGATCGAATTCAACCTAGCTGACAAACTAGTGTGGAAAATCCTGCCGCCGCCGTCGGAACTCGAACCTGGGACCTCCCAGTGAGAGGTACCGCAGTGACATCAGTTGATGCACTGAGCTACCTCTCTCGGTAGTTATCGCACTGGAGAGCGTGCTCTGTCAGGGGGAAATGCCATGGCGGGGATGGGATTGACGGTTGCGAGAGGGATCGTGGAAAGTGAGCGCGAAGGCCAGAGCCAAAGCGAGTTCGAGTTATAGTTCCGGTGCGAGCGCCGACGCGAGTGCCGATGCGAGCGCCGCTGCGACCGCCAATACGAGCGCCAATTGGAGTGCCGATGCGAGCGACGATACGAGCGTCGCTGCGAGAGCCGAAGCGAGCGCCGAAGCGAGCGCCGAAGCGAGCGCCGAAGCGAGCGCCGAAGCGAGCGCCGAAGCGAGCGCCGAAGCGAGAGCCGATGCGAGAGCCGACGCGAGTGCCGATGCGAGCGCCGCTGCGAGCGCAGATTGGAGTGCCGATGCGAGCGACGATACGAGCGCCGCTACGAGCGCCGAAGCGAGCGCTGCTGCGAGCGCCGAAGCGAGCGCCGATGCGAGCGCCGATACAAGCGCCGATGCGAGCGCCGACGCGAGCGCCGATGCGAGCGCTGATAGGAGCGTCGATACGAGCGCGGATACGAGCGCCGAAGTGAGCGCCGATTGGAGTGCCGATATGAGCGCCGACGCGAGCGCCGACGCGAGCGCCGATGCGAGCGCCGACGCGACCGCTGCTACGAGCGCCGGTGCTCGCTAGAGCGAGGAGGGGGGGAGGCCACGCGGGGGCGCCGGGGGCGTCGGTCGCCCGGGAGGGTGGCGCAGTGCGCCGCGGGCGAGATATCGGCGCCGCGCCGCCGAGTGGCGGCGCCCTGCATAATGCAGCAGCCGCCGCCGCCGCCACCGCCCCCGCCCCCGTGGCCGGCGATCGCAGCTGGCCCCGGTTAATACTTCAAAGCCAGGGGGCGCCGCAGCCACCGCGACGCGACGCGACCCAACGCGACGCGACGCGAAGCGCGCCCGGTGTTTCGCCGCTGCCGCGCTTCCCACGCTTTCGCTGCTCGCGGTGCCCCCCACCCCCACCCCTTGTGTTCACTCTCATCGCTTGCGAAATATCTCATCTTCTGTAATATTGTTCACTAACGTGTATAAGAATTTTTTCCCCTCATGTATTCAACAAAATGAAATACAAGGATAAATACAGGTGTACAATAAGGGTGACAAATAATACAGACTTAGAAATGAAAGTATTGTGAGCCACAGTAAGAGATACTTATACAAAATTCAAACGACTATTTACAGAAAGAAAGCACGAACTTAGAGTGGTGAAACACTTGGCACGAGCTTACAAATTCCGCGAAACAATGGGTGACACACGAGAGACCTTCACACTCTTCACACTCGCGTACTTGACACTGCACTCGCATTGTTATTGTATTTAGCGCCTGGAGTAGCCGGCGGATTCCGCTTACTCGCGCAGCGTTAGGTGTTGTTTGGTATTGCTTGATCACTCGGAGATGGTTCCTTTGGAGCACCCCATCATGAGCTGAACTTCCTGGGAATTTTTAGTTAGTTTAGTAAATTATCCCAGCGTTTCTAGTAAATTCTGATGAACATATCTTCCGCCAAGTTGTGTCACAACAACGGTCTCAGTGACTTTTAATTCTTTGCTTTTGACCTTCCTCAGTTAAGCGAAAATATATGAGTAACAGAGGAACGGACTCTGGATTCTAGTTATCTGAGTATTTAGTCGTTCTACATTGAAAGGTTAGTTGATTTTATTTCTCTGCTATTAAGCTCAGATGTGAGTGAAACTATGAGACACGTATTGTTTGTAACGGATAGGTAACTAGTAATACCAAATGGTTGGTATTTTGAGTATTGAATTCGTTGACTCATTTCAAGATAAATGTAGTCTAGAAGGTGATATGTGGCATTCATGTTCGGTCGACTGTTACACGTATATTTAGTGCATCTCTTCATTGCATATAGAATGTTTTCGGTTCAGTGCCACTGATTTTTAAAAGATATCACATTTGAAATAGTGACTTTGATGTAAACGATATGTGTCATGTACACTGCAGACATGACTACACATGACTACACTGCAGGCATTACGATACACAGTACTCGAATTGTTTTTGTATTGCTTAATTCCCAGACCTGGACATAGAATATCACCACTCTTCAGCAACGTCGGTTCTCCATAGCCGAGATTTCGTCTTTTATTATCAGTCTCTCCCCTTTTTTACATTCACCTGGGATGAATATAATTAAATGCATCTAGGTTATGAGACATAGGAGGTGAATGATAATAGAGCGATTGTGCAGTGAGAAGCAAAGATCAGTGAGAAGCAAGAATCGAGGGAACTCAGAAAATACTTGACAAGAACCTACTTTCTCCACCACTGTTTCCTTTCATACTTTTTGTGAGTTGACTGGAATTTGTTCTCAGTAGCTAGAGGAGGAAAGTCAGCAAATGTCTTAATACACCAACGGGTTGCTTACAGAAAGAAAGACCGTTACCAATACCTCATCTTTACTAGCAAAGGGAAAAAACATAGAACCGCCTGTGCGAGTGTCGCCAACGTGAAAACCATCACCCCCGCCGTGTCTGCTATCGCCATCACCTCTGCGTGGCCTGCACGTGCCTTTTGGCTGAAGGTTTCAGACGGCCCCTCGTCGTAGAACGCAAGTAGGGACAGAGCAGTCACAGAGGGAGTTCTCCTCGAAAATGACATTTCTACGAGTGGATGGCATCAGCTGGTGCACGCCGATGCCCTTAGGATGCACTAGTCCCCGCGAGTTTGATAAAGTGGACGAAAATGGATGAGCATTGGCATTAAAGAATGGTTAATACGAGTGCTGGCCGTCTTATTAGTATCAGACGTACACTCTAGGCTCGAGGTTACATAACTATTTATATACGTAGTGTGAAGCGCGGGACGTGAATTTAATGCGATATTGTCATAAAAGAAATCTTAACCCGGGAGTGCCCGCAACAGGTAGACTCACACCAGTGCCCGCAATGTATCTCTCGGATGCAGCTGCAACGTTTCGTGAATGCGATTGATCTGAAGATCAACTTACTGAAATGCGTATTTTATTTGCTTTGTACAAACCCTTTAATGCAGCTGTTGACGAATCCTATAATGCAGAAACCTAGTATGAATACAAATCGTGAGAAAAGTAAGAATTGAAAAAGTCATTTAAGAAACAAAAATCATTTAACATCTTATTATCATCTTTAATAATATTAAATGAAACTTCCACAAATGATTTTGGTACGCTCTAAACTAACATATATTTTACATTTTTCACAAAAAATATTTATAAGTCTTCGTGTTTTTTTTCATTTTGCAAGATTCTCATGTTTTTCATTTCCCTACTTCTCCTGCACATCTTCTTTCTCTTTGGTAAGAAATTTGGACAGTCGGTTGTAGATAAGGCAATTGATTACATTTTCTGAATAGATACTTGTCACAGACACTGCTAAAAATAATACCATGATACATACTGCTTAGGTCAGAGCTCACAATGTACTGGCGCTAGTGCACGCAATTGACAGATATCGAAAAGCTAAGCAATCAAGTTTGAACATGCTCACGGAAAATGATTCAATAAAAAGATAAAAATAGGCCAGGCGTTCTCAGAAAAGTACAATTAAAGAATTCATGAAATATGAGACGACTAATGCATCACAATAATTCAGGAATATAAAATTGCCGTGTCTTGGATCTTATACATTTCTTGCGGCCACTCTCGGATTAATAGAAATGGCTGCAAGATGAGTGTAAAAATAGTGTAAACATTAAAATAGTGTGATGATAAATTAATAGTAAAGGAAGGAAAACGTGTTTCAATGCTGTTTAGCATTGCAAATAGCCAATTGCATGTGCCATTGAAAATGGATATGTATTCTGATGTTCAAATAACTCAATTTCTGGGTCTCTCAATTCAGTCGAACGTCACGTAAAATATACCCGTAAATGAATTAATTGCTAAATTAAGTTTATTATGAAACTCTTTCAGAACTGTTTCAAATTCTGGCTGCCTTTATGCAACACGTTGCGTGTATTTTACGAATAGACAAGATTCTGAGATATGCTTCATGGCTATGATAAAATTCTAGAAAAGCGCATCCTATAGTACCTAGACTTTTAGATGGCACAAAAAAACTACGAATAATAAGTAAATGGCTCTTGCAAGCCTCGCTTCAATGAACTTTGATGTGGACCTCACTTGGGTCTAGCGATGTCTCGAGAAGCCGATGCGCTGTCAAATTACCCTCGTCACCGCACATGTACACTTCCTTCATCAACTGATCACCCTTTTGGTTAATTCGTCTTAATCGTGGAAAATTTCTTTCAGAAAGAGAGAGGAGAGAAATGAGAGAGGGAAGAGAAAGTGAAGATATAAGAGAAAGGAGAGAGAGAGAGAAAGATGAGAGAGAGTCAGAGAGAGAGCCAGGGACAAACAAGGAGAGAGATAGGGAGAGGCAGAAAGAGAGACTAGGAGAGGAAGAAATATAGACAGGGAGAAGCAAAAAGAGAGAAAGGGGAGGTAGAAAGAAAGACGGGGAGGCAGAAAAAGAGACAGGGGAAGGCAGAAGGAAAGACAGGAAGAGGCAGAAAGAGAGACAGGGTGAGACAGAAAGAGAAACAGGGTGAGACAGGAAGAGAGACAGAGAGAACGCAAATGTTGAAAAGTTTTAGAAAATTCTAGGATGCAGCCACCGAACACTTAAGCATGGAATTCTCTAGAATACTTCTGGTAACCCTAACATATTCCAACCTTCATAAACCTGTGTGACTATTGTGGTTAGTAATTTTTTTAACGAGAATTGTGACATGTGTAAACAGCTCTTTTTAAAATAGTACATTATGAAATGATGATGTAATGATGGGTATTAATACACGAATGTGAAATTACGATACGAGCGAGGAACGAGCGAGTATCGTAAACTTCACACGAGTGTATTAATATCCATTACATCGAGTTTTATACGGTACTTTTTCTACGACTTATGATAACTTTTATAAGTTGAACTTCTCCATTGAATCATTTCATGGCAGTAGACATGCAGCCAAGGCCACCTAGCGGACACCTCCCTTCCCTACACCTGCAGGTGGCTTTGTTTTACCAGAGCGCCTGCGAGGGACTACAAAAGTTGCGGCAATAATATCCCGACGTCACCATTTTCGCATTTTCTCTCATTTCTGGAAACGTTAACACCACCAGGAAGAACTACTATTCACTAAATATTTAGCGTTTTTTTAAAAACAACCACACTGCAGCAGCAAATAACACAAAATGACGTGCGTTCAGATCTTAACGTCACTGAAATGTTCTCTGTAATAACTACCACTGCGCTAGTCAAAAATGGATCAAAGTGAAATTATGATCCAATTTATTTTAAATATTATTTCACGTAAAAATTACTACTAATAAAAGAAATTAAAATTGAGAAGCATAATATAATATTAAATGCAACTTTAATATACACACTCGAACGAAACATTTACTTCAACGATTCTCAATGATTAATGAAGTGCTAATACTTGGTGTGTAAGCGTCTCTGTGATTGGTCAAGAACCTGTATCATAATGAAAACTGTACTGAAATGGCTATCATTATGTGACTGGTTGCAGCCATCCAATGACAGCCTTATACAACGGGAGTAGAAAAACTAATTTTCCGAAGTAAAGCATCATTGTTCAAGAAAGAAATGTATTATAATAGTGTGTAATTGTAATCACATCAGCTGACCGTGTGAGAGTGTGAATGTGAAAAGTCCAATACACTTAAATTTAATAAAGTTTGTGCTATCCACTGCGCAGTAATATTTCCAAACAGAGAATGATTTGTTAATTACTTACTGAAGAATCTATTCTAACCTAGGGCTCCCCCACCCTAATACATCGTAATCATCACCTCGGTGAAGTAATCAGCAATCGGAAAATCTTCAAAATTCTACCGCAGGCGCTATTTCAGCGGCCTAGTGTTGAAAAATTTAAGAACTTGGTTTACATTACTACAACACTCACAGAAATGTCCCTCTAGTAGTTAAGGGGTCACTACAGCTTTGAATCACTACAGCTATTGCCATTCTAATTCATTTATAAATCTCTAGCTTTTCTCAAAACTGACTTACTTGAAGGAGAGAAAATATTTTCATAGATATTTATAATAATATAATTGTCACCATCACATCACCATGAGCAGCTGGGCGTAAACCAGAAGGCCCGGGTTCGAATCCCGGTCGGGCCGACCAATTCTTTGAACAAATTTAATTATTTATAATAATGTTTGCAACACACATAGTAGGAACCATATTCATCAAAAGACAATATCGACAACCCATAACATGAAATCCACATCCGACAAATGAAAACGAATCACACGCGACGTTATTGGTATATTAACTCTGCTAGACAAAAATATGAGGTTTAAAGCCAATAAAGAATATGCAAATAATATAAATACTGCGACCAGTGAGATTCTTAATAAATGCATTAACTTCAATATTAGATACTGTTTATGCCTATATTAGGAACATCGTTGTTAGTAAACTGTACAGAGTGTCCGGGAAGGAAACATCGAAACTTCGAAAATAAGCTCTTCAGAAAATTCTAAGCATATTTTGTCTAATAAACTACGTGGATATTCCGAATGGTTGATTCGCAATAAGCACTCAAAAATTGGCTTGAAAACTTGATTTTTAGGCAAAAATTTGCATTATAGAAGCATATAAACACTCCAGAAACATGTAAATTGTTTATTATTTACAAAAGAAATGAACATATTTGTTCAAAATGAAAAATTAAGCGAGAAAAAGAGCACCCAATTTAGACAGTTCGACTCATTTTTTTATTTCTCGCTTAATTTTTCTATCTGAGCAAATATATTAATTTCTTTTGTACATAATAAACAATATCCACGTAGTTTATTAGACAAAATATGCTTAGAATTGTCTTAAAAGCTTATTTGCGAACTTTCGACGTTTCCTCCCAGGACACTCTGCATAGTATCCAAACTATAATTGCAACGTTGTAATTTTTATTACGTTTTCCTGTGGGAGACAAGAGTGAATTTTAAAAGAGCCATAACGCCGGCGCGTCCAGTGCGAGAGGTATTTAGCCGTCGCACTCGCACGTGCGTGCGCAAACACGGCGTAATGAAGAGAGCCTGGCGCGGTGGTGCCGGATTTATCATGCTTAGGAGCCCTGGCGCTCCCTCTCGCCCGTGATTTAGGGGAAATTACTTTAATGGAGCGTCCGATACATATCGTAAGACAAATCAATAAAATTATCTGCTCTGTTTCTGCCCGCTATCTATTAGCATTAACGCATTAAAATTTATCGCCGCCGCATTATGGGGCGTCGGGGCCGCGCCGCGGGATTTGCGGCGGCGGCGATCACCAGGTAAGCCCGCGCGCTCGGCGCCCGCGTCGCGCCGCCGCCACGCCGCGCCACGCCGCGCCACGCCGCGCCACGCCGCGCCACGCCGCGCCGCGCCTCGCCACGCCGCGCCATGCCGCGCCACGCCGCGCCACGCCGTGCCACGCCACGCCGCGCCAAGCCGCGCCACGCCACGCCACGCCCCACCACGCCCCGCCCCGCCCCGCCCCGCCACGCCACGCCCCGCCACGCCGCGCCACGCCGCGCCCCGCCCCACCACGCCACCCCAAGCCCCGCCCCGCCACGCAACGCTTTGATAGGCCACGCTGCGCCACGCCACGCCACTCCGCGCCACGTCGCGCCACGCCACGCTTCGACAGAGCACGCCACCCCACGTTTCGACAAGCCACGCCACGCCACGCACTAACACACCTCGTCACGCCACACCACCTCTCGCCCTGCCACGCCACGCTACGCATCACAATGCCACGCTAAGCCGCACCACTCTTCGACAGGACACGCCACGCTCCGACATGCCTCGTCACGCCACGCCCCGTCTCGCCATGCCACACCACGCCAAGCCACGCTTCGACGCGTCACGCCGCGCCACGCCACGCCACTCCTCGGACCGCCACGCCTCGTCACGCCACATGACGCCTCGCCTCACCACGTCATCCCATGCCATGCTACGCCATTCCATGTATCACACGCCAAGCGACTCCACGCCACGCCTCAACCCTCTTCACAAGGCCACGATATGATACACCATGTCACGCCACCCCACTCCTCGCCACTCCTCGCCACTCCTCGCCACTCCTCGCCACTCTTAGCCACTCCTCGCCACTGCTCGTCACGCACACCACACCTATCCCCCACCCTACGGCCACCCTGCCGCTCCATGCTAGGCATCGTCACTTCGCTCTTCGAGATGCTAGACCGTCTCATGGCACGTTGCCTTACATTACGTCATGTCATGCTACATTTCGTTACCTTATGCCATGAATCGTTACTTACATTATGTTAGATCACAATCTTACGCTTACCTTATGCCACGTCACATCTCTTTTCCTGCGAAACGTTTGATTTCGCAACGTAACTTTGTGATGCTCCACGTCACGTTTCTTTCCGCCATACCACGTTACCTTACACCACATCACGTATTACACTACGCCATGTTGCGCTATACCACCGCATGTTGTCTTACGTTCCGCTGTGTTGCCCAAAGTTGAGTTATGCCTCGTCAAGTCTGGGCATGTCTGCCGTCCCAAGGTCGTCACTTCACGTTTGACGTCACCGCTCCATGCCTCATCACACCAAGCTCTGTTGATATCGGCTCACATCCACCATCCCCACTATCTTCCACCCTGCTCTGTCTCACCCAGTCATGTTAACACCCGCCCCTGATCGTTATGTTAAGTATGTTAATAAACGTACGAGAAACAAAATATCTACCGCATAGAAGTTTTATCAAAATTTCAGTTTACAATGCGTTACATTGACAACACTTCCTCACCGCACAGAGAGGAAATATAATACCACGAAATCGCGCTATTGCATGATTAAATCCTGCTGCTACAAATCCGACCAATCTTGCGATTATAAACAATCCAGTCTTTTGCAACATTCTTCCCTCCAATATTACAAACACACGATAATTTTTTAGATTTATGCCCTGTTGTATAATCTCATTAGACGAAACTAGGTTCTCCTAATTTCAATGAGATTCCGGAAAGGAAAAATAAAACGCAAACGCGAACGGAGAACTTTCGAACAAAATCCTTGCGCACGCATTGAATGAAGCGCACTCGTTTTGATTTGCGCCACCTCCTGCGGCCAATGGCGCGTGCAGCCGCCGCGTTCGCACCCAAAGCTCCGGCAACACGTTTCGGCGGCGGCGGCGGCGGCCCTCCAGCCCCGTGGGAGCTGCCGGCGCCGGCACGGCTCGCGCCCGCGGACGCGGACACGGTGCCCCTCCCGCCGGGGACACGGGCGCTAAAACAGCACGCACTTTCTCGCCAATATTTCTGTGGTCACGGGGTAAAAGTTCTTAATAAGTTTTTATTGATTGTCTATTCTTCATTGCATACAGAAAGGTTCCGTTAATTATAGACAATCAGATCAGGTGATAATAAAATATATTTCATACAAGGTTGAAGTAAAACAAAGTTGGAGTTTTACAGGTTGGAGTTTTACGTTTCAGAGATCATTTGTCTCCATCATCAGGTACATTTTGGCTAAAATCAAATTGATTACATAAATATGATTAGATGAAATGAATCTTTTTAAATTTAATGTAAGCAGAAAACATTAAATAATGGAAGCCTACCTTATGTTAAATGTAAGTATCTTACGATTCACAAACTTAAAACATTGTTTTACTTCAACCTTGTGTGAAATATATTTTATCACCTGATCAAATTGTCTATAATTAATGGAATCTTTCTTTACGCAATAAAAGTTCTTAAGTCGAAAATCTTAGTTTGGAGAAAACAAGGGTTAGGTTTTTGAGCCAACGCTTTTTTCTACGCTCAACGCTATTTTCCAACGCTTTTTTCTCGTTAAGGAGGCAACATTTGAATTCGGTCGTTTTATTAAAATAAAATATAAGTACTCAATTTGTAGTTTCAGTACTTAAGCCTACTTCGCCAAAAATTGACTTAAGGACTCTTACCCCGTGACCATAGATTTATAACCAGCCAAATTGCTCAACGCCTCCTTCTCGACACAACATTTATTTTATTTTTCATTAAACAACCCTTGGACCAATCAACCCAACGCCAGAAAAACCCATTACCTCTTCATGATTTCAAGAACAACAAAATACAACTCAATTAACTCTGAACATTTTTCGGTTCAACATCGCTTAGGGGGCGCGCCCCCCCCATTAACCTTATAGACATAGCAACCAGCCGAATTGCTCAAGCCCCCTTCTCGACCCAACATACAACAAATTGTATTAACCAATATCCCCCATATTATACAATTATCTTCATGACATTTCATAAATTTTATTAATTTTACAATTTGCAAACTAACAACACGCAAAATTTTCCGAAAGGAACTCAAATTTTGGAAAATATTTACATGACCCTATTTCAAAATCTGTCTTCAAGGAACAGATTTCATCAAGGTAAAACATCTCTACCTTTAACACTTTAGTTGTAGAAAGATGACAAACATTTTTGAACTTTTGCAATTTTCGAAAAATAAGATTTTCTCACGTACATTACATCTGCACCATTCTCTTAAAAGTTTTTGACACTATCTCACTATCTAACAACAAAATTTCATCAAAAACGTTGGAGCCGTTTTTTTGAAAATTTGGAAAGTGTCCCAGGGGCTGCATTTAAATAATCCCCCAAAATTGAAATATCATTTTAAAATTAAAAGAGCCTCGACATCAGCCAGATCTATTAGAAAATATTAAATTTGGCTTAGCCACTAGCGTTGTTCTCACAGACGGTCAGACTGACAGACGTTTTGCCGTCATTCGACTTTTTAGTATCAAGTAACGACAAATAAAGTTTGGCTCTACCACGTGTTGGAGGATTTTTTTTCTGTAATTAGCAACAGTATTTATCCACTTTTTCGTTACGATGGCCCTGTAATAACAATTTTCTGCCGAAAATTCGCCGTTTTTTTCACGCAGCATTACATAACTTTTTCTGTACTCTATAGCAAAGAAGTAAAATATGGACACAATGCAGTCCAATGAATACAATGAACAATACAATGAGCTTTGCGACAGTACTGGAACTGGCTTATGTGTCAAAGGGCAACAATGGATGTCGCTGCAGTGTCTCTGAATGGGAAGTCCTAGGGTTCGAGTCCCTACTGTTACAGAATTTTTGACATTTGCTGGATATCTAATGGGTTGAATTCAGTCCCTATTTTTGCTCGTATTATAGAATCATATGTCGTCCCTCTGATAACGTAAAATATCCTTCACAATGGGAAACACACTTCCTGAACCGAAAACACTCAACAAAATTAGACTTCAAAATACAATTCATCTTATGTCGGCAGGACTACCCACAAAATAGTTCACTAGTGATCATTTGGTCATTTTTGTGCAAGCGACATTCTCCGCTGGTCATTTACAAATTTCCACCGATAACGTCAGCGAACTTCGCGAGAAACTTCCAGTGTGAGCAATGCGTACGAGTTTTTATTTTTTGTAGATATGTATTAAAATCATCTATTTTGGCTTAAATAGAAATTAAAGCTTGCTTGAAAAGCGACTATAAATGTCGCCGTTTTAAGCAATCTGAGATAATTTATAATTGATAGTATATGCACCGTTCTTGCTCTTCTTATTCTCTTTCAGTTCAAAATACCTTGAAATGACCACTTGTGGAAGTGTATGAAACGGGCCTTGCAGCTGGCTGCGGAGACAGGTGATGTTAAAAAATTAAACTTTTTGCAGGTGCTGTACAGAGATATCAATCAGTCCACAACATACAGTCGTTAAAGAATATGACCGATGAACCGACATGGGCTCTTGAGTTGGTTTCACTGTAAAAAACTTGACCATGGAGTATTTATTTGTCGTCATTTCCTATAGCATACGTGTACACATCTGGACAAATAAAAATATCCCATTACTTTTTCAGAAAGATATTGAATTGTGTCTATACCGTGAATAGTAATTTTGTTGTTCTAGAATGTGTAAACCTCCCTTATTTCATTATTCTTCGAAACTAAATACTGAAAGGCATGAAACAATATTTTCGAAATTTTCTTTTTTCCTTGCAGTGACTATTTTTGAACTTTTCTAACTTTTGTACAGCCTTATCCCACTCATATCTACGTTTTGGCAGGCATCCTTGCTCTTAGAAGTTTTAAGGTATGTTCGAGTTTTCGAAGCCATTTTCAGAAAAGTTGATTCCGGTGGTTTCGATGTTTTCTGCAAAAAAGCATATAATCGTTGACACAAATGTTTACAACGAAGATGATGACCTACTAAATAATACTTTTGTTTAAAAAATTGATGGAAGATAAAGTGAAATAAATCAATTTTAACATAAAAATATGTGCAGAATGTGACCACGAAATCATTCAAGAAAACAAATGTTTGCTATTTGAGTTTTTCAAAACTCTAGGCTTTGAAAAAAGATAGTCCGCTCTATGCCTCTTTCAAATTAAAGAAAACTTTTATTTTGTGAGCCATTTGCTTCTATCAATCCACTGTGTTCCAAGAAACACTTTTACCCGCTATTTACGACTCTCAAACCATCGTGATAAAAACAATTAATTTGTTCTCATAATGTGTCTTTCCAAACACCTAGTTTTTAGCTAGTGGTGCTACAGAATCGCACAGACTTTCCCGTATTACACTGCGTTTAGGCGCTACCAGTGTTCACAGACGGACGGGCAGACGAACGTTTACCTTTCTATTGGTTTTTCGGTATCAAGGACCCACAAAACAGGGTTTCTGGCTACACCACGTGTTAGGGGATTTTTTCTTAATTTAGCAACTAGTTTTATCCACTTTTTCGTTATCACGGCCCGGCAATGATTTTTTTCCGCCGAAAAGTGACAATTTTTTCGCGCAGCATTACATAACTTTCCCTATACTACATGCTCCGTGTATACGTACGTATACGGGAAAGTAAAAAATAGTAATAAATTTGACCGCTGTCCGCGTGTTTCGTACCACCGTGCGGCGAAGCCCGCCGTCCGCGCCGATCGAGAGCGAATGCAATACCTCGGATTATTTTGCACAAAGAATCCCTTCGATTTGCGACCGCACGTTCGCGCCCGCCCGCTGGCCGCTAATGCCGGACCACGCCCAGCCGCGCCGCAGCGCGCGGTGTGGAGGGGAGGGGCAGGGATTGGCAAATCGTAAAGAGAGAGAGAGAGAGAGAGAGAGAGAGATGAAATGGAGGGTGCTGAATCGGTACAAATGTAGCTCAATATGCTGGAAGGAATACGTTAGCGTATTCGTGAGATTTTTTTTTACATATTGAAACTATTAGTTACAAGACGAAGATTAAAAATGTGGTCATTGTGGTTTCTTGTCATCGAGAAAGGAATATACTGGCGGAGTTGTAAAAGTTATTTTAAAATACAAGAATATTAACAATTTATTGTAGTGATTTCTGGGAGGTTATGTATACTGAAATGTCTCTGTACTCCTTCAGTAATACGAATTCAAATATGGCATTGCATATAAAAATATTGAAATTCGTCGCAGCTGACTGGGGATGGGAATGGCGGAAATTGGGATTGAAGGGTGTAACAGTGCAGGAAGAGAAAACAAATCTCAAAGGATGTAAGGTGAAATGGAAGGAGCGAAATCGGTACAAACGTAGATGAATATTCAGGAAGAAAATACTAACGCAATTAGAACAATTCTGTAATAACTATCAGAAGCTTGCGTATTAAATTGTGGCAGCGTGTACAGTGTGATTACAAGTAAAGTCTCTTCAATGTTTCAGTAATCAACATGAGATTTTGCATTGTGGGTAGAAATATTTATTACAAAAACATCAATATTTCTTTTCCATCATGAACAAATTCAAATAGAATATTATATGAACGTAAAAATATCTATTCCAAAGTATATGCCTCTATATGTCGCATTTCATTACGTTTCTATTTGTACTGCAATAAATCTCCTCTTGCTGGTCCTGGGGATTTTAAATGCAACACATGGTTTTCAATAACATGAATTGTTGGAAAAAGTGTTCTAACCTTTACAGTAGCAAGTCACGTCAGGAATATCACATTTCCGAATTACACATGAATATTTTGAAGCACGTTTTGAAGTGTTGAAACGTCATTATACTTTTCTAACATGACCTTTTGTAAAAAACAAAACAAAAAAATAGTGTGACGTACGACAATATAGTAGTTCTAGTACATATTGTACTCAAATGCTCATAATACGTTATTTCACCGTGGTTAATATGGCATTTCTGTTTCATTTTTTTTTTTGCTTTAACTACCCCGCGTGAGGAAGACTTCTGCCCTATTTAATGGCGTTTTCCCGGCGCCCACGCGAGGGTACTTTTCAATAATACGAATAGTACGAAAAATTGTTGTAAACTGTATACGAGCAAGTCACGGCAGGAATACCACATATCCGAATTACACGTGAATATTTTCAAGCCCGTTTTGAAATGTTGAAACGTGATTATACATTTTCTAACACGACCTTTTGTAAAAAAAGAAACAAAAAAAAGTGTGACGTAAGACAAAATAATATTTGTATGCTGCGGTTTTTCTAACTTTGCCCCTCGAGGCCCGTCTTCACGATGGAATAGGTCACTATATTTCGCGACGTTCTCAGACGTGCCGCCAGATATCGCATGATCGCGACCTATCAAGCAGTACTTGCGGTCATGCGCCATCTAGCGGCAAGACGGAAAAAGACGCGAAATGTCATGTGATATTCCATCGTGGCCATAGTGGCAGAGTTAGAATAATCGCACTATACTTCATAGCGTACTGAAAAGTTCATAATGCGTTATTTCGCCGTGGATTGTATTGCATGTCTGTTTCAATGTTTCTTTTTTTTGTCTCTTTGTGCTCCGCGTGAGGAAGTCTCCCGCCCGCGCGCGGGGGTGTGTTCTGCTCCGGAGCAGACGCGAAGCGCCGTCCCTGGAGGGAGAGGGACGGCTCCGCTCTCCGCCGCGCACCTCGTCGCCCTCCGGAACGCCCACCCGACCCCACGCCTTCCAGCGTTTGCCGTCTCCGCTCCCTTCTTGCCTCACTCTCCTGCACCGGGCACTGGCACTCCGTCTACCTCTTCCCTCCGTTTCCCTTCTTTCCGACACTCGCTTCGTCTCGCTTCTCTCCGCTCCGTGTCTTTCCACCCTGCTCCGCCTAATTCCTGTAGCTTCGACCCACTCCTCTCCGCCCTGTCCCATTCCCTCGCCGCTCCCTTCCGCTCCGCTCTACTCTTCGCTCCGCTCCAGTCCTTTACGCTCCGCCCCATTCCACTTCACTCCACCCACTTCGTCCCGCTGCACCTCCATTCCGCTCCACTCCTCTCCACTCCGCTCTACTCCTCTCCGCTCCACTCTACTCCTTTCCGCTCTGCTCCACTCCTCTCCTCTCCACTCCACCCCAGTTTTCTCCACTCCGCTCTACTCCTCACGACTCCGCTCCGCTCCGCTCCCCTGCGCTGCGCTCCACTTCTGTCTGCTCCATATCTTTCCACTCCGCTCCACCCCGCTTCGTCTCGCTGTACCTGCATTTTGCTCCATCTCACTCCTCTCAGTTCGACTCACTCTTCTCCTCTCCTCTCCGCTCCGCTCCGCCCCATTCCTCTCTTCAACACCCCACTCCTCTCCACCGTACGGTTTTCCACTACCTCCCGCTGCTCTTTGCTTCGCCTTTCTCCTTTCCGGTCCACCTCGCTGCACTCCGCTCCGCCCCAGTCCTCTCCGCTCGGCTCCTTCTCCCTCTGCTCCACGTCACTCTGCCCCTCTCCTCGCCCTCTCGCTTCGACACGTCTCTCGCCACCTCCCTCTGCCCCACTCTACAACACCGTCTTCTCCACCTTGCTTCGCCCCGTTCTATCTCGTTCCATCTCGCTCCACTTAACTCCGCTCGTCTTCAAATTCGCTCTCTGGACAGCTTCACACTTTCCCTCTCCCTCTCTTCTTCTGCCCCTACCCCTTCCCACGCACCATCTCTTACTGCCCTGTCCCTCTACCGGCGCCCTTCCCCCGATTCCTTCTCTCCGCCTCACTTTTGCCCTCCCCCCAAGGAATCCGTCTCTCCGTGTCCTAGAGGATTCAACGTTTTCCTCCCAGTTCGCTTCTCGTCACTCAACCATACGTCCCCCCTATGTACTACTCCGCCCCTCCCCGCCTTGTCTCGCCCCCTCCTCTCCCCGCCCTCCCCGCCCCTCACCGCCACTCCCACACCTCCCCGCCCCTCCCTCACCATCCCTGCCCGTCCCCACCCCTACGCCCCTTTCCACCCCTACGCCCCCTCCCCACCCCTACGCTCATCCCCTCCCTTACGCCCCTCCCCGCCCCTACGCCCCTCCCCGCACCCTACGCCCCTCCCCGCCCCCTGCGCCCCTCCGCGCCCCCCCCTGCCCACCGACTGCGTTCCTTTGCAGCGCGTCGCTCGTCTTATTGCCGAATGAAACAAGTGGCAGGCGGGTATATTAGGTTAGACGTCCGGGCCGCCCGCCGTGCAAGGTACCTCCCCGGCGCCCCGCTAGCCACGTCCTGCTCACTTGGATCCTGCAGCCCTCTTCCGACAGCCGCTTGAGATCCTTCGTCTTTGTCTGCGGACAGACGGCGCATTTTGACCTGCGCTCTTTCGTTCTCCTCACTTCGAAGTTGGCGCAACTCCGCCAACATAATACCAATACAATACGATAATGTCTGACCTCCTTCTTCTTATTTATTCTTGTCTTTCAGGGGGTTTTAATAACACACAAGATTAGTAAATGACATTTTTGGACTGGCCATCAATAAGGTATGAGCGGTTTACACTCTGAATTAATTGTTGATTAAATTTAAATGTTGAATAAAAAAGAGGAAGATAGACGGGAACGTTAACAAGTAGAGGGGTCTATGGTTTAGGGAGGTTTGAATCTACCTTTGGAAAATCTTGGCTTTATGTGTAGTTAGACTATGATAGAGATAATGGAATTTGGAGAGTTTTGCAGGTTGTTAAAAAAAATTGGTTACGTTTCTTCTAGTTTTTGTATTTTTAATTCTCTATAAATTTGGTCATTTGTGATGAACCAAGTTCATTTAGCGTATTTATTAGAAACATATTTTTGATTAATTTTGTTGACATTGCTAGGAGCTTAGGAGCTACACCTTTCTAGATTGGGCATCCATAAGTTATTGTCGGAAGAATGATTGATTTGAATAGTAACAGACGGCATTCGATTTTCAATGAAGAGCACTGATTTAGAATGGGAAATGATTTTGAAATTGTTACTTTTGTTTTATTTGTTACTGCATTGATGTGCGGTCTCCATGTTAACCATTTATCAAATAAAATGCCTTGGTATTTTATTGGTGTGGTGGCCCATGGTGTTTTCGTACCTAGTATTGTTAGTACAGGTTGATCTCCTCTTCATGTTCATGCTCACTTCACTTACCTATCTCCTCTACCATCATCATACCAGTATCCACCTCAAATTATTCGTCACAACTACCAGTCTTCTCATTCATCTTTGCCTTCACTTCCCACTTGAATTCATACCCTGACATTGAACACAAATTAGCAGTTGCTGGTTGTGTATATTACATTGAACCACACTGCTTGACCTTCTACTGCTAGATGACGCATTCATTTAATAATCAAAAATTACTACCATTTTTATTCTTAACGTTATATTCTCCTAACTTCGTTATTTCCTCAATTCCCTCGTTGTTTCTTTCTATAAACTATTTTTCAATCATCTAATTTTAGTTCACTTCCAGCCTACGATTTTTCAGTGTCTCTCTTCCGTCCTCCAATGTAATGTCTGCAGTTTCTCCTCTTGCTTTTCCCCTCTTCCTCTGTTTGAATCGTCTCCCCACTGTTTGTACCCCTACCACCAGAATTCCTTCGTCTGCCGAGGCAGAGCCCTCTTGCCTGCCCGCCTCTTTCTCAAGTAATGAACGCTGTTCATATTTTCGCCTCGGGCAGAGGAGTGATGCCCTGCCGCCAAATGTCTGTTGTCAGACCATACTTCTCGGGCCCGAATTACGAGATGAAACCGGCTGCGAAATGCGGCGGCAGAAGGAAGGCGGTGGTGGCGGTGGTGGTGGTGGTGGTGGTGGTGGCGATGGAGGCTGTGTGGCGGCGGGATGGGGGGTCTGTTAGGCGGGGTGCGCAGTCCTCGGGTAGTGGGACGGAGGGGATACGGGGTGGCGGGGCTGCGGGGAAACAGGGTGTCGGGAAAACGGGATGGCGGGGAAACGGGGTGGCGGAGCGGCAGGGATAGGAGGTGGCGAAGCGGTAGGAAAACGGTGTGACGGGGACATAGGAAAACGGGGCGGCGGGGAAACTGGGTGGCGGGGAAACGAGGTGTCGGGGAAACTGTGTGGCGGGGCTGTGGAATAACGGGGTGGTGAGGCGGTAGGAAACCGGTGTGGCGGAGCGGTGGAGAAAGTAGGAAAACTGGGAGGCGGGGAAATTGGGTAGCAAGGAAACGGGGTGGCGAGAAAACGGTGTGGCGGGGAGGTGGGGAAATGGGGTGGCGAGGTGGTAGGAAAACGGAGTGGCGGGGTGGGAGGGGAACGGGGTTGGAGGCGGTGGGGAAACGGGGTAGCGGGGTGGTGGGTAAAAGGTGCGGCGGGCAGCTGGGAAATTGTGGGGGGGGAAACAGGGTGGCGGGGCGATGGTGAAACGGTCTGGCAGAGAGGCGGGGTGGCGGGATGGCGGAGAAGCAGGGAGGCGGGGTGTGGACTTGCGGGACAGCGGAGAGGGGAAACGAGGTGGAGCGAGGAGTCGAGTGGGTAAGCAAGGTGGAGGGGTGGGGGGTTGTTAGTGGTGGTGGAGAGAGGTCTGGGACGCGATCTTTCCTGGCGTCTGTAAAGGGAGTTTCTCTGCAGCAGGAGGTTCGATGCGTGTGACCGTTTGGTAGCGGACGTATAATTTCCTACATGGCGGCTCTATAGTAGTCTCTTGTTGGACGTGATGTGTGTGTTTGCAGCCTGGGTGGAAACCGAGTGGTTGACATTTATGAAACTGTCATATGGTATTTATTTGAGTAAAAAATATTTATGCTTTATGTTAACTGCAGCATCTATTATGTTATTTTTAAACGTAGTGCAACAATGCTGAAAAAATTCTGACACGAGAGGGTTTTGTGAAATGAACATACACTTTGGTTTTAAAGAGCAATCGCATTTTTTCGCATATTCTTTTTAGTTTACTATCAATAATTTAACACACACGTTAGGACTACGAAGAATCGATTTATATTATATCATTTAATTAACTCATTGAAGAAAGAACATGTTATTAAAGTTTATTATTTGTTATTTCACTTCAAATTAATTTCGAATTTATTCCTTTAACTTTTCATCATGAAGTGACTCAATCATGACTCATTATATTTTTAAAAAAGCTAAGCGCCCGGTGTTGCGTTGTGATTTTCAAGTCCCCAATCTACCTACAGATGGATTGATTAGTGATTCTGAGCACGACAACTAAGTTTATTTTTCCCATAAGTGTAGTACATTATTGTCGCGGAAGGTGACAGTGATCATCCTCCGATGGATGACGAGATCCGGCGCCGACTTTCCCGTGGCCTTGCGGGTTTTCCTCAACCAGGTATCTCCCACCAGCGGAGCACCGCCCCTGCTAGGACAACCTCTAATCTCCCTACTGGTCTCCCGGCAGGTAGTGCATGAATATGCAGTGCGTATAATTGTAAGCGTGTGTAAGTAAAGAGTGGGGACAGGACAAGGAAGAGCAAGGAAAAATCGCGCGCGGCTCATGCCCGTTTATTAGTAAATTGCTCCAGCATTCGCCTAGTGATGATCGGAGAAACCACGGAAAACTAATAATGAGAGCAGAATTCTTCTCCAGGCAGCGGCTGAATTCGACCTCGCTCTGCAGCTAGCCGAAAATCCTACCATTGCCAGGCACGGACCCTAGAACCTCCGGTCAGAGGCACTGCTGTGATTTCAGTTGATGACCTTAGCCACCTAAACCGGTACAGAGGTGTTGAAAAGGTCATTTGAATGCCAAGTTAATCTTTACTTGGGTCCCCCCCTCTACGACCAGCCGGTGAGCAGGAGGTTCTTCGAAGATGTTTTTGCTCACAAACGTGTGACGGATTGCGGCACAGGACTCCCGCGGAGAGAGCTGGGGGCAAAAGGGACGACACAAAGAGAAGAGGAAGGGAAGGGCGTGCGGGAAAAAGTGTGGAGGATGATGGGTGCAATGAGGGTAGTAGAGTGAAGGAAAGAGCGAGGGGCGGCGGGCGGGGAGATGCAGGAAGGGTAATTGTGGCTGTGATGGCAGGATGAAGTAGGAATGCGATGCGGGACGGGGATGACGATTGGCATCGGGACGTCAGAGAAGGCGGGTCAGGGTAAGGCACTAAGGAGATTTCAATAAATTACTTCTATTTGAAACTACAAAAAAATCTTTTTTTCTCCTGCCTAGACGATTGCGATGAAAATATCCCGGCAATCCCACATTACATCGTTTGTTCTTTAAATGTCGGTTGTTTGGTTATGATGAATTTTCTTGCAGAGTATCTGCCATGCAAGCTTTTTTTGTAAGTTAATGATATTACCTTAACCCGTTTTGCGCCAGTGGTGCGTATACGCACCATTTTATATAAGAATTTTTTATGTTAGGTATTTTTTACATAAATTGACGCAGTTTGTGCCATAGAAATATTGAATATCAGATGAAACCTATGAGTATTTTTTGCTTGAATTTATCTTCATGTAATGAAGGAGAAATAAAGTAAATATTTGGTAATTTTCACCTGAAATGAAGATGGGTTTTGATTATTCTTGTAATTTGAAAAAATACAATTCTGAGTTTTATTTATGGTTGTCGATTATAACGAACAATTGTATTTTCATGTAATATTTATGTAAATTATTTTCATTCTTTCATTTTCGTTAAAATTGTTGTTTATTAACCATGGTGCGTCAACGCACCACTGGCCCATACCGTTGTATCTCCAGATACCTCTGCTGCCCGACCCTTCGAGTGTTGCTGCTAGGAATGTTATGAAAACAAATGCTCTACGAGCAAGGGGAGCGCGAGTCGAAACAAAGTGGGCTCTGTTCATTCCCAGAAAACTATTTCTAATGACGCAACAGAATTTTTTGGATTCTACAGTTGACAAGTTCAGTTGCTTGGTAGGCGCGAATGGAGTCTCACGTCTACATGTTGCACTTGGATATGCCAGTGGAGATAGAAGGTGGTGGTGACAGTGTGTCCGATTGTAGAAGAAAGTTAGTGTGAAAGTACATCGATTTTAATTAGGCTATAACTATTTATCTGAAATTCATTAACATTTAATTTCATAAATAAATTATTCATCACATCTTACAACTTTCTAATTTCTTCTGGCTGTGAGGTAAGTGGTGGTAATGTTCATATAACAAAAATTCCGAAAATAATTTATTATAACGAAGCAGATAAGTTACCTTCCAAAATAGCGTAATATATAATTATGTTATTGCATATGTTCAGTTACTGTGTTTGACTACTGAAGAAATAACTGCAGAGCTCGAGGCTATTGATGTGGAATGTGCGGATGTTGTGATTCCCCTAGACGTTGATGATTTGCCATGAGCAGAAATAGATTTAGGGCAATCAGAGTAATATACATTGCGCAGATAACAAGAATTGAATTTAGATGATAGGTGAGTATGTTGAGTCCTTTATTCAATCTTTTGGACAAAACTTTATGCAGTTTGGAATTTTCCATATAATTTGTCCATTGACGAACACAATGCTTCCATACTTCGAACGACACTCTGCAAAGATGTTTATCAAGGGTAAGCCTGTCCGTTTTGGCTTCAAAATGTGGTGTCTGGCAGGAAGTACAGGTTATTTTTTTCAGTTTGGGGGTTTCAGTATGGGGGTTCAAGTCTCAGATAAAGGAAACTACTTTAGGGCTTAGCGCAGATGTCGTCCTTCATTTACTGAAAGTTGTCGATCGTCCAAACCATCAAAAAGTTTTCTTTGATACGTTCTTTACATCCTTTAAATTTTTCACTGTCCTAAAAGAACGAAGCTATTGTGCAACTGGAACAATTCGTGAAGATATAATTCCAGCACTCCCTTCAAACCATCAAAAGTTGTAAAGAGGGAAGCAAAAAGATTTTTTTACGATTTTTCTTTCGAAAAAAATATGAATACTTATCGTAAAATGGAACGATAATTCTGTTGTAACAGTGGCAACAAATAATGGTAAGGTTTGCCCTTAGGAAATGCTCAAAGATATGACAAGAAAGAAAAAAAAGCAAATACAGGTTCAACAGCCAAATGTGATTTCAGAATACAACAGGTATGTGGGAGGAATTGATTTGCACGACAATGCGGTCGCGAATTATTGCATCAGTTCTAGGGGTAAGAATGGTGGTGGCCACTGTTTATCAATGCCATTGATAGCTCCAGTGTAAATACGTGGAAAGTTCATTGTTTGGTATCCAGAGAAAATTTCACAATTGTTTCAGTCATATGTACTCGCACTTTACTGCAAAGCTTCTTCTTTCGAATCAGTCCAAAAAACACGGAAAACTGGCAAAAGCAGCATCTTCAGAAATAAGGTTTGATAACATTGGCCACCTCATTAGGAACCATGAACAAAGTACCTGGAGAAGATGG